>SRMA01025203.1:0-600000 GCA_007224835.1 Danionella cerebrum | reverse complement strand
CTACAGGCCAGTGTAAATGTTTTTTGAACATCCAGGACTGCCAGTAATCCCACTTGAAATAAAAAAAAACTTCAGGAAATCCATCTTTTAACATTTGGAAACTGTATCCATTAACAGAGCTTCACCTGTGCGTGAACCAATCATCAAATCAGGAGGCTGAGGAGGCAGAAGTAATGCTTCGTATCTCACTCACAGCCGTTTGAAACGTTGAGAGTAGGGCTTAAATATTTTGATTGTACGGTTATAGTCTGAGGAGTAATCACTGTAATCATAATTAACTCCTTTTATTTAAAAAGTGCAGTTTAAAAGTACTTTGTATAAGGAAATAGGGAGAATTTTTGGTTGCTACCGGAGGAGTCACTGACATTCTGCAAAGTTCCCCATGTCAATAAGAGTAATATAAACCAACCTTGCTATACATTTGCCTTTGCTATGGTAACAGTCAGGTTGCTCTGGAGGGGTCAGTGACATAATATAATGTTTCTTTTATCGCTATAAGTTATATGAACCAACCAACCAGAATTTCTTTATCATTTAAAAAAGATGTGATGGTTTGGTTGCTAGGGAGCTGTAGTGATGTCATAACAAGTTGTTACTAGGATCTACATAAACATTTGAGCCATACCCCCCCAGCCTCACTAAGGGGGTCTAATGGGACACACACGTTAGACTGACGTTCAACTGGTGAACCTCAAGGATTTGTAAAATTTTCAAAATTAGTTAAAAATGTAAGTAGTATTTGTTTTCACTAATAACTGATTTAATTTCTCATTAGTAACCATATAGTTTTTCATTAAATGTGGATAATGTTTATTAAAAAAAAAATTCTTAATCTACTTCCAGAGAAAAATGATAAACACTTTACAACTTCAGCAGAAACAGGTGGACAAGTGACACCCATAAAATGCACATTTTTGGTAAGAAAAACGTACTTTTATTAAAATTAACCGATTTGAATTTGTGTTAGTTCTGCAGGCTTTGACCCATGAAATGTAAAATGTACCAATATTACTGTAATCATGGCCATACATTATTTTTATAACACTAAATAACTGCTTTTATCTATTTTGTTGCTATATAATCCATTTATACCTGTACGATTCAAGGATTAAAATCATAATATTTACGGTTCATGACCATCTTTTATCCAGTTCAGAACTGTCTCATTTTAAGGTTTGAATTAAGATTTTTTGCACAGTTCAAAACTGTCTTTTTAAAAGTTTGTGTTGTAATAATTAAAAAAAAAAACAATAAATTGTACGGTAAGCTGTAAGCTTGTTATCAAATATAGAGTAATTATTATCCAGTTATACATAATGCATGTGATCGCATGGATTTCTTGCAAAAATTCTCATAAATACATTTAAGAACATTTAAAATCATGTCTTTTCTATTAGAGACAATACAGTAATTTGTTAATTTTATGAATTTTAACTGTTAGATTTAAGGTAAAACATTTCTATGATAAACATTTCTTTTTCTGCAGCATTCATAATATTTTATCCGTTCAAATGTACAGATATTTTTAACAGTTCAGTACAAACAATTTGGAGAACAACAACATTAACACTAAACAAAGTACCTTTCCAGCAAAAATAATATATAGTACATTGACATTAATACCTTTACAGATGCTTTTATCCAAAGTGACTTACATTTTAAGAAATTAACACAGTACCGACTGAGCCACGAAAACACACATTAATACAAGTTTTTAAAATCTGAAAAGATTCAATACAGCTTCAAATACTGAGAAATGTTTGAAAATAAAAGTCTATTAATAAAAGCAGAGCTGGAGTATAGACTCGAATTCGCCAGAGCTTCTCATCCTCATGGCAGATGGCTGCAGGAAACTGCTATTGATTACAGTGAGACTTATGCAAACATCAGACCCACACTTTGATGAGCAATTTCAAGGAAAGACAGTGAGAGAGTTGCCATGTTGATGCTCTCCATCCATGTGGCCGAGAGAGTGAGACAGACTGATATATGGATTCTGTTCACAGAGGAATCCAATCTGGAGACACAGTCCCCATAAGCCCCAAGCTATTTCCGTCACCGCTAGCATCGAGCAGATCCTTTTGTTTTGTTTTATTTTCTTTTTTTTTTTTGGGTAGCCCAAAAGCCCAAAAGAATGTTTTTTTTTTTCTAAAGAGAATGATGAGGACACAGGGAAATCATGCCTTTAAACACGGACACAATCTTCTCTGTTGACAGACCAAACAAAGCAAACAGACTCTTTTGGTGTTCACCGGGACCTGCTTGAAAGCTTCGTGCATTTTAAAACCAGAAGGAAGAGAACAAAGGCTCCGCTGAAGACATTATTTTCTACATTGTTTCCCTCACAATCTGTTCGGAGCATTGTGCCATTCCTAAGCAGATAATGAAATAACTAGAATACAGGCTTTTGAGTTAAAGCATGATCACGTGCATCCTGGGAAAAGGGGCAGATCTAGGACATGAAATAAAAAATAGTTACCTCTCACCCAAGTTTTAGATGGAGCAGAGGGAGTAGTATAATCACCAAAAATCAAGACACAAGAACAAGTTTATAGTTAAATTATTCATGCTTAGAAAATAAATACATACAATTTTAAGAAAGCCATAATATGTTGTATATAAAACATATATTAATTTTTAAATGTAGAATAGCTCAAATGCAGTTTAAATGTCAATACGTGTGACATCCAATAATACCCCTTTAATGTATAGATTTCAACGGTTTAATGAAATTGCGCATTTTTAGTATTTTATATTCATTTTTATAATAGCCCCAAGGATGGACATGCAATATCCTTTAGGTCTGGATAAAGGATTTACACATAATACTTTAAAAATGTTTAGATTACCAATAATGTACAATGACAAATGTTAGAGTTAAGGTGTCGTAAAAAATAACGTTTATAAAGTGGAAAGGCTGTTCTGTAGCGCAAGTTAGAGAAACCCAGTCTCCCAATCCCTTCTCACACACTCGGTACTGTCTTATGCTTGAAACCGCGTCGGTGTTAGTAATTTGTGAAATATATTATCGTGAAAGCTTCATACGTAGTGCCGTAATGTTTTCTGCCATCCGTTCCACCTCCCCCGACACATTGATTCACTCGCGAGGTAAGGTTTCACATTTGTGTACAAGTAAAGTATTTTTTTAATTATCATTTATTACATGAACAATGTGTAGATTTAAGTATTGAAGAAACGTTACTTGATTTTTCTCTGGTTTTCCATTTTTTTTATCAACTTGTACTGTTGTTACTGAGAGACGTTGCACGGATTAGGCGTTTTACATGTAAAACTTGCTCCGAGATACGAATTGTTCGAGATACTAAATCCACCCTGGAATGGATTAATTTCACATCTCTGGGTACCACTGTACATTGAATTTAAAAAAAGTTCTGGGCTGTAAAAAACATGGACAAGAGTCATATTACAATTTAAATCCTTGAATTGGACTTATATATATATATGTTAATTAGACAAATATATGTTAATTAGAAATTAGAAATGTTCAAATTCTACTGTCTAGTGTCTACCCGACAGTAAAGTTCTGGCAACCACAACTTTCAATTTTTTACTGTACAATTCCCACTTCATGTTTGGATTTTAAAAAACTGAGTTTTTCACTGAGTAAATAATAGCTCTATAGCTCTCTAGCTCTATAGCTGAATTGGTCAAGTCCAAGCTCCTTATAAGGAACCAGTTTCATCTGTTTCATGTATGAGCAGCTGACACAATCGCTGCACATGCAATACAATGATATCTCGGATATATCTGTGATCTCTGCAACAGCAGGAGACTCTCAGGGAGTCAATTCACCAAAGCGTACGATTGCAAAAGTGCACATCTCGAATATTTTACTAGATGCTTCTTTTTAAATGGTTCAATAGCACCAATCACACTGCTTGCAGCTGCCGAGCTCAAATGATGAAGCAGTGTTTGCTCCTGTGGTGCTGCGAGTAAATAGGTTGAGCATCACTCTGTGGAGAGGGGCATATGCCCATGTGGCGATGTCATCGTGCACACTGATACGACGGTAGGAAACAAACTTGTTTCGTCTATGACCAAATTACACAAAAAGAGTCCTGCATCAGCATTCAACTGCTGAGCTGACAAAACCACTGCTGTCCTAGAGGTCACTCAAATCCCCTCCTTGTAAAATTGGACTTCATCTCGGGCTCAGAGAATGGGAAGAAGCAAAGCGACTGAAAGCGGAAAGATCATTGGGAGCAAATAATCTGTCCTCTACTCATCCTCCCGTGGCAGCTATGGCTCCCTAGCGAGGAATAAAAGCCTCCATGTGCAGCACACTGCAAACAGAGCTGCAGAAGGGAGTAAAGTCTGAGACTATACTTGCAGAACTGCCACTCCTCTGCAGTGATTTACACTACCCTCAAAATGGCGAGTGATGGACTGGGCAATGAATCAGTTTAACTGAAACCGATTATTCATATGAAGTAATAGGACAGGAACTTATCAGATGGGCTCGAATTACCATAACGACAGTGTGCACATTTAATCTGCTCGGAGGTTAAATAGCCTATATTCATTTCAGAAAAATTCATTATTATTGCTATCACCAGGGAAAGCAGGCAGAACAGACGTTAGAAAAGTTTAATGCTTCGTATAGATTGCATTTGAGGGGTACGGAGCCTCCAGTAGATGCAGCTGTAACCACCCACTAGGCAATATCTTTTAAAACACATATATTTCTCAATAGAACTCACCTCAAATGGTGCTCATCTCATTTCTGAAGTCCGAAAAATGTAAGTTTCCTTGCTAACCAATCACGTCACACATCACTAATTTCAATAAAGCTACACTTCCTGATGATCTATGTGGAAAGTTTGAATGTGAGTGGATGGGGTATTCGTGTAGTTAATGCAGTGCTATAATAAATAATGAAATAAAAATAAAAAGACTTCACTCAATGAGGACTTTCTTTTTTTCAAAGCAAGGTCATAGATTCAGAATCGAGGGAAAGCCGATGTCCACCGTAGAATATGCATCACGATATTTGTTTTAGAGTAAAAAGAACTACAAAACAATTAGACGTTTCTTAAACAAGGTTCAGGGGGATCCTTCCAGTTAGTTAGCTTTACCATTCCACTAGCCAAATATGCCTTCCAATACGAGTCTCATGTTATGTAAAGGCATCACTAGTAGTTGAACCCTTTGTGTTCCCCAAGGGACCATTGAGTGGAAGCCGCTTTTAAAGACTAAAAATGTTAGTAGGGTCGCGACTCTTGTTTTTAATCAGTTCCTGGTTTTAAAAGCTGAGATTTTAATTGGGGTTCCAACTGTGCCTCTCTCAACTAAAAAGGGGGGAGAGCTTTTTTCATTTTGAATAAAACACAAAGTTTCAGAATCTTTTTAAGGAGCACATCAGCCCGGGGATCCAGAACTTGATGCTTTTCAGCTCAACAAAGCATTTCCATTGCATTTTTTCCTTAGTAAACTGTACTTTTGGGATCCGTATTGACAAGGTAACCGAGACAAATCACACTGAACTGGGACAGTTTTCTAATTGGACAGAGAAGACGTGATGTATAAAGAGCTGAATTGATTGGGTTGAGAAAATAGTGACACACCACTCGCCAAACGAGATAGCAATACTACAATGGGATCATCACAAACAGTAACATTGTTTTTTATTGGAGGAACATTTGAAAAATCTTCATCAATGTTGATCAAACACTTTTCCATCACATAGGACTGGATCCAGTATGATAGGAGGCGCAAAACCATTATAACAAAACCATTCTGAAGTGACACTAAAATGCTATTGGATTAATTTTCCAGAAATGGTCCATAACAAAAGTGTGATCTGACAATTTGAGGTGTTAAAACAGGTTGTTCTGTTTTTTATGCTTGTTCAGTGGTGATTGATCTACTGTAGCTTCTAGACAATTTATCCCAGAAGCTCTTTGATGCATATAAAAGCATCTACATAATGCTAGGTCTGCTTTTTCTGTGTGGTTCTATGGTCTTTATTGCATTCACAGTTTACTTATAATGTGCATAAACATGCTCACGCTCATTCCGAGGTCTTCACTTTTGAGATCTTTCCAAATGTCAAAAATACCCTGAAGATGCCAGTCCACCACAGGCTACAAGGACAAGTATAGCAGCAAAAGAAGCCTTTAAGTAGGAGTGAAAAAAATCTATTTAAATTGTAAATCGGATTTTCTTTAGGCCATAACGTCCTGGCCAAATTATTTGTAAGCAATCTGGATGCCTACATCAATTATCCTATAAGCAGGTTCGACCCGTCTCCAATGTGACCCAATCTGAACCTGCATTGCCCTGCCTTTCACCCCTTTTCCACACAGGGGGTTCACACGGACGCCTCCAAGCAGACAACTAGCCTGTATGTTTGTACCTGCCGCACATGCTCAAAAAGGCCCAGATAATAAACTACGGGAAGCCCTATAAAAGTACCACTATTGGGTACAGAACATGGTGGTAAAGCTCCCAAAAGCATACGGAGTAAAGTTTGCAACTGCAGTAACTCTATAAACTCTAATTTCATATCGCACCACAGCAGATAACAAGATTACAAGTGCTGCAATCTTTGGTTAAACCACTAACAGCAAAGGAAAACACCCAAACCTGAAGTGGCCATGATATTAAAAATGAAAATATGGTGCACACAATTGTGTCACCAGAACATTACCCAAGCTTCCTTCAGGCCAAAACCCAGAAGTGCCCAAACAAACTATTGCAGACCTGTAAAACAGCAACATTCAAATACAAACACAATTTCTGCAAAGCCAGCGCATATGTCAGAAGACTGCACACAAATGCTTTCAAACACATGAACACAGTGCGAATGGTGAGCTTAGGGCATTGGGGGAAGGGTGCATGAACAGATATCTCGTACACTTGGTGCACTACATGCACTTAGCCTGTATTTGTGCCAGTCGACGGCCGGAGGACAGATTTACAAAGAGACGCCAATGCTGATTGGACAAAGGCCATGCAGGCAGTTCCTTTCACAAAGCACAGTGAGCCCTTCCTTACTTAGGATTTGTTTATGTAGAAGCCAGGTATTTTACCTCACTTTTATGGAGTGACTAGCATTTCTACTAAAATTGCAGTCGGTTGTCTTTAAGATTTTATATCTTTATAAACAAAAGCCCTCGGCGTACTATCCTCTCATGATGCACAAACAGTGTTTTTATCAAAAGTGCAAGGTTGTACTCACAGGCGTTGGTCACAGCGAAACTGTTGGCCGTCTCAATGTTGTCCACATGAGGAATCAAGTTAAAAGGGGCTTCGGATGCATTAGGGCTTGTGTTGTGAAGAAAAATGGCCAAGCGAAAGGCAGTGTACTCCTGATCTGTGTTCCTGATGAACAGGCCGCCTAGAGGAAAGAGACACAGGAAAAATAACACATGTCAAACAGATTATTTGAATAGAGATCTACTGTATGGGAATTTGGACACAAACGATTGAAGAACATTCAAAATTCAAATAACACGGCAGATCAGACGAGTCAAGTGCTCACTCTGCAGAGCTTTCACAGCTGAATAACCCCATTATACACACATGTGACATCTCTCTGGAATATTAAAGCATGTTATGCACAGCGCAAACGGTCCAAGCAAAGCGCACACTGACAAATCTTTAAAGTTGATGACCAAATTACTAGTGAAATGGTACTTTTTTGGTCACTGAGCGATTACGTTTTAAAACCCACCATTTTTTAACATAATAGTTAATGAAGGAAGATTTTTGTAATGTTTTTAATTTATAACAAAGCATTAAAAAAAGCGCTACTGGTGAAAAAGATTGTTAGTTCTCAGGCAAGTACAAAAGCTTCAAGCTCCTCCAGATTTGTTGCCCCCAGAGGTTTTATACTGGATTCAGGTCTAGGTTTTGAGCAGACCAGCCAAGTTCACTCTTTTTGTTCGTTATCATGCCGAATGACAAAATGTTGACCCAAATAAGGAGGTTGTCTTTCATATAGTCATCCATTTTTCACGTTTCTTCTACCCTGATGAGATTCCCAGTACTTAACACATTACACTCCCACCACCATGTTTCACTATAAGAACACCCATCTTTCTCCTAACATAATAAACATTTCTATGACCGAAAAGATTTCGTTTTGCCCCAGTATGCACCACTTTTCTCCAGGTTAGCAAATTTTAGTCTGGTTTGGAGGTGTCTCATCTTCAGAAGAGGGGTTCTGGGTTGTCAGCCTCGTGGTGCATCCCGGAGCAGGGCTCTATTGACTAGTTTGTGGATCATTTCCAGACTTTGTTCTTTCTTTCACTAGTATCTTGGCAGTTGTTCGTGGTTCTTTAGAATCTCTGCCACTAGTTTTCTTTCCAAAGTTTAGAAATATGTGCCTCTGCCTGTTCTCCACTGTATTGGTGTCTTTAATCGTCTTGATAATGCTTCTCACTGAAGTTCTTGAAACCACTTTGATAAACATGTCTTCCTTCCACAATTTTATGAGCGTTAACAAATCCTCAGATTAAAGCACAATTTAAGGTATGTTCTTAAACACATCAAATACTTTCTTAAGTGCCTAATAATATTGCACTCTGATTTTATTTGTTTCTTTTTAAAATAATTTTAAGAACCTAAAAAAAAAATCAGACTTTCTCTAGAAAAAATATATATACATGAAATTACAATAGACAAGGAGAGCTCACACAGAAAACCCTCTAAATCCACCCAATCACCTTTCTTAGGTTGGCTCACAGACATATTCTACGAGAAATACACTTATTAGTTAGAAAATTACATGCTATCCCAGCTAAAACACGCAGCTAGGCACATTGGACATAATGTGGAGGAATAGAAATAAATAAACCTAAACAATTTAATTGCACATGACCGTAGTGGGGACATACATAAGGATCAAAGAATGGAAGAAGATGCACTCAATAATATCTGCACTTAAGGGATGATATTCTTTATATAATTTTGTTTATACAGATATGTGTAATTATTTTTAGAAACTGAAAAAGTATGATGGTTTGAGGTAAAAATGTTTGGAGTACTGAGACCTTGTGGAGTTTGTAGCTGATGTAGCTGTTCTGAACTTAGTGATGGTCTCTGATTCTTGGTTTTGGGGATGTGAAAGGGATTTTTCAGTAAAAGCAAGTGGAGTTAAAGCGTTTTGATAATAAAGTGATATTTTCGATAAGGAACAAATTTTAAATGCATTCACAAAGTGGTGCATTGGAATCACTATGTGGAGCTTTTTGCCAATTTTAACAGAGATGGCATTGTGATACTTCGGCATCTCAACTCTCAAATGAGAGTTCTTATGTTAAATAAAAAACAAAATAGATTGGAATGATATTAACTTTAGCTAAAATCAGCCCAAGGAATAAATAGGAAAAAAAAAAAACATAGGAATCACATAGACAGCGTTTTAATTTTAAAACAATATGCAAAACATTTCCCAGAGCATGAGAAGAGCCGTGCAGGTTAACAAGGAAAGTACTTGAGAGAACTCGAGAAGCATTTCGCATGCAGCGGTAAAAAAGACTGAAGATCCAGGCAGCCGCAGTGTGGCATGAAATTGAATTTGTTGGTCTGCATATGTAATAACAAATCTGTGTTATAGTCTTAAATATGAAGCATGTGATGCATCACGTGGAGGTTTTATATCTAAAAATAACAGGAACCAAATGTATGCATCAAACAAGAAGAGGCCAAGATTGTTGCAAATAATCACAAATTGTAGATGCTTCATATTAAATCCCACATCACCTGAGCATTAATGAGTTTAGTCACAGAGTTTAGTCGCTCAAAGGTTAACCCATGAAATTTTTCATATAATGCAAGCACACAATTTCTTGAAAACCATAACGCACTGCGAGGGGATTTTAGATGCTGAAATAAAAATATAGTTTGCATTGCATCAGTTATTGTTTATAAAAGATACAGCATTATTGTTTTAAAAAAATCTATACACGTCTGGATATCTAGAGGACATTTGTTGAGGAATGTTTAGTTAAATACCCGAACGAAGTAAAAGAATCAAAAAGAAGGTAAAATTATTCACAAGTGTCTTTTTTTATTACTTCTATTTATGAAATTTGTTTCTGTGTGAAGTGTAAAAAGGAAAACATGGAGGGCAGCTGGAATGGATCTTATATTTATTTTCCCTGGGTCAGTGTATTCCTTTTTTCGATTAAATTTGAAAATATTGCTGAAAATATTGTATAGTAGAAAAGGATTTATTTACAAATCAAAATAAAGCTGCAAACTCCTGATTTTAATATCTTGTAATTATATTATTCGCATTAAAGACGTAAATACAGGCATTTTTCACAATTCTATACATCTGTTGTGCTCCCTCACAAAACATTTGCCTTCCCTTACAAAGATTCCATTCCCTCGTAAAACACATTTGCGTTTTTTTATATCTTTGCGAGAGAACACAAATATTTTTGTCTCCCACTATTAAACAGAGTGACTCCTATTAATAGAAACTAAAACTAACAAAAAATATTTTAGGGGTTTCTTTATATGTAAAGTTGTTTATAGTTTGTATTTTTAGTGTTTTGTAAAATATTTAACTCCTCCCAAAATAAAATCAAACGCGACTCCTTGTGGAAACTAAGATTACAAACAAAATGGCCGATGTGCCAACACCTCCTCCTGCTCTATAGGATTTAATTGAATTAATCTGACAATTACAAGTTTTGAATGTGGAAGAATATGCGTAGAATAGTAATATTAAATTGTGTGAGAAAACAATTATTTAAATTCGCAAGTGATGCTTTGTTCTTTCAATTATTTCTATTTATAGAATTTCTTTTAAGTGGGTGTGGGGTGTGAGATAGAAAACACGGAGAGCATCTGGAACGGAGTGATCTCAAAAACCTAATCTACTCTCTCAAATCCACTTTGGGTAGCGGTCTGCGTGTTGCTTGGAGACACAAAACGGACACTGACTTGTTTGGAGACTACCTTTTAAAACAATATTGGGTTACGTTTTAATTAATCCAAAAGCCCAAATCCACCAAAATACACAACACAGCATCTAATATGTTTTCTTCTGTGATTTTGATCATGAAGACGGTATTCACAACATAAACATGATGCATTTCCTGTCAAGTAACCGGAGTGATGGGGAGGCAGCAGGGACTCGGAGCTTATGCCGCGCCGGGCTTGATGCAGTATTGGAATAAATTAAGCCAATTTTCATTGACGAGGCAGTGAATTGATCCTTACATCGCTGTATGATTAAACGAACACATCTGTTTAAGCTACAAAGCGTTTAATGATAAAAGTGAAAACTTTAACTGCGTTTGTGCCAAATGATTCATCCGAACGCCGTCCCATTCGAGCAATAGATATCACCGCAGTACTGTCACCGACCCGCTGACGGCAGAAAACAAACAAAAACTACACGAAACAGTAGTTTCCTGAACATTAGCCAACACTTTGCTCTCAGACAACACCGCATTATTCCTCTCTGACATTCGCAGCTGACCCCTAAACGCAGGCGCTCTTGTTTTTGTCATTGTCACGGTTTGAGAAGCACCATTACACGGGAGGCTACTCACCGATTTGAACGCTGCTCGGAAAAGCGCCCATAGTGAGTCCCCATACGCAAGAGAACAGCAGTAAAAGCTGGTTGCAAGAAATCCTCATTTTGTTAGTTCAAATTTGTGAGAGACATTGAGGATGACGTCGGTTGGGCGAAGGACATAAAAGAGAAAACGTTATTAGAAATCCATTCCTGGCGGGGTTTTTTTCCCCTGCAGAGGCACGAACCCTGGTGCGGCTCCGTCCGGCGGTAGACGGTCCACATGCAAGAGATGAAGCGAGCGCGACAGCGGTGGGCAGTGTCTCCATACGCACACAAATCACACATGCGCCTTCTCTACAGCAGCACCCTCATCGAGATTCCAGTGTTCTGTCTCTTTCAGTGCCGTATTTCAGAATGACACGTTTCTCCAAGGACGAGAGAAAGCTCAGAAAAACGACCTCCTTTAGGTTGAACCACCCCAGTGAAAAAAGTTAAGGGGTAAACAAACATAGACTGTCATAAATGTTTACAAGACGTTGCTTTAACTTCTTGGAGTGTTTACTGAATGGTGTTTTTAAGTCCTCTCCACTTTCAAACCTGTTATTATTATTTTTAGATCACGTTAAACACTTGATATTGTTGGTTGGTTTCTCAGAGGAGGCTATGGTGACCTGTGGTGACTGGTGCAATGTTTTTGCTGGGGGTGTTCTTGAGAGCACAAAACTTGAATTACATCTTCTAAAAAGTGCTTTAAATCAGCAGTGGTGCTCTAAATCGACCGTAGTCCTCTGAGTACATCCTGGGTCTGATTCTGGTGTTTTAAAAAGGCATGGAAAGCCGAATGAAGTATTAGCGTTGCAACATTCTCTTGTCCACAGGTCTTCCGTTGCCAATTCTGCCAAGTCTTCTTTTCATACCAAGAGCTGAGTCCATTTTCTTTGTCTGTCTTTTGAACGCTGAGTAATAATATCTCTGAATGGCCTTATGTTTCTCCTGATATGCCCTTTTCTCAAATGGTGCAAATGTAAGAAGTAAAATAATAATAAAAATGTTAATCCAAACAACACTGCACTCTGGGCTCTTTCAATTTGCATATTAAAAAGCAGCTACTACACATTAGGTGAAGGCTAGGAAAGCTGAGATCAGTTCCTCATTTAGGACACACCCAAGAATACACCCCCTGAAAGTGGTGAAAACGCATGAATAGACGGCAGGTCACTGTCCATGGTCCTGAAGTTTGTGCACAGTCAGAGTTTACAACATTAAGCAATTTCTGGGAGCCAATGTTTACTGACAAAATCAAACTTGGGGATCGGATGACCACTCATTCATTTGCAAACCTGTTTATTCTCTTTTTGGGGTCACATGCTTTTGAAAGCTTTTGAAACCTTCACTTCCCAACAAATGGCTAACAAACCTCAACAGTTTGAAATGATCCTTCAATACTTTATTGAAACTTTTTTATAATTTTATAAACATTACATATATAGTGATAAAAATGCATTTCTCACAAAACCTACAATTTGTTTATATCACAAAGCAATGGTTTATGGTTTATATTGTAATAAAGATGTAAAGGATGTTATTTCCATATACTGTATGTCTGGGAGTCTTAGACCCCAACAAGGACTTCCAAGAAATCTAAGAACAAATGCCAATATATAAACCAGGTATAAAAACCAGCATCCAACATGTACCATAGTAATCTTTGGTGGTAGAACCCCAGTGTTGAGGATGGAAACCCAAGAAAGCAGTCCAGAACGAATGTGTGTTGTGAAATTAACACAGAAAAATACTACTTGAGAACAACCCACAGAGGAGTCTAATTATGACAAGCCAAAAAATTGTCAACTCTCCTAAATATATTATTCTTTTTCTTTTGTCGCATGTCTTTTTTGGCACACCTCCTCTTAGCCTGTTCAAGCTACAACATCTACAATTTGCACAGATCTCCAAATGTGAGTTGCTGCATCTTTTAGGCTGTCACCAATAAAGGAATTCTGGGAAATCACTGAGAATGCTGAGAAACTTAGCAAAGCTGTAACTCAAACACAGAAACACATAAAAATTTCAAACTCACCACAAACGTGGGTGTTCTCAGCCTGTACAAGAACATACTAAGCACTGGGGGGAAAGCCTAGGCTGTAAGATCACAGACTACTCCCTAGCAACCAAACTGTTTACCCTAGCAACAAAATTCTTAAAACAATATCTCAGCTTTGGAAAATAATCGAGACTTGGGGGTTGGTTACATAACTAAGTCAAAAAGGGAACATCATTTCATTGTTTCTTGCATAGCAACCAGAGTGTTTACCTTAGCAACCAATTAAGCATATCTCATGGGGGTTGGCTAATGAGATCATTTTTAAAAAGCTTTACACAGTACTAGGACAAGCCAAAACTTAGTGCAAACTTTAGCTAATTGTAACTTACAACTTTGGGATGTTTTAACTTACTTAACCTGAGAAAAATAAAATAATAAGGTTGAACATACACCACAAAACAGTGAACTACAAGGACTTTTACATCTTCATAGAGAAAGGAAGCTCTTAAGTGTCCTTCTGCTCATACCGATAAGAACATGGTTCTGTGTGACAAAAGGCACAACTTTATTAGACATGAGGCATAAAAAAATAAATGGGTTTCTACAATTGATGGGCTTCAAATGAACCTTGGTGTTCCTGGCCTGATGTAAACTGTTATCCGTGGGCAGATTCACTGGAATTACAGTCAGTAAAGTAGATCAATGGATGCTCTGGGTCTCATGAGGTTTTTCTCAGTGAATGAGAAATGTTGCTGAGGTTGAGCAGGGAGGGCTTTGGAACAGCACTGACAGCTCAGGGCTCTTCTCTTGGACAGAGGGCAGCTTGATATAGGCAAAAGGGCAAATGCCGTAGTTTTGTTTATTGATTCACTGCTGCCATCTCTGTTCATGTGCGTCAGCAGTGATTTACCAAATCAAACCTACACACAGGGTCAAAAATGATTTTCTTTTACCCGCAAATTCCTTGTCAGGTTCACTGGCTACTCCAGCTCATATTTGGTGAAAGCGTGCCATACCTAGGGCAAGGTTGTTATTTATTCACAAAGTGGAATTTGAATTAACCTAAGCAGCACTCGAGGACCTTCAAAACAAAAGGCAGCGGCACTGCCATCCTATCCCCAAAAAATATCTAAAGCCTCAAAAAAACTGGTTTTATTGATTTTAAAATGTGACATATTGCAACCAACAATCAGTTTATACACACAAATAGTTTTTTATTTAATAATACTTTTAATCATCCCACATCTTAGCATGAAGGATATATACTATGTAATGTTTTAACATTTTTAAATCTTTTTCTCCAGATCTGACAATGACACTTTTAGCATAACTTAGCATAAAATAAATGAACCTGATTAGACCAATAGCATTTCAATATAAAATGATAAAAATCAGAATGTTCCTATTTAAAACCTTATAGTCTTATAGAGTTTCATCATGTTGTAATATCAGCTGAAAATCAAACTTGTGAAACTCTGAAACTCCTGGTCTTCAGAAAATACTTCTGAAATAGTTTTAAAATTGAAACTCTTAAAATTCAGGTTGGACTCAATTAATGACCTGAAAAAACACACACGTGCACACGCACAACAAACCACCACTCCGTGTGCCTTCATATCATTCTCTGGTTGAAAAAAAATAAAGACAAGACAAAGCAAAGACAAACCAATGTGAAAAAATATATATATAAAAAAAAACAGGGAAACCCGCCTAAATATACCAAGCACTTTTTGTGCCAGAAAAACACGGGCCATATCACAAGTATTGTACTTCGAAAGATTATTCCTTCTTTTTCACTACTAGATGGCACTGATTTGGGGTGACATTAGTGCATGCAGACACATTGAGGGTTAAAATGTTAGGTAAAAACAAACATTCAGGGAAATGTAATATTTTTATTTATGCCGTTTTAAAAACTTACTAAACAGTGACGCAAGTGTGCTGTATTGAGTATATAACTACATAAAATGATAAATAAAGTTCAGGCATTCTATTCATCCCAAAGAAATTTGTTTTTGTTCATTTGCCTATGTACCGACATGAACATGAGGAACATGCTATATTCTTAATCTACTAGCGTTCAAATGACTTTTAAAGGAAAGGAAATTGGAATTTTGACCATTCCAATTTCCTCAACCTTCCAAAAATGCATTTGTGAGGTTCGACACTGATTAAACACTAGAATGTGTTACTCGCAATACAGTCTACTGAGTGGTAATTAATGAGAATACATTTAATAATACATCTGCATGCAACTGTGTGGAAACAGGATGTAAAAATCAATGAGGAATTACTCATTAACATATTCGACAAGATTTGAACATCTCTGATCTCTGACAAGAAGGCGGCAGAGTAAAGAAGAATTTGTGATAGTGTGAGCAAGGGAAGAATATTTTAAGGAGTATTAAAAGAAGTAAAAGTAACAAATCCTGAGAGGGAGCTGGTGAGTGTACACTGATTAGTTCATTTAAGGTAACTGCAAATATTCTGGCAGCAAGGATCTAATTAAATTTGCATTGGATTTTCGTTGTTTTGATCTGCAAATAGGTGGCTGTTCCCTATGGTCATCAATTCCACTGTTCTTTCACAATAATTCCACAGTGTTTTATAAAGTCAGGCAAGCCAGCAGCAATGTAACCACATGACATTTTCCTCGGGAATGTGTAATTGTACCGGAACGTCACTCGTTCTTCCCCTTGCACATATTTCATTGTTTACTCCAAGGGACAAGCTGAGTCAGACGGGGTGAAGAGAGGGTTGGAGTCGGCTTATTTTTAGATGGCATTTACTATTTACCCAGCGGACCCTCAGGGATCATCACCTGCATGGGAGGAAATATCAACAGAGATGTGTATGAAAGCTGGTGATCAGTCAAATAAACAAAGAAAAGAATAATGTGCAACAACGAACAAAGCAATGAAAAATAAAGTGGAGTGGGAGGTGCTCATGAAAATTAATTTCACATTTTTAGAGCTCAAAAATTATTCTTGCTCACGTCAATCAGTTTATATACTGAGATTGTTGAATGGCATGTTTATGTATAATAATAAATTAAACTAATCATGATTTCACAAAACAAACACAAAGTAAACTGGGTAGTGCAGTAGTACAATGTTAAGCTGGTGTCCAGGAAAGAGCGTGAATGGGGAGGGTCCAAGATCGCCCGATGACACCCATTTTTATTGTATTTTTGTAAGGTTGTGTTTAAACCCTTAAAAGTCCAGATATTTTACAGCACTACTTTAAACTAACTATTGAAACTGAACCATCTTTGAAAAAAATGGAATTTAAAATGGTTTGAGACCACAAAGCTAAGAAGGCTAAGGTTTAGTTTTATTTCATTTGAAACCATTCATCCACTAGGGGGCAGTGTTAATGTTTGCATCTTTTTTACCCTAAGCAATGGATAAAGCTAATTGAATAATTTTTGGGTGTGAAATATGAGTAAAGGATTATTGTCTCCAAATAAATAGTAAATAAAACAAGAAGACATGGAAAAGAAGTTTCAGAAGTGACCAGAATCACAATCACACCAAGACGCAAATACACTTCTGCACCTAGACAATAATTCTACATGGTATGTAGTGTGACAATTTTGTATTTGCGATAGTTTGTGCCACGATATATTGTCACACCCCAAGTCTACATGCCTAAAAAATGCATGAAGTTGCTTCCAAGAACAGGTGTACCTAATAAAGTGGCCGGAGAGCATATGTGTCAAACACATTAATTGAAATATTTTTTACTGTAAAATGTGAGTAAAGGATCATTGTCTCCTAGTAATTTGTACATAAAACAAGAAGACATGCAAAAAAGAAGTTTCAGAAGTGACTAGAATCACGATCACACCAAGAAACAAATACGTTTCAGCACCTAGACAAGATCTCCCAGTAACTGCATGGTATGTATTGTGACAATTTCATATTGCGATATATTATGCCAAGATATAATGTCAAACCCCAAGTCTACATGCCTATATCCACAGAGTTCCTGGCATGGATGGGTGTACCTAATAAAGTGGCCGGGGAGTATATGTATCGCACACATTTTGTAAGACATTTAATCATTCATTTTGTATGTAGTACAAATAAATAAGAGTATATTTTCTTTAAAAAATATCTGTGTTTTATACGATTCCGCACTGAATTACAATACAATGCTAGACCAAGACAGAGATACAGATAACTACTTAAAAACGGATTAAAGTATAGGTGATTTATTTTTCATTCTGCATCATATTTCCTTTCTTCCACATCACAAGCCACATGTTTACGAAAGATCACATTCATCTTCATTCCACCGATGTCTGACCCTTTGTTTTCATCCTGGACTCTGAGTGAGTGTGAGGAGAGTTAACGCAGCACTTGCTCGGCCCGCTTGTCGATATATTGACTGATGATTGATTGCTTGAGTCTCACACCCACAGGCGAACACCTGCCATACAGGGAGAGTACTTCTGTCAAGCGTAACATTTTAATTGAAGCCTCACTGTGTCTCTTTTAGACTCTTGCGCTCGTTCACAAATAAACACGTTCTGCAGCTAAAGGAAGCCCCTGCTGTGCTTCATCTCTGCAGAAAGCAGCTCAGCCCCTCATTCACTTTTACAGATTTCCATTTCCACACCATTCTGTGGCCTTGTTTTCCCACAATGAAAGGAAATAAAGGCCTTACTTTTGCTGCCTGTCAGAAAAGCTTTACTAGCTTTGTCGCCTCTGAAGACAGGAGATAATGTGCAAGAGAAAATGAGGCAGCAGTGTGTCAGAATGCAGCAGAGAGGCATTAACCTCTGGAAATCAAACGCACACAGCCTCTTCCTCTCTTCCGTTATGTGTCACTTTTTCTCTTATTGGCATTCTCTCACTCTTTCCATCTCTCTGATTACTCGCTACGCTCACTGTAGTATACTCTGAGCTTCCGTAATGACCTTCAGAGGTGAGCCGATGTAATTAAAAACGATGTGATATCGGAGTCAGGTCCTTCAAAGCTCGTTTTTTATTTGCATATCTCAAACAGCCAGATACAAGGAAGTGTGGATGAAGATGAGAGTAATCGTGAGATCTGCTGGCACCACTTCACTTCCAGGATTTTCTCTGAGTTTTGCTTATCAGAGGACAGCTGCAGGGTTCACCGAGAGCCAGGTTAGACAGTTTTTCCTCTTTAATCTGAAGCTTCTGTCATTTTTTGTTCGTAGACTTGTAAACAGAGAGGATGTGTTGGGCAGAGAACAGTAGGGAGAGTGTATTAACCCTTAGTCCCTGCACCTATTATTTTTGATGTTTTTGGTTTTAAACAAACACTACAAGAGTTATGACACATAATTTGCTAGATAATTCAAATTAAAATGTATGAAAAAACGCAATCATGTTTTAGTTTCATTTTACAGAACCTAAATTGGTGTCATCTAGTGGCGAAAAGAAGGGATAACCCTTGGAAGTACAAGACTTGTGATATGACTTGTTGTTTCGACTGCTGGCGAACACTTGTGGCCGTGACCAGCAATGAGAGATGGAAGTTAAAAAATGTTTAAATAAATGCTAACGAGCAGCGATTATCGTGAGGGAATCCAATAGGAGGGAATCGGAATCCATCATGATGCAACTTAAGTACTTAAGTGCACCAGAATGTTTTTAGAACCTTTGCCAGATATGTGCACAATTCTGAGCTCTTCAAGTAGCTTCTAACTAGCTCAGACTTGCATTGCGAGCTGTAAGGTGTTCTATAGATAGGTGTGTGGCTTTCCTAATCAAGTCCAATCAGAAGTCAAACAAAGTTGGAGTCAAAGAAGGTGTGTAACCATCTCAAAGATGATCCGATGAAACACACAGAACAGAAGTTAAATATAATAGTGTCACGTTTCCATTTTCTGATTTTAATAAATCTGCAAAAATGTTAACAATTCTCTGTTTTATATATGTAATTTATAAAAGAAAATATTTTGTAAACGCAGCAAAAAAGCAAATATTTCACTGAAAACTTTCCATACCAACAGTGTTTTCAGTATGGTCTAAAACATTGATTGCCATTTATTCCATTATGGAAATTTCTGAGAATTTCCTTTAAACGAAAAAATCATTGTTTACCTACAGTCCATTGTACCTGAACTTGTGATTGGATGCTATTCAGAAACGTACCACTGAGAAACACTCTGCTAAGGCGCGCTTGAGATAAAACCCACTGCAGCTGCAGTTTGAGATAACAAGGACATTTACATTCGGGATACTCGCGAAAACCAAAGTGCAGACGAGATTTCAGCAATATTTATATGTATTCACACACTTCCTAGCATCATCTCAAAGCGAATAATGTACATTAAGATGAATCATCGCATTCATGTTTAGGTGTTTAATTGATCCAATGATTATAAAACAATTACAAACTAATTCTATGTAATGGACGATCCAATACGAGTTGGTTAAGCACCCTTAGGTCACACAAGACCTAATCCACTCATTATTCCGACATTATACATTCCAACAGCGTGACCGCCTCTACTGGAGTTGTGCTGTTATCATTAGCGTCTGATAGCTGTGTTCTGACCTCAGCACCCTCGAACATTTGTAATCACTCATTGCTATTCACTCGGTTTCTCAATATTCTGCACTGCTAGTGCTCACCGAGACATTTTCTTTCATGTCATGCTCAAAACATGAATCACAGTCATGTGGAAACGCTCACAGGAAAAAATGCCGTACTACAAGGATGGATTTGCCATGTTCATTTCAAATTCAAAGGAATTTTGCTGATTCAATTGAATCCCTGCAGAGAAGGAGAGCTCGGTTGAAGCTCGCGTGTGTAAATCTGCTGCAGCATAACGGAATGTTTGAAAATATAAATTTATAAAAGAACAAACAACCGCTGTCTGAATATTATAGACAGAATTGAGTCTATAGAGGGACTCTGTATGATCATTTACCTCAAGAAGTAATAGAAATAAAACAAACCCCCGGAAGAGTTTGTTCAGCCATCGAAGAACCGTGTCTTTGCCGTGAGGGAATTTTTCTAGCACTCATTCTTCTCCCTCTTTTCTTTTTCTAAGAGGAGTCTGAGATCCAAATAGGTCAATAAAGGACGAATTTCTGCTCCCCCACCACCATTACTGCTGCATTAATATTCAGACCATCTGTACAGCAAAGCACACTTGCACATAAACACATATATCCTCTCCCCAGATCATCCATTTATTATTGACTTCTTTTTAAACAAAGACTAAAAGCTTTCATTCTCCTCACGGAAGGAAGAACTTTTCACTGGAGCTATGCACGGCTGTCACCTTGAATTTATAAGTCGTCAACTGGATAAACAGATAGAATTAAATATGTTGGTTGTAAAGTATTTTAGATAATATTTCTGGTTTCATGTGACATAGACAAATCATTGAGCCAAAACAACAGGAGTTAATTAAAGCTGCAAGCAGCTATCAAAGGGCACATCCCTTTGTTTGGCCTGTTTGTTGCACTAGGCACTACGGGCAATCCTTATTTAAGAGGTGTATTCAAGCAGGAATTCTTAAAATACTGAACAATACAGGTTCTTTAATGAATAAAACCACATCATAAAGTGTCATGTTCACCAGGTGGCGCTGTGAATTAGCCTGCATTTCATTGTTTTAGCAAATATTCTTGTCGCATGTGTTGAAAATGGTAAAAATAAAGTACTTTATCAATTTTGAGTACCTTAAAGTACATCATCAACTGCTGAGCCCACGTAGCTTTAAAAAGTGAAAAAAGCTTCGCAATTTAACACTCCAAATGCCTTAAGAGACGACTGATGAAGTTTGGGGATGATCAGATACAATCGCCATAAGCAAAAGTGGAGGAAAAAGAGTGACTTCCAGACGATTTCCATGTACCATGTGATCCACAGCTTAATATCTTTGCAGAGATAATACACCCTGCTACTATGCAACAGGAAATATGGTGAACGTGACCACCACCACCACCGTAGATTATGGCTAGGAGTGTGATAAGAACAAACAGTGGTATCCTAAGGCTTGTGACGATTAGAGGTTTACTCATTTTCAGAAGACTTTAGAAAACAAATTATAAATCTGATTGTTCTGAGATAAAACAGGAAGTTACATCACAAACAGGAAGTTACATCACAGCTAGGCTCTATAAATTAAACTTCACTCTCCCCTGCCTTCATTGTTCTCAATTTAGCATGGTTTGTTAAGATGTTTAGATTCTAGATGTTTAAAAGCTAAATAAGTTGTATTTTCTATTATACTTAAACCGTTCTCACAGCGTCTTCATAATAATGGATTATCACTACATTTCGATAACAATATTCATAGTGATTAACACACAGATGGATGACCTTGTAAGGTGCTAGTATAGACACGTTATTACACTACATTTCTGTTCAAACACTTGGAAAAGTGTGATCTCCTTTAAGATAAACTTGGCTATGATTTGCTCACTCTTGCTGCCAATTTAGCAAATTTCATCTTTTTGTGTGGATAAAGTTGAGGGAACAAGCTGAATCTATGAAACGTAAAGAACCCGATCATTTCATACGAATGCTCCACCACACGGCAGCATCTCATTTCAAGCCTCTCTTTGTCTTCCACCCCTTTCCAGATTAAAATTGCTTTTTCAGCTCAACACCACAACAACTTTACGTTATACAAACACCCAGAGACGTCGCTTAAGCACAACGCATCCATTCGTCATTTTCCATATAAACCCATCTTTAAGAGAGGATTCAATTTGCATTGAAATAGAATCACTCACTCTCAATGCATTCTAAATGCAGAGAATACATTTGTATGGAGAGGATTGTGAGCAAAGACAGTCTTTTGTAAGTCTTAAAATATTCTTGATGTTTTCAGTCGGAGATATTTGCATATAATGTACAGTTGAGAAGAAAAACTATATAATTGATGCTGTATTTGACAACAAAACATTTTACAGTCTGAATTAAAAAAAGGCCTTCAAATATCGCAGCAAAGGGTGCTATGGCCGGCATTTTTTATTTAATATTATAGCAGAATTTTGGACCTTTTCAAGTGAATAACGTTTTTGTGCTAGGGTCATATGTGTAACCATTTATGAAAAAAAAACAGAACGACCCGCGGGGGAAATGTTAACGTTTGTGAGTTATGCTGCTGGTGGTACATCTGTATTGCTGTGAAATTAATAAAGTTGTTCAAAAGAGCTTCTGGTCGCATCTTGAAGATGAATTGCAATTTATAATCAAACAGTACTTTTCCTTCTGTTTACTTGTTAAATACATAAATGCTTACTGCTTTATTTGGAATTTGCCAGAAAAGGGTGTATTTTCTAATTATAATCCTTTTCAAACTGAATACTCATATTGATGGTCTTAGATGTGAGCAATACACTCTAACAACTAAATCATTTTGCACAACAAATCTGGAAAAGAAGTTTGACGGGCATTAGCTCAGAGCAGATGTGCACCTGCTTTATTATCTGTATTTCTTTGTAATTGGGCCAACATCTCAGATATACACATAGATTGAAATCATAACAACAAATAAAACACTCATGCCTTTTATTCAGGTAAAAATGAAATTTTTTAAGGTTCAAACCGAAATGCTACTGGTCTAATAAGATTCAATGATCTATGCTAAGCTATGCTAAAAATATTAAAAGTTTTATCTTATTGAGGGATGATAAAAACCGAATAAATTCAGAGTTTTCTACTGCAAAAGATCCATGAATAAATGCAAACACAATCTCAGACTGTCACCCTTATAGGAGATTGTTTGTACTGGCTGAGTTAGATGAGGTCGGCAGACTCGGCACAACGGATTACAGAGTGATGGATGAAACCGGAGAAGTAACCACAAGCCAGACATATGGAGCTAGACAAACAGAGGAAGAAAAGCCAATATTGAGAAGCATCTGAAGGCCATGGCAGGAAATATTATTGACCCGCATGACCTATTTATGAAGTTCCCAACACTCTCACAGCAGAGATGGTTGAGGGCTCCTGGTATAATAACACAGACCAGTTTGATGTAGTTATAATAAATTGTAGAATGTTTAATTAATAATCGCAATATTCATTAACGAATTTAGTCAGTGGAGGAAAAATTGGGTGAACAACCGGAGAGGATGTGAAGTCTTGACTGGTTTGACAATCCACAGAGAAAAGTTGGAGTGGAAATAAACCCAGTTGAAACACAGCGTAGAACAAAGAGAATCCAAGAAGTCAGGAAGCATTCTTTGAGAGGCGGGGGGTGAACCTTAGGACTGACATTGAGGAAAGGAGAAGTAAACGCAGATAAAAATTCAGATGGGAACTGGACACTGGAGGAAACAAGGAGATGGTGGATACAGGCATGGTGGATTTTAGAAACACCTGGACAATGCAAGAATAACAAACGTGTTACTTAAACAGAAAATTACATGTTTATTTTTTAAATATGGCACTAACAAGCCAATTGAAACCTTGTGTTACTAAGTCAAAGCTCTGTATGAAAATAAAACATTTTAATTTTAATGGATGATGACTTGATTCCGCAGCAGGCTCTTTTAGCTGGGCTTTTTAATGTCGTTAGAGGTAATTAAAACGGTTCAGCTAAGAAGCCTGGGAATCTCCTAATTAATAAGACAAACTATTAAAGGGGGAAAGCTAAAGAGCATTGTTTAATATTTCATTGTCACTTAAATTGCTTTATAGCCACGAGATATTCCCCTCTTGCAGCTGAAATCCAAGACTTTACAGTCTTTCTACCACACATTTTTTACGTAAATGGCTAGAACACTAAGCAACTTCCTCGGAGATAACAACAACACACACAGGAAAAAGCCTCCAGCTGAAAGAAAACAGCCGCAGATCTCTTCAAGTTGCAGCATCATCTTTTTTTTTATTTAATCATCGCAGACTTGGGACAGGATCCCAGAATTTCATGTGTTCTTTCTCTTGGGTCTGTAAAAATAAATCAACCAATTCGCGTTCTAAGGGTATAGACGAATAATTGTCGGCAGTTTAACAACTCAAGGTTCAAGACTGCATCGTTACTCAAAAATGATGTGCTATTAGAGCAGGGATAACATTTCTGTTTTGGTCTCGGCTTTGTTTGTAAATGTTCACGAGATCTGCTTTATAACATCCTATGGGGAAGCTGATATTATGAGAGCGATGCCTCATTAAATGAACAATTTTTTTTTCTGTTGTCCCAAACTGCTGTCTCCAAAACAATTTGAGATTATGATAAGATAAGAGACAGGGTGCAGCACTTTTTTTTAAAGTATCTAGTGATTCATTTTCACAAGGTACTGCTTAAATGGAGGGAAATCTTGTATGAAGGTTCATTGATGTTACAGCGTTACATTTATACAATCAATTGAAAATACAATTATTTTTAATGTTTAAACTGAAGATATATTTAGATTTGATATAATTTTGAGTATATTCTGAAGGTAAACCAGAGGAGATGAGCATATTTTGAAATGGATAAAAAATATAAAAATTTCAGAAAAGGAAATAATTAAATCTTATAATGGTGTATTGCAGAAGAAATACTTTTATATAACAACGTTAAAAATATCTGTGAATTTAACTGCAATATACATATAAATGTTAAAATTACCAATTACAATTATATGAAAATACAGTTTATTGTGGTAAAATTAACAAATTACTGTATTGTCTCTAATAGAAAAAAAACATGACTTTAAATGTTCGTCAATGTGATTTGAAGCATTTTTGTAAAAAAAAAAAAAAAAAAACATAGGATCATATAAACAGTAAAACACGACAACAAAATGGAAAGGTTACAGTACAATCCTGTACAACTAAAAACTACTGCAAATTCGACTGGAAAGTTTGGCCAACCACAGCTTACCATACAATTTACAGTTTATATTCTGTTTGACAACGGAAACCCCTAAATTAGACAGTTGTGAGCTGTGAAATTTTGTTTTTATTAACAGTATTTTTTCCAATACAAACCTTAAAGTTAGTTATGAACTGTGTAAAAGATGGTCATGGACTGTAAAGATTACAATTTAAATCCTTAAATCGTTCAGATATAAACTATTTTTATAGCAACAAACATATGTTAATTAGACAGTTACAAACCATAAAAAGTAAATTAGTAAAAGTTACAGTACATCTATGTAAAACCAACAACGGCAACCACAGCTGTTTTATTACCGTAAAATTTATTGTCTATTTTTTACAGTGTAGAATGTAAAAAAAAATATTGTTTGACAATATTACACTATTAACCAAAGATAGAACATTGAAAATCAGTTTTAAATTGTCACAACACAAAGAGTGCCTGTTTCTTTTCTTGAGCTCCTTCAATTTGACAATTAGTGCCCCATTACGGGAACAAAACCCGTTCACAATTTGTAATGGAAAAACGTATTTGGAATCTCGTTGTTCTGAGATAGAACAGGAAGTTTCATCACAAACAGACTCTTTAAATGAACTTGACTGACATCCATCTTACTGCTTATCGTGAGAAAGAGACATGCAGCAGGATGTTTTCTCAGGAGTTTCCCTTTCCCTCGTCTTCTTACACCTTTTCTCAACCAACACGGCCACAAATAGAAGTGATAAAAGTATGAAAAAAGTTGTGAAAAATAATTGTAAAAAATGTGCTAGCACTTTTCTAAAGTTAAACTAGTGATATTAAAAAATTGAGAACCAAAACTACTGATGTAAATTCATACAAACAATGACTAGGTTTTTAAATGTTAAGTGTACACAACATCTTTGAATGAGGCTCAGTGACTCAATTTGAAGTTTAAACAAGTCAGGGAAATCTAGAACCCCCATGGTAAAACCCTCTTTTCTGTTTATTCTCTGGGACTAAAAAAAGAAGAGGAACAGGATTTAAACAGAGAGCTTTTAAAAGCTTCGAGCAGTGCTGAGCTCAGAAAGACAGGCAACATCACATATGAGAGTGTGTTTGGAGCATTGTACAAGGCTTCTATTATCACTCACACATCCTCCAGGTCTATTGTAGTCATCCCTTGAGACAGCAACCATTTAAGCCATTTATTTCACAGTTTAAGCCACTAGAACCGATTCTTCCCACGGATCTTAGGTGCCGTCTACCAGTTCTTATTCTAAGCCTAGGCAGATTGATTTTCACATACTCCTGATCTTCAATAGGATGATACTACTGTACAAAGCATTACAGCGGATAGACAACAGGCCTTTCTGCAGTTCACCTTAACATCCTTCATTAAACAACAATATATAGGAGGAGTTTGGTTCTAAAAAACACAATACATTTTGACAATTTTAACAAAAACACCAATTTTACATGCCATTTAATCAAAAATATGAGTTCTATGGTAGTGTTTAGAGGAAGTTTTAAGTTAGTCTTTTTAGTTTTGGGACTGTGCCTGTAGATTTGTTGTTCTTTTGCATTTTTTGGAATCTTTATTTTGCATTTTTATAAATAAAGATACTTGAAATGAATGCACTTGGGTTCTGTTCTCTGATTCCAAACAATTCATTCAAACTTTAACTAATTAACTTGTTTGGGTTCATCAGGGGAGAGAATTAAAAGCATATTAAATAAATCCAATATCTAGTTATCCATGTTTTACAAAACTGTTCACAGCTTCACTAAAATATTTGAGAGAATAATGGAAAAAATGAATGCCTTTTCATATTATATATATGAAATTATATTCTATTATGGTATATTTTATTATGTCATAATAGTATTTAACAGAGGTGTGGACTTGAGTCACATGACTTGGACTTGAGTCAGTATTGTGGTGACTTGGACTTGAACTCCAATGACTCGCGACTTGACTTGGAAAGACTTGAATAAAAATAAATTCACATTTCACTGTGTCTTAGTAATTATTTTCAGATTAAATGCTTAGGTTTTTGGCATTATATGGTTAAAATACATTTACATTCCAGTTAGGCCATTAGTGCTCATTACGTTGATCGCGGAGGTGCTACTTGTCGATCGCTGCGTAAAATTGAAACAATATCAGGCGATCTTCCATCCCGTCACTTGATTGATGTACAGAGCAACCAGTCAGAGGACAACTGAATTTTGACCTTTACATCACCGCTTAAGCGTAAACAACGACGCTAAGTGCTAAGCTAATCAGCGTATTACGTCCAGGAGCTTCACTTGAACTTTTCTGGAGTGAAAGATGAGATTTTGACTCTATGAACCGCCATTGAGCTGAAGTCAAGAGCTCATGGATAGTTCTGGAACTTACTCACGGAGGAAAAGTACCCCAACATGAGGAAATGTGGTATCTCCTTGACTGCATTATTTGGCTCCACTTATAAATGTGAGTCAGCCTTTTCCAACATGAAAAGTCCAAATAGTGTTCCACAATGACTGATGAACATTTGGAAGTGTGCTTGAGGCTGGCTGTCAGCAGCTACTGTCCGGGCTATGCATCCCTGGCTGATTCAATTCAGTGCAAGTCATCAAATTAAACTCAGGTTACTACAAAAAAATGTAAATAGTTAATTATTATGTGTGTTTTGTCAATTCTCAATAAAGTTGAAAATAATTGTTTGTTGATTGATGTTTTACATTTTTGTAGCGGGTAGATCACTTTGACTTGGTCATTTTAAAAGTAGCTCGCAAGCTGAAAAAGTGTGAGCACCCCTGAGTTAGGCAGTTGGCATCACATGAGAGTGATCGATTATTGCTTTTTTTAATGGCTTGAAGTGACATTAAAATTTTGCGGCTTTTTACTTGACTTGGACTTGCTCTGGGTCGACTTGAGAGTTTACTCGGACTTGCCTTGCCTTGGAACTTGACAAGTAGTGGCTATGGTATTTACATTATTTATTTGTATCGACCGGTTATAAAACTAGAACTATAAAATCTGGGAAATCTAAGTTGTAAATCCAGTCACGGAGCAGACAGCTTTTTAGATTTTTAAACTCTTTGATGATGCTGGAATGCATAAATTTAGCTGATTTCCAGAAAATAGCTTGCATTTCAAATGACGGGATGTGAATGTTCTCCCCTCAGAAGACAACACAGACCTGAAGTGGCAGTCATTTGCTGACTCAAGAACATTTTTGGTTCAGTTTTTGCTTGTTTTGCAAAAGTATTACATAATGTACCTTTTAACGCCAAAAGCCCAGAACACTGCATAAATGAACAGTTGTACATTTTTTGAGTTATTATTTGATTTAATCCGTTCTTTAAACATTTTTTACAGTAACACTACCACATTTACCACAGTAAAAGTGAACATATTGTGTTTTTAAAGATGTACAATCACAATATGACTCATAACTGTAACCCTGCTCACTTGTCACATGCAGTAATTCCTTGTGAGCGCGCTGGCTTTCAGGGGTATAAATCAATAGTCACTGGTAGGGCACTGTGCTGATCTTTAAATAGAACTGTGACAGCAGTTGGCCCTGGGTAATGGTAACAGAACCGAGAAAACCTTTCAAACCACACTCCCGAGACTCGGCTAACAGAGGTGCTGACTTAATGCTAATGCAAACCTTCGATTAATGTCGATGGATTCAAGGCTTTATTAATCTGGGCCCAACTGAAAGGTTATTGGACTTTCATCTTCAAATAAATCTCACGATCCGATTCTTTATCCAGAGCTTTACTGATTGATTGCAAAGAGATTTATCATCTAAAACATGAAATCACTGAGTAGAGGAATTATTGTGTGCTGAGCACTTTTAAAACACCTGGATGAAAAGCTAAGAATAAAGTTTTAATCCTTTTTTGAGTGAATTCCCAGCATGATTGGTGGAAAGGCAAGCAGATGTTGCTGTTTGATGAGCAGCGACAGCTCTGAACATGGCGTGTGTGTGTTTGCGTGTGCGTGCGTGTGTGTGTGTGTGTGTGTGCTTAAGTAATCAGCACCTCTGACTGCTCAAAGAATGCTGCTTTCGCAGGCTGCAATCTTCGAAAAATCATGGGCTTAAAACAGACAGAGCCTCACTGAGGAAATAGCCTTGAGAAAGAAAAAGGCGAAACACTGTTCTACATTCATTTCATCTGAAAATTCATCTTCCCACCAAACGACGACAACCGGTTATCAGAGTGCCATACTGCTTTCAAACACCACAATGCCTGTGGAGAAAACTTGACATTGATGGCGAAAAGCTTTTATGATTGAACATGTACAAAACCTGCCAACGTTTAATTTGGAGCAACGTTAAAACATTAACAGACTATTATCATCCTTCCCAAAAGAAAATTTTACTCCTTTCATTTGTATGTAAGCCAGGGAAGAAAAAAAATCAAATAAGTTGAAATTCAATTAAGGAAATTTTACCATAATCTCTTACAGATATAAACAATTTAGTTGCTAGAATTATTATAAGCCTGTTTATTCTTTCAGACTTTATGAGATAGATGCTCAATGAATGCTGTTTAGCATTAGCATAATGCTAACAATATTAGCATTAGCATAATGCTAACAATATTAGCATTAACCCTTAGAAGACTTTGCTCGCACCGGTGACAATCACACCGGCAGTTCTGAATAAAGTAGGAATGGCACACGCCAGCCATTGTTAAATTTAGATTTAAAAATAATGTGTAGGTTTCAAAATATTAGTTTTGATATTTTTGGTTTTAAACTACCATTATTATGACAGGATTTCATGACATGAATTTAAATAAAATATTATGACATGATTCAAATAAAAATGTGAGAAAACGTCCTTCAGGTTTTTTTACAGACCCCAAATCAGTGCCATCTAGTGGAGAAAACAAGGGACAACTATAAGAAGCACAATTCCTGTGATTTGGCTTGTGTTCTGGTACAACAAAAGCACAAGAGCTTGGAACAGTATTTAGAAAAGGTTCACCTGGTTTTTAAATATCATTTTCACGTTGTTTTAAAATTGTCTTTGCTTTTTTTTGCAGTAAAAAATTATATTAAAAATGGAGGGAGGTGCAGGTTATGCTGGGAGACGCAGGTCCGAATCCTGAACAAGTTGTCATTCCCCATTCTTCCCCCTCTCTCTATCCAACTCTCTTCCTGTGTACCTACTGTCCTATCCATTAAAAAAAGGCTAAATAATATGTGAAATTAAACAATTAAATTACAAATTAATGAAGAAGCTGGAGTTGTGCTAAAAAAATGAAATCAAGAAGTGCCACAACAGGTTTTAAAGGTAATCTTTAAGAGCAAACTGTAAAATAGAAAAAAAATGCTCAAAACTCCCCCTGAGTTATATAATTTTTTCTTAAAATGCATAAATTTCTTCATGTAAATGTGGGTTAAGAGTATAGCCTTATTATAGTACCAGACAATCCGGCAAGGTCTGTATCCGGTTGAAGTTCTTTTAACATACGTAATAAAATTACAAAATTTAAATGCCTATGAGTTCTCCCATTCTTCATCCACAAGGTTTAATATGATGCTAACTCAACCTTTGTAGCTTTGACTCTTTTGGAAAATTTCCTCAAGTTTTGTCATGTCTAAAAGTTTAAAATCATGAAAACCATTGTTTATGTTTGACTTAATCCCATATTTTATTGGTATGTGTATATATTAATCAGCAAAAGTAATTAAATGACAAAAAAATATTTTCCACAACACGCTTTGGCATTTGGGTCAAATGCAAATGAGAGGGTGAAGTTCCATATCTGCTTTTTGATTGCTATTCATAAAATCACACACTTCCTGTTTGCAATCTGACTTGAAAAAAAGAAAACCTACGCGAGAGCTTAAAAAAAAAAGCTGATTCTGTGCCAAAGGATTTCCATTGCTTATAAACTTTATACAGTAAAGTGTGTAACTGAGCACAGCATGAATACAATCCAAAAGTGTTGCAAATTGTTCCCATTAATGTCAGTCAAACAGGCTCAGCAGAGCATAGAGAGAAACTAACTTCAAGCCTCCTACCAGGAGAAGCAATACCTCAAACATGTTGAGCAGATGGAGCGATTACACACCGGCAGTGATCACAAAGGGGGAACCGACAGATCAGGTAAACCGTCACAACTTAAAGCCTGTATTAATCTCCTCAGGGAGGTGTGAACTGTCCTGCTGAACGATCACTAATAGTTGAAAATGGCCGTCTCTCTGGGGGAGGCACCAGACCCACCGTGAGAGTCAGGTGTTGAGGATTCAAAGCTTATGCACTCACTGCTCTGCTCATGTTGCTGAGATGAAACAGCTGTTCTTGAGTGTCTCATGAGACTAGAGAACTGCAGGAAAGGTTTATACTACCTCAAGGGGGAGTACACTTCTGAGAAAATGACAATCCCAACCTCGTTAAAAATGCAGTTCTATGGGTAATGATTGAGTAACCGTAGCCTGGAGAAACCAACACTTTCACGGTCAGTAAACACAGTACAGAACTTCAATGCCGTTCCCTATATTGAAAATGTAAAGCTTTATTTGCATAGCAATCCTATTAAAAGTGGGCATCCATCATCGATGAGAACAGAAGCTATATGTAAAAAAAAGTGCATTTTAAACAGTAAGTTGGTTACAAAATATGGCACTAACAGCAAAAGGCATTTTGTGATAAAATCCCTGAAGGACGGATGGGGAGAGCAGTTCTCTTCACTTTTATGTTCAAACCTGGAAAGACTATTTATGTATGATCAGAATTTTCAAGAAAGCTGCAGTGATTTACATTACAAAGTGTTTCTGGAGATAGTTTCAAACCAGCGCGCTCACATCTGCATCTTCATACTTTAATCAATAATGCATAACTCTAATTTCTGACCTACTAAAAGTCCAAATGTTCACAAATAACACAGCAAGCATTAAAACCTGGATGACATCACCTGTTAAAAAAAAAAAAGTCATCAAGATTTTATTGTATGTCACCAGGGAAGAACGGATCAACCAACATTTTTAGCAATCACCTGATAGTGGAGAAAAAGAGAGAGATCTTCAAATATCAGAGAGAGTGAAGAGCTCAACCAACTAGTCTCTCGACAGTGTGATGGGAACTCTTTTGGAAACCAAAATCTGAAGCTTCTAGATAAAAGAAGCGCACGAGTTTCTGTTGTATATCTTTGACTGAATCACAACACATCTAATTAAAACAAGCTTATTTCCTGACGCAAATGACTATGAGGTCAGTGAAGATACCAGAGCATCAGATGAAGTATATAAAAGGAGCATAAGAAGGAACACAAGCAGTTTTTCATGTCATACCGTGCCATGATTCTATAAAAAAATGAAATAAACAAGGAATAACAGACACGTGCACAATCCAAGTTGTTTTCAAGAGTTCCATTAATATTTTTTTAATAATGCATAAAGGTGAAATAGCTTAAAAATATCAAATAAGCTTTGAATTTTTGAGCATGTGCAGGAGTTTGATAGGGGCATAGTTTGGATAAAAATTGATAATATTTAGGATGTTTTCAGTAAGACATTTTTTAATTAGACTAGTAGTTTTATTTATTTAAGTCATATTAACTAGATGGCTTTTATGTTGGCTTGAAAATATTCAAAAGTATTTGTAAAAGCAAAATATACTGGTTGCCAAGGTAGAATGTTTGGTTGTTATGGAGGAGAAAGTGACAAAATACACAGTGTATGAGTGATTTAAACAAACCCACATCTCTATTTGACTTTCCTTAGCTGAGATAGTGATATGCTAAATTGGTTGCTAAGGTAAACAGACTGGTTGCTATGAAAATATTATGTTCCCTTTGTCACTATAAGTGCACATAACCAACCCCAATGTCTATCACTTCCCAAAACTTAAACAGAGTTAGGAAAATTTGGTTGCTAGGGTACAGTTTGGTTGCTAGGTAGCAGTCAGTTGTGTCATTTTGTTTTCCACACATTTCTTTACTTCTTTTCCCACAGAAAATATTTGTGCAATTGGTTTCCATACTTTATTTTCATTTTTTTTTTTTCAAACTTTTTGGGGTTTACTGTGTTGTATTTGTTGTATTTTGTACAGTTTGCATCACTGAATCTATCTGACTAAATGAATAAATCCATGGTCTAAAGGCCAGATGTTATATTGCCAAGAGCCCTTAATGAGGCAGAGGTTGAGACGATTAGGAGAGATTGGGAATTGTTTAGAGGGAACATATTGTCATTCGCTTAACTCGGTTAGTGTGACACAAATTTCACACTGTTTACGATGATGCACATTATTGTTGTCACATAATAAATTATTTAAAAGAATCCCTTTGATAAATGAATGATAATGATCATTCAGTGAGAGAAAAAACAAGACACTTACTAAAAATAACCTCTTCAAATGCTAAATGTTTTAAAAAATAATGGTTGCATTAAATGCACGCCAGCAACATTGATTCTCTTGAAATCATCATCAGCTTCTTGGTGATCAGCACCAGGTTTTAACTGCTGTGAAGACGGACCAAATGTGGCTGGATTTATGCTAGTGTCTAAGCTTATGCACCACCGCAACTGAACCGATTTCATGGGCGCAGAGATTTTAAATTAAACATGGCTACTTCTAATTTGCTGCAGGCTTGTTTCTTTATCTGTTGCTTTTCTACCCAGTCTCTTAGTACACGGGGATTCACTTAAACATTCATCACGAATGAACAGAGGGGATTCAGGCTGTCACTTAATTTGCGTGAGATAAGATCCATTATTCAGGAGCTGATTTAATAATCATCTAAAGGAATAGAGTGTGACTGGAATTCATGGAAAACAATCCTCCCTGGTGCTCAGGTACTGTAGAAATGCTGCTTTTAAAATCTCAGTGTGCAGCCTGGGGGTACATCTGAACCTAGTGATTAGAGGAGAGTTAAAGAAGCAGCTTCTTGTATCTTGTAAATAAAACAGGAAATAATATCTTAAAAGCCGTATGTTGTGTGTATTACGCAAGGGGTATGTTTTCTAAGATCTTATACAAGTTTACTAGGAACTACCAGCATTTGAAGATTCACTATGAGAAGTCTCAATTAGAAGGTGACATGGGGGATAGAGAGAGGAGGTATCAGGGATTCAGTTATTGAGTATATTATACATATTTTGTATAGATTATCTTCATACAATCTTTAAAAATCCAAATAATATTTTTGCGCAACATGATTGCACTTGTTTGGCTACAAAGTGATTCAATGATTTGGTTCATTAGAATCGATCTCATGAATCTCATGGGAGGCAAGTGTCGTTTTGATGGAGATGGTCGTCATAGAACCATAAGCTTGGCGGTAAGATTCCCGCCAGGTCCATTCTGTCTTTGTGACCTTGGTAAAGCCACCTCACCCGCTTTGCCATAAATGGATGTGTGTGACTGGTGGGGTGTGTTTGATGGTGGGCAGGAGGCAGTTGGCTCAAAATGGCAGCTACGTTCTATCACCACCAGCGTATAAATGTGGAGTAAATGAACAATGCTCTAGAAACTGTAAAGCGTCTTTGAGCATTATTGAGGTATTATTATTATTTATTCAGTTTAAAATTATTACCTAAAGCAAGTTTTTGTGTAAAAACAAACCAAACCTTATGTTTGCGTTGTCACTTAAAGACACGTAATGTATGCTAGAAATTGGGTTCAACAGTTGGGTTAATCTAAAACAACAAAATCCCGCCCTCACCCACAATGCCCCGCCCATCAAATCTCCAGCACCCACCACTTCCACACACCAGTTTTGTAGCATGTTTAGGCAAACATTTTGCACCTTTTGGAAATTAATTTATTCATATTTCAAAATGTGCTGATTCGTTAACCACTTTGAGTTAATGTGACTTAACTATATAACTATCAAAAAGCAGCAACTGGAGATGGACCAAGCTTGTGGACATCAGTAAAGCACAGACAAATGTTAGACGTGAATTCTATCAGGTGTACAGGAGGTATGACATGGAGGGAGTGAATCTTGGAAGCAGGGCACACTGTTGAAGCTTCTAGCAATTAAATGTTTAAAAAAAAAAAAAACTCCAGAAAGACACCAACATGCAGGATTGAGAAGGAAGGTTTTTCTAAATGGGAAGTGGAGAGGATGGCATGGAGGGTCTAGTCAACTAAACATTGAGGAAGGAGGGTGCCCACCTGATCTTAATAACATGCCTTACTTTCTGAGAAGCGGCTTAATCAATGAAATTTGATCTCAATAACATCTTTGAAGATCTAACTTCTGCTTCTATTAGCTTTACTCTTCTTCACTGTCTCAAAAAAACGTAAATATTTCCCAAATATACTCAAATATTTCCCGAAACGCTTATCTTCTGGGGATTTCTACTTCCGGCGCTCCATCAGAAGCTCTTCCTGGCTGTTGCTAATCACATTTTGTGCACTTTCTGGTTCCTGCAACAGTTGATCAGTGACTGATCATAATTGACTCAATGTTTTCTAGTCATCAGTGAGGTTCTTGGTTGTGGGTCAATGGCCTTCTGATATCAAAATACATGTTACATAAGTACCAGCTCTTTCTGAAAGAACACTCTTGTTATTTATTATGTTATATTCACCTTTTTTTTAAAAAAGGGCACCAAGACCCAAGTACTAAACAGGACCCGAAGCTCAATGTTGAAACGCCAGATGATCAATAAAATTTGCAAAGAAAGGTTTTGTCAAAAAACTGACGCAATATTGGGACTAAAAGCCCAAATTCTGAAAAGACTGAAACTGATTTACATTTAGCAATAAATAACAAGAATGAAACTAATGTGTTGCGTTGCATCAGTTTAAAGAATTGCAAGAATGAATGGATTCGGATTAGTCTTGCACTCTGTGGTACAATCTCTATAATACTCTCACATTTCTTTCGATGCTAGCCTCCTTTTTTCTTCTTTGTTTCTGTTCTCTTCTATTATAATTATCCCCCACGAGGCTGGGTATAAAAAGAGGCAGAACTTAAAGGAGATGAGAATAAGTATGCAAAGAGCTTGATTTTATGTTGGTCTCTGCTCAGAGCTGGGCCACATAAACACAAGTAGAACGAAAAGGAAGCGAAGAGAAGTGAGCCAAACAAGTGTCAAAACAGGGATTCCACATAAAACCAGCCATAAAATAAATATTTCTGTTGTCAAGGATAATAAATGATACATTACTCTAATCTCTCAATCCACTTCAAGTGAAATATTGTTTCCCTCGTGTTTCTCTACAACGCAGTAGACAATCTATTTGTATAGTCAAAAGCAAATTTGAACACACAGATCTGGTCAAGGGTGGTACCAACCCCTCTAAAATGTAAAAGATGAGAGGAGAGACGCAAACACTTAGAAAAGCAGGGCAAAACTAAGACAAAAGGTCATGTAAATAGACTTACCAGTTAAATGGGTAATCAGGCAATGCTAATAATGGAGTTTGGTAATGGTTAGATTGTGTTTTTCAGTGTCCATGTGATTTTTATATACAAGCAAAATAATGGTCATGATAGTAAAACTTGGATTATTCCACAAACAATAGTCATATCAACAAATTCTATAACATTGCATCCCTAATGTAACTTTGGTGACAAACTGAAACCACAGTGAAGGGGTCACGTATTTCAGTACAGAATTCGGTAATAATGTTACCAAGTGAAGGGAAATTCTATCAAATAGTGCAAATACGTTGATCAGCTGCGTGTGAACAAGTGCAATAGGCGTCTGGCAACTAGGAGTAGGAGAAAGTAAGTGCAGCCTATGTTCTTCACTATGTTTTTATTTGTTATTAATAAAAATGTGATTATTTTCAGTTTGAGACCCCTGAGTGAGTACAAATATGAAAGTACTATGAATATCACATTTTTCTTTGTGTTGATCTGATTCCAATTCAAGACATTTTAATGAGAATGACCGTATCGACAATATATTACAGAGTTTCATTTTTAAAAAAATGTTCTTGGTCGTTTTACTTTTCGATTATTTCACTTAAAAAATGTGCTTGAGGCTGAGATCTTCTAGGAGCCCATCTGCAGGTAAGAGGTGAGAAGCAGAACCAATTTTAAGCAGAAACTGATGAGAACTGTTTGACTAAAAATGGTCTTGCACCTCATTTAAATCATCCCCGATGGCCAAAGGGAGATATGGTGAAACAATAGAATATTAAAATTCCAATGATGTTCCTGGAAAACTTGAAGTGCCATCAAACAGCATCAACATCTTGTGAACATGTCATGCAAGGCTTTGAACAAAGAGGCCTGAGCGACAGTTCCATTGCATGGCCGGTGGAAATGCAGAGTGTGTCCTTTTCAAGACGCTGACACAGTCACTGTGCAGTCCAGAGGTGTTTCCACCAACCTGTCATGCTGCTTCTGAATGTTCTTCTGATTAAAGTGAGAGAGTAAATAGAGCAGACAAGGCCTTGCCGCTTAAAGCCATGAAGTATTTTCTAGAGCTCTTTTGATGAATCTCATGAGTCTCTCAATCAGCTCTTATAAATGTAATAATTCTGTAGGGTTTCCACAGTGTTTTGATAGTTATTTCAGATATAATGTGTAGGTTCCAAAAAGGTTATTAGTTATGCTATTTTTTGTTTTAAACTAACAATACAATAGTTATGACACATAGTTCTTCAAATTAAATGCGGGAAAATGCACAATCATTGTTCAGTGTTATTTTACAGACCCCAAATCGGTTCTATCAGTGCCATCTAGTGGTGAAAAGACGGGATAACCCTTTGAAGTACAAGACCTGTGAAATGGCTGTGATGCAGACAAAAAAAAGGTCAGTTTATAAGGTTTAGGAGAGGTTCGCCTGTTCTTTTATATAATTTTCACATTGTTTTGACCTTGTCTTTGCTTTTTGGGGGGGATTTATGAATTTTTATTTTGTCTCAACACTTTTGATATTTGTTATAAAAAATAAAGACTGTTTCCAATTTTTGCAGTAAAATAAAATAAAAAAAATTTAATACTCTGAATTGCATTTTTTGTATAATTCCAGGTTTGTTGCAGAAACATTGTGTAAAGTTATGAAAAAAATATAAAAAAACTGTGGTTGTACTAAAAAAATATATCAAGCATTGCCACAAACACAGTTTTCCGGTTATAGAGCAAATTGTAAAGTAGTCAAAAAAATGCTCAAAAAAAGCCCTAGAAGTTCAAGGGGTGTGGAAATCAATAAACGGTGATATCACTGTTTTGTAAAGCTTAGGTTTTCTCAGTTTCATTTCTTTGTTTACTATTGTATTTAGATTGTAATATCAACATAAAAACTCTATTACGAGCCACATATATCGTCCGTCCACTTATGTAATGAATATTAGTTTAAATATATATTTAATATATTGAATATTTAACAATTTGAACAGTTATTCTAACTGTATACACATTAATTGCAAGCATTGTTTAACTCCATTAATTTCACCCCTTCACCCTTCCGCCATAAACAATAAAACATGTTTTGGAAAGAATATTTTAGGTCTCTTTCAAAATTAAAATGACCTTATGTGATTAAAATGTTTTCCTTGTTGCCCACAGTCATTTTTAGACCAACCAAAGCTAGCAATTTATTTCTCATTCAAAAAAGTTATCTATATTACAATGCCACGGATGGCATAAATTAAAATGACACGCATGAATAAAGCATTAGCAAAAACACAATTATTTCTGGATATGTATCTGCCTCCTCACGATTCCAGGGATCTCTGAATCAAAACCTTCTATCCCTATTTTGTTGCGACAACCGCAGCACACATGAAGATTTAGCGACTTGCTGAAAGACTCAGATTCTGCTGAGATTTGGCCATTACAGCACACCAGTAACAGCTCACCAAAGCCTTGGTTTGTTAAATAACAAGAGCATGGAGGTTTGTTAAATAACAAGATTAACTTGAATGAAAAAAAAAGTAAGAAATCCTAGAGGGAGGGGCTTTAGACAGTTTTAAACATGCGGGAAGCATACAAGACCCAAAGGATACAATTAACAATCAGGACATAGTACTAGAGGCCTGATTACAAATGCCAACCATGTCTTCCTACAAATCCAGAGAATGGTGAAGCCAGCCATGAGCTGTACCCTCTGCATTGGACATTCTACTAAACACATTTAGTCAAGAGCTGGGAGGCTCTTATGTGTTGTTTGAAAGAACATTCTCCATGAAAATACATTCATTGGGTTTTACAAAAAGGTTTACATTGTTGGTTGAAAGCAGTTATGTATGAAAGACGGAATATTGTTGTTGTTTTTAATTTATTAAATTATCCTTTCCTAAATGTACAAACATCATACATTCACTGGCCACTTTATTAGGAACTGCTTGTTTTAATCAGCCAAATTCAATGTATTTAAGCATGGTGCCTATTTCCAGCAAGATGGGCGAGATGCGGGGGCATACCCTGGACAGGTCACCAGGCCATCGCAGGGCTCACACGTTCACACCTGAGGGGAATTTAGATGATTAACCGCATTTTTTGGGGGGAAACCCACGCAAGCAACGAAGGTCACCGGCGAGCCTCGAACCGACAACCTTCTAACTGGAAGTCCACAGTGTTACTCAATACACCACCACGCCGCCTTCCTCCGTGTTTCACAGTGGGAATGGCGTTCTGAGCTGTATTGTAAGCAATTTGATATATACCGGTAATTGGAAGGTATAATTTTAAAGTGCAGTTTTTAACTGAAAAAAAAAACTCTTTTTTTGGAACGAGGATGTACCACTGCCTTTCAAGCAGGGCACTGTTTTCTGGAGTAATCGGTAATTTGTTCCCTATCATTATGACTGTAGTACTCTTATAGATGTGGATTTTTTTATACAGTTTACATAAAATGATAACAGTGTGGCTGATGATGATGTTATCATGGTAAGAAATTAGAAGACTTTTCTGGTAATAGACATGTGTGAAGGGATGCAGCAGCCAGATTATGTAAATCATTGCACAAAAGCTCTTGGCTCCCTTGAAGACTTCAAAGTAGCAGGGTTAGAGGAGGAATTAGTTTGCTGGCTAATCTCAGAGGACGAGGGAAGGGAAGTTTCACTTTGTTAATAAACCCACATTCTTAATGGGGGTTAGAAAGAGAGTGGGGGGGGGGCACATCAAAGTGCAGCATTATTAATTTTTCTTGAGACCTTGAGTTTGATTGTGAATGAGTTTGCATATTAGCAATCTATTGTTAGTGGAACATTTCTTAACTACTGATGAATCTCATAAATGAAACATCATGCTATTTTACATTTTTAATAAGGCGATTTAGTCAAAACATTTGAGCACAACTAATTCTATTCATTGTGTTCTAAAATTCAGCTGCAAACATAATGAGCTTTTGCAAAAGTGTGTGACCTGCCGATTTCATAATTCACACAGTGAAATGATGGAAGTCTCCAGTGAAAATTTGCAAAAGCTTTAATTGCAGAAAGAAAAATATGTACTTTTTTTTAATCATAAAAGCACCGACACTGTGTGATGGAAACTTAGTCACTTGTCTTTTTGCATTAAGTAACCTTCCTAATTATTTTAGTATGAGCTACGTATTCATGGAGGATTAGTATTATCATGAAAGCAATGTACTCCAACTTTAGGGGAATATTACTTAGAGTAAATCTTTGAGAAATCAATCAAATGGATTTATCAGTCTTAGTTAAAAAAAACAAAACTATAGACTATAAACTATATTCACATTTAATTATTTTCATATGTCCTGTATAGGTAAGCTAATGATATGTTAATCTTGATTTTAAAAAGTGAAGGAATCATGAACATTTCTTCTCTAAACTTTTCATTGTCCGATAATATGAATATGACGATGTTAAATCCTTCACCCAGGTTTTGAGAGTGGGGTATCGTCAATAATGCATGACTTCCTTATCAAATGCTCTGGAAATACGAACACATCTGTACATGAGGAAGTTTAAAATGGACATGTTTGATTAAACATATTTTGAAAGAAACTATGTCGTTGGCAAGTCGTTGGCATAGTGGATCTTGGTTAATTTTGGAATTCAAGTTTCTCTATAGATTCCCTACACAATGGTTTAAATCAAATGCCTATTAAGTGCGATTGAGGGAGAGAGAGAGAGAGTGTAACAGTGTTATGTGCCTGTGTGTGCGTATGACACCATTCAACACACTCAGCTAAACAAAATGCAACAAAAACAATGTTTTGCCTTCAAACATTATGACTTAAAGGAATATCTTGTTTAAAATGGCACACATTATTAATTAATAATATCACAAACTTTTTGTTTTGTAAAAAGAAGAAGAAAAACAGATCTATTCTTCCAAACACTGGCTTGCTCTATTTTAGCCACACTCTTTTATTTTCAAGAAAAGACTATTACAGTTGTATTGTAGCTATATGGCCTGAAGCAGGGCCAATACTGGGGGAAGTCCCAAGTCCCTATGTGAACTCGGCCATAATAAACGCTTTATATAAATATATATATAAAATGTTGAGTCCTGAAACTCGTGACTATTCCACCAGCTTTTTCCATACGTCAAAGATTTAGCATTGAAAGGTAGCTCTGAGCACAGGGATGGGAGTGAAAATTTGAATCATCCATCACATCTTCATACGTCATATTCACTGACAAAAGGAATGTCTTTCTTTTACGGACTATAACTATCCTTTTCAAAACCATCCTGCAGGGGTTAAAAAATAACCCAACGTACTTATCCTTCACATCTTTGGGATATTTGCACTTTCTTTTTATGAATTAGCATGTTATGTAAATGCAATCATTAGAATTCGACTGTTCTCAGCATCTACTCTAGAGTTTCAAAGCAAGGTCAATGGTGGTCCCTCAGCCACATGGCTCCTCAGTCTTCAATAGGGGTTTATCGGAAAGCTTTTGGATCTTGCTTTGTTTCTTTTTTGCTGGGTAGTCAGAAGGAATTCTCCTTTTAGAAGTCAATTGGGGGCACTGTCAAACCAACCCCACAGTGTAGCAAAATTAAACCATATCATGAATCATTTTCCACAGAATTATGCCAATGTTGGAGACTAAAAGTGTCTTTTATCATAAAGATGTGGCCTCCAATCATCTCCAAAGGGGAACGTGTCTGTATTTGGTCCCTTTACAATGGTCTAATGACGCACTAATAAAGCGGTGACCCATTTACCAACTTAGATCTCTGCACAATTCCCTGAGAAGCAGCACCATAGTTTCTAAAGGTGCTTTTACCTTAGTCCCATTGAACACTGAGATGCTTAAATAATCCGCTTTAATAACAGATAAGGCTGATTGATCGCAATCACCTCAAGGAAGCAAGCTGCACAGAAAGAGAAACGAACGGTGAGCAAAGATAAAGGTTAAATACTGATTCCATATAAATTAACCATTTTGTGAAGCATACTGTACAGAGAATTAGAGAGAGAAATGTGTTTAGTCTAATCTTTTATCAGGATTCAGGACACTGATGTTCCCCTCACGTGGCTTTTAATGTAACAGTGCCACCTGCAGGTGTATTCAGAATTTTTACTTGTAATTTGAGCAGTTTAACCAAGTGAAAATGAGAAAAATGCACAAAAAACTGTACTGAGCAAACGAAAAAGTGGATATAATTGCTGTAAAGGTAATCACATCTTCTGTCATATTTAATACCTTTTTATGTTTAATTGAAAATTTAATTGCAATATAATTGTAAACATTTGCATTTCCCTGTTCTATACTTATTGTCTTTAAAAGGGACAAAATGATTTGACCCCTTAGTGATTTTTACAGCTTTACCACAGAAAAATTACATTTAATGGTAGGTTTATTTCAACAATTTTTTTCAAAAAAAATCCAGAAGTCTGCAACACCATCTAGTTCTCATCTGAACCCTTCAGATGTTCCTTGACAAAAGTTTTTGCCTTCTTGAGCATGGGGACTTTCCATGGTGTGAATGCCATGCTTACCAACATACAAAAATTATTGAAAAGTTCTGAGCTGGTTCCCCTTTTGTCATTTAAAGGGAAAATTGCGCCAGATGACAGAGATTGATGGTTATTTTGTATTTCTTCAATTTTGCACTTGTAATCACCCCAAGCCACTGACCAATGAAACCCATTGCTGTATTGGTTAGGTCTCGACCAGAGTGGTGTAAAGTAACAAATTGCAAATACTCAAATTACTGAAATTGTGTCGTTTTGCTCTGAAATTGTTAGTATTTTGGAAAAATTTTCACTTTTACTTGAGCGCATGTTTAGTGCTGTACTGGTCCTTTTGTTGTGCAAGTTTTCGTAACCAGTCATCACTACCTTATTTTTATTTAAGTGAAATTTGAATAATCACACACTTGTCAAGAAAAGAGAAATGAAACTTCCTTTCGTCATAATTCCTGCTGATCAATTAGGGATCAAATACTTCTTTCTCAATGAAAATGAGAAAAATAAATTAAAATAGCCTTGCTGTTTAGGGAAAGGGGTGGAAGACTTGAGAGATCTATGATTAGCAAACGTTCTTTTTGTTTTAAAGTGGGTGTCCTGCAGCACTAACTCATGCAGCTCCATTGGACTCCTCCCATTTGAGCCAGTGTTTTGTACAAATGCATCAACACAAGACTAATGGGACAAAGTTCTGAAACCATGAAGAAGCTTGGAATGGTTATTCTTGTTACGTTGCTTGCACTTTTTGCAGAAAATGGTAGGAAACTTGGGTTGATTGGATTGAGTGTTTGTGACCAAACAGAGATGATATATATTCATATAATTATTTATTTGTGCTAACTGATATATTTTCCGACTGTTCTGAATAATCAAATATATTGTAATTACAATATTCAAGTTTGGAATGAAACTACAAGTAAAGGATTAAAAAAACAGATTATTTGGATATTGTTTTGTCCTTTAGTGCATAACGCTGAGGTTCAGGTGCAGAATTGGACTTGTGGCTATGGAGGACTGTGTCGCCGCTTCTGTTTTGATCAAGAATACATCGTTGCTTATCATGGGTGTCCTCGCAGATACAGGTATGCATTTCATTATAAAAAAATAGCAGTAAAAACAGCTAAATATTTTCACAAAACAGGTGATAACAGTAGAATTTACAGTGGAAAAAATGTAAAGATTTTCAAAAATGACTGTATTGTCTCAAATAGAAAGGAAATGATTTTAAATGTTTTAAAATGTGTTTTGCTGAATTTTTGTAAGAAACCCATGGGATCACATGCATTTCGACAGATATAAACCATTAAGACACGATAACAATATGGAATATTTACAGTACAATCCCGTAAAACCAGCAACTACATTATATTTGATGAAATTTGTACTATTTTTATGTATATATATATATATATATATATATATATATATATATATATATATATTTTTTTTTTTTTTACAACACAAACCTTCAAAACAGCCAGTAAAACTTTTTAATTAACAGCACTTATTCCAATACAAACCTTTAAATTAGACTGAACTGTGTAAAAGATGGTCATGAACTGTAAAGATTAAAAACAAAATCCTTGAATTGTATGAATATAAACTGTTTTTATAGCAAAAAAAAAGAATTAAAAACAGTGCTAAAGTATATTTGACATAAAGTTCTATCAACCATAATTGACGTTAAATCATGGTTTAGTTTTTACAGTGTATATATGTTTTTCTTTACTCTTATGATTTCAAATGTTAATAATAAATAATAATTATAATACCTAATAACCGAGAGCTAATAACTCATCTGATGCACCCTGCATAAAATCAACATCTGTGTTGATATTATATGCATTTTCAGCATTGTTTGATCAGAATTATTATTTGGTAAATAATAGGAAGCCGAAAACCATGTATAAACAATGAATCTATTAATTTTTTTGGTCTTGTCTTTTGCAGATGCTGTGCAGTACGGTTTTAGCAACTACAAAGTCTCTCTATGGTTTACATTTCCGTGCTCCGAGGAAAAAAACTATGTCTAAAAACTATTTATCGTGATTTGAACTGTGTTTGTTTAAATATGTTCTGCAGTATTAATGTAACAAAGTCAAAGCGAGTAATGAGATGCAGCACGGCAGTCACACAAGGATGATGTGACAGCTAAAGCATGTAACCATCGTAAATCCTGGATTACAATTAATACATGCCTCTTTCATGGGAGGCATGCCACACATTTTCAACTTTGGCTCTATTCACTGTGTGTTTACATAAGTCAAAGGATGGTCTGGTTTAAGAGACGCTGGCTTTGGTCTGCATTGTACAGCCACTGGACAAACACCCAGTGAAGGGTCTGACCCAGGTGGCTGTTGTGGAATGTTGCTTTTGTAAATGCATTGTTTGCCCATGTCAACTACACATGTGCTTTTCTACTTCCTTTTACTTAGAAAATAAAAATAAAAAAGGATATACAACAAGTAGATCAGTTCTTTTTCTAAATGCTGCTAAAACCTCAAATCCGCTATTGTGTAACCCAAACACTCACTACTCCGTGACATAGACATAAATAGATGAAGAAAAATATGTTTATTACTCACTGTATTTATATTATATAAAGTATGCAGTGGTACCTATCGCTGACTGATGGTTTCTGATTAACTCATGCACAATGGTAGCACTTCAAAACATAAGAAGTACATATCAGAAGATACTTGATTTAAAGGAGCTTGGGCAGGATCATCCTGAGATATTTATTACTCAGCATTAAGACAAAGGAAGAAAACACTTTCAGTCATTTTCCAGTTTGTGGCAAAAAAGAATTGTGCTCTCAAAAAAACACACACAAGGGCACACGTATGTATTTATGCATCAAAGGTAACGTTTTTCTGAAGTAAAAAAGAAATGTGAATATTTGTTGCCCTTTTTGACCGTTTTCTAGATTCATGTAGCCTTCCTGCCCAAAAATTCACCAAAAACCTAACTTTACAAATGGCAATATTTTTTTTACATTTCAAGTTAGATGTACAGAAGAGTTGGCTACATAAGTTGAAGAACAACGGAGCCTGTATTTCCTGGTGAGACGTACCTGCTTTTGAAGCTCGCATCCTTCACTCCACGTGGCCACGGTTAGTTTGACGTTAGAAGGGCCCTATAAAGAAATAGGTGGTGAATGTTTACAAATGCTTTTGCTCTTGAGAACTTGAACTGCCAACGTCTCAAAATCCTCTATCAAAGGAGAGAAAATAAACAAACAAATTCTTCAGACCATAAAGCTTTCAAAAAAAAGGTTTCATAACAATTATTTACACTCACACGCTATATGGTGAAACTATAACGATTATTTAAACAGATATATGGTTGTTCATTTGTGCAAGTACTTATGTAAGTAACAGTACATTCAACGAAATATAAAATCTTAAAAACAGCATTTTAAGCTCTTTCCACAAGGTGGCGCCTACTCAGCGGACTAAAACCGGAACTACTACCACAGAAGAAATTTATCTGACGCGCCGACGATATTATAAACGATAATATTTTTATAATTGTGAGCAAACTACTTTTAAAACATGGATATATCTTCGGATGACGCTGATGATTGGTTTATGGAGTCTCTTAACACGTGAGTTTTACTGCAACAGTGGCTAAAAACGTTATTTATAAACATTTAAGGAATCATAATCCTATGCTCTTGCTTTCAGATACAAAGATCTGCATCTATTCCATCTCGAGCATGCAACAAAAGTAATAGAGTGGACGAGGGATAAAAGTAAAGCTTTTATTTCCCTATCCAATAAAATTTTACATCTTTTAGGAAGAAAAATACTTAAAGTTCCTTTTTCTGTGCAGGTATATGTGTTGCAGGATGCACTGGAGGAAAAAGTGAAATCTTAGAGTTACTGCTGCCACTGAAGTTGTATGCAGGTGACAACCAGGTAAATAAAGATATAACTTTCAAATTTAATGGACTCTTTTGTGGTCTCAACTTTTGTCCCCCATTAGGGTCTTTGTGGAGAACGAGACTTCAAAGTTCAGCATGGAGGCTTTTCAGAGGAACCGGTTGAGTCCTTGATTCATATCCCTGGATCAAGGTATTTGTTTTCCCAAAATTGAACATAAATGGAGTCACTGTTCTGAAAATCTATTTACAGTACTGGCAGGTGTGAAAAATGCTGTAAACAAATAATGCTTTTTGGGAAAACGTATAGAGAATGAACCAAAGATAAATCTAAATCAGATCAATATTGGTGTTGCCACTCTTTGCCACTAATCCCAGATACATCCAATGATGTTGAGATTAGTACTTTGTGCGGCCATGTCTCTCGGTGCTTCTTGTTCTTTACACTGAATATAGTTCCTAATGACGTTGACTGTGTGTTTGGGGTCACTGTCCTGCAGAAACTCGTTATTTTCCTATAGTTCTTTGGTGAACAAACTGCCTTCTGCTACTGCCAAATATCTCAAATTTTGACTCATCAGTCCATGGCACCTGCTCACATTTTTCCACACCCTAACTTTTATATGTCTGGGCATACTTGAGTAGCTTTGGTCTTGTTCCCATGTCAGATGTATGGCTTTTTAGTTTGTTTAAACCCCAGAATAATCCTGCAAAATCCTGACTTTGGGCAAGTGTAACTATAAGAATTGAAGCTGTAGGAATGGAACACTGATTTTTTTTTATTTGATTCAGATTTTGCTTACTTTGCATTTTGATCAAGAAATAGTCATATTTTATAATTCTGAAAGGACATTTTCTTAAAGCATTTGCTCCACGCCAACCTAAATTTTTGCATAGTATGTACTTGCACCTTGCAGAATTTCAGCTGTTGTCTTTTTTTATGGCGTCTAATTACATTTAACTCTTTACAGGTGTGTAGTGACCAGTGGAGTTTCACATTCATTGCAGATTTGGGATTTAGGTGGTGACTATAGTGGTAGGATTGTAAAATGTACTCTGTATGTTTAATATTTTGACTATATATTGAATATATACTCTAACTATGGGCCTTAAATGACTTTGCAACACAGATGTTATAAAAAAGAGCGGAGTCATAAACGTTAACAGCCCTTCTGGAGGTAATCGTAAAATAACACCAGGATTTAGTGAAAGTCCTTCTGTTCTTCATGGTTCTTGTGTAAGAGACGTGCAGCTGACTGAGATCACGACTGGACAGACTCTCTACACAGTGGGTAAAATTACTCAGAAATAATGAAACCAAACACTTTCTACTAAACCACTGTGTTTTAAATGGCACCTTTTTTGGCAGGAAATGATTCTTCAGATTCAGTTAGTGGCTTACAGTTTGTGAATGGCTCCGTGTTCCTCATATGTTCAAGCAATGGCTCATTGCGACTATGCGACACGAGGGATCCTTCATCTCATTACTATCCTCTGGAGGAAAGCAGCAGCAAAGCATTGCACTGGTCATTTGGGTTGAAGGAAGACCAATCTCAATCAGAACCTTGTTGCTGTTCTGTAGCAAGACTTTCATCTTCCGGCGACATCCTGCTGTCCGATTTCAGAGATTTACAGCAGGCTGTATGTCAAACGCAAATAAATGTCCAAAGCAATGCAACAAAGGAGAGCTTTCTGAACATTTCTTGGGCCCCTGTCATCAAAGATTGTGTTTCTGTGTCAGGTGAGTGGAGATCAGTTATTTTTTTTAATATAGCATGCAATTCAACATTTTATTTGGTGTCAAAAATAAATCTGGAAGCATTTTGTTGCTTTTATAGTTTAGTAAGTAACTTTATTATCTATTATCCTTAAAATATTGCAATTATTTGAACTTGGTCAACTCTAACTCTCGTTTAATTGTTTTAATCTTAAGAGGTCTTTAGACTGAATTCCATTTCTTTGAATCTGTAACTTTTTATAATTAAAGAAAATGGAAGTTCTGGATTTCTTTTTTGAGTTTTCATACTCAGCTCTGTGCTTGAAGCCCATAATAGCTATAATAGAAATGGTCGAAATTATAGCAAAAACCCGTCTACTGTTCAGCATCCTTTTGTTATAAATAATTTAAAGTTAAGGATGTTACAAACAAAACTTGTGTTTCTATATCAATTTTCTGCACCAATATCTGAAATTGTCATATGGTGTGACGTGAAAGCGTCACTTTATATTTTCAATTGGAGTGAAAATGGAGTATGAATTTTCTTCAACTCACAAACATTTTAATCTTGACTGCTTTGATATTTAACATTTCCGTGCGAAATTTTGGTTAATTCTATATCCTTGTAAAAAGGAGGGCATTGCTCCTCAAATCTTTTAAAATATTTTCAATTCATTCTTTTAAACCATATGACAACAATAAAAAAAATTACTCGAGGTCCTAATTTATTGTAAATTCCCAGTGTTCTATTGTTATTTACATGAATTATCACTTAACAAAGCGTTTTTGTCACAATTGTGAACACACACAATACACCATGTGACATTTTTTGGACAGTTTGGATCACAAATCCTTTGGTAGCATTTAACTAACTCTTGTAAGAGGAACAACATTATATATATACAGATACTATATGTCTATTTGACCATTTCTATTATAGTTATTTTGGGCTAAATTTCTATTTTTGCAATCTAAGCCATTGAGTTGTAACATAAATAATTGACAAAGTGGTAATTAGCCAGTGACTGATACCATGCTCTGTGTTTAAAAGGATTTGATGGAACCGTGCTCATCTACAACACAACAAGCTGGAGCAGAGACACACAGAGTCCTCAGCCAATTTTTTCACATAGAGGTCATGAGATGTCACATGAAGCAGAGTCTCGTAAATGCTCTACTGTGGTCACAACCCATGCCTGGCATCGGTCGAGAGCAAAAACTCTTCTCTCAGCTGCCACAGATGGGTCCCTGCAGGTTTGGGATTGGGTGGACAGTCACTGACTCAGACTGAGGAGGGATACTGGACCAAACAACTGTATGTTAGACTATTGTACAGCTTTGTTATTGAATTCTCTTAAGTAACTACACTTGTTGCCATTCACGGAATAAAAATCCATTGTCTGCAGTCAGAAACGTGTGATATATTCTGGGATATGTGAGATAAGGTGTCTGAATAAGGTCAATTAAATGTTTTAAATCTCAGCTGCTCTGTGGTTCCTGTGGTACAATATCACTGGGATATAATAAATGATGTATGACAGTTAATTGCAGTAGTAACACAATTTTTTATCCACCACTAATGAGACACAGCACACAGACATATTGCACTAATGTATGAAAACATTTCTATGACGTGGTATTTAATTACATTTTGAATTCATTTTTGCTACATGACAGAAAAGTGAAGTTAAATTGACGTTAGGGCCAAGTATGGAGTGACCCATACAATTTGTGCTCTGCATTTAACCCATCCAAGTGCACAAACACAGCAGTGAACACCCAGAGCAGTGGGCTGACATGGCTGTGGCGCCCGGGGACTGGTAACTTGTGACTTGCTCAAGGTCACCATAGTAATGGTTGTCTCAGGGAGAGAGTTTCAACTCAGCTGGGGATCGAACCAGCGACCTTTTGATCTCCAGTCAATCACCTTATTTTATGGACATACTGCCACAAAAAAGTGAGCAATTAGAAAGGGCCGTTGAAATCAGCACCAACCCATTAGTGAGAAAAGCAGATAATGCTTGAAAAAAAATAAAGAAATTAAAAAAAAGCACTCATAAAGACTTAATAATTTAAATAAATGTAACTCAAATTTAAAAGGTTACAAGAACATGAGCGCATTCTCCACATCCCCCTGAAATGTACGCTACATTTGGGTTTTACTAGCCCAATTCCTTCACTATTAAGCCAGTGTATAATTAATAATATGTGCTTAGAAAATAACAAATAGTCATTCTCATTGAAATGTCTGAAATATTAATTTAATATGAATCAAAACACAAGGTATTTTATAATCGTTCATATTTTTACGCAGTATGAAATCACTTAAAGCCGTTTCTTACAGCACACCAGACAATATCTCACGGCACACTGGCTGGAAAACACTGATTTAAACCATATTTTATGCGCAAATCAATAAACAAACGTAATAATTGTATGTGCTGTCATTCTCTTTTACATGATCTCTGTAATAATTTGTGTCTGGGGTCTAGTCCACAAAGAAAATGGACACCATCACAGCTTTTTCTCTGGGAGCTCAAAAAGCAGAAATGCTATTTCTTCATTCTCGTGTTCCTTTCCACACTCCATGAGACAAGCGAAGCGTCCAGGCTCATATTCTACTAGATCAGAGTATGCACTGGGACCATGGTGCAAAATCATTAGCGGTTCATCCGGCCACGCTGAGGAGTCCAGTGGGGATTTATTCAAGTAAAGCCCGAGGTCCACTCGCTCTTTTGGATTGGACGGATGTGAATAAAGCATTAATGTCTGTGGAGGATTCGGTCCAATGAAACTCAACACACTCCCTTCACATCCATTTCCAGTCTCTATCAATTTGTTTGCACTTGAAACATCGTCAAAGTTCTTTCCAGAGTTGTAGCTTAGAGCTTCCGTTCTAAAGCCAAGGCGAGTGCGGGCATTGCAATACAAGGTACTTTTACCATTCTCACCAGTGATTTCAGCCATCTGGCACTCGCATGACTCCACATCCAGTTGTTCTCCCGCCTTCCATGTGCTTCCTTGGTCGTCACTGTAGAAAGCTAAAGCATAAGGTGTGAAACAGCAAAACGATAAGCAGCAAAATGAAGTACAACCAGGTTTGGCTGTGTAGCGATACGCGTAGGCTGGGACGATCAGACGTCCACTGTTCATCTGAACCCCATGTCCTGGTCCTACCGCAAACGGGGCCCATTGTTTCACCTGCTCACCAATCACATCTCCTGTCAGATCTATTGTCTGGCTCCAAGTTTTGCCTGCGTCCTTACTGGTTACATAACAAAGTCGACCTTGGCTTCGATTTGTTCTTATTTGTTCGAATTCAGAGACTCGAGTGGGAACGCAGACGAAGAACAGAAAGAGGGTCTTGGACTCTTTCTCGTAGACTGGACATGGGTTCATGCTGCGGTGGTTTGGGAGACAAGCTGAAGTGAGGACCAGGTGACCACTTGCCCACTGAAACAAAATAAAGAATTTCAACATGTCTTTAAAATATCAAATTAAATGTGTCAATCTTATTGGAACTCAACAACGTTTACCACACCATAAACAGATGATGATTTTAAAGCCTTTAAATGATTCTGTACTTCTAGTGACCCTTCTGTCAAGGTTTGATTGGATGACAAACATCTGTATTCAAATGAAAAGAAAGTCCCATGTGATGTCCATTTAAATTTGATGCCTGAAAGGGTAAAGTGATGAAAATGATTCCTTTTATGTTCAGCTTTACACCCAACAGCAGCACACCATCTCTCAGCACGCTACGCTACTCTGTGTACAAGAAAAAAACTGACTGGCTAAACTGACTAGTATGGAATTTATTTTGAGCAAAACTAAATGAAATACTTAGATGAATGAGAAAAATACTAAAATCAAATAAACTTTGCTTTGGTTTGCTTTGAATTTTTTTAATTCATCAGGGAAATCGTCATGCGTACATTCAACTGCAGTTTGTTATTTTTATACTGTATGTGTTTACAATAAACCCGTGATTTGTGGATGACTGCTATTTTCTGATTCTTATTGGGCAATAATCCATAACAGTGGCTGGTAATTCACAGAAGAACACCACCTGATTCTGATCTGATCAGCTGTTTTCTGTTTTTGTCACCGATTAACTATAGATGAATATCGACAAAACTTCTTGATCTCAATAAATGTTCACTTCATTTTTATTCTTGTATGGCTAACAAACACATGTGCCTCAAATATGTGTTTTGTTTTTTGCTCAGAGGTTTAACTGTTAACTTGATGTCATTATGTTAATGATGTCATTATATCCTGAATACATCATAAACCAGAAAAAAATGTACAGTTGTGCTCACAAATTATTGGGCATTTGTTTCAGAAATTATGAACAACACAAAAGTATTTTTAAAATCATAATGTCAACAGAAACTTTTAGACACCCTGGTGAATTTTGGCGTGATAAAATACACAAAATTGTTGTGAGTAGCTGGTAAAGGTACCGTCTTCACCTGCTACCTGTTTGCACAAGGGACGATTCTGGACATTCCAACAATCCAAAACACAAGGCCAAGTCCACTTGTCACTGGTTACACCAGAAACATTAAGAACTGGGGTGTGTAAACTTTTGATAAGGATCATTTGGAAAGTTTCTGCTGTCATTATGGTTTTAAAAAAGTAAACAATAGATAATCCATGGCTTCACCCAACAACTAACTATCAATAGACAAAATGTCTTTGTGTAATTATTCATATTTTCTGAAAAACAACCAAGAAATCACAACTTAGGAGCACAACTCTATTACTTTTATTTTTTTTTACTCTGCAGTCGCGCTATGGACCAGTGATCTGTCCAGGTTGCTCCCCATAATTCACCCACTTTTGATCTGGCACCAGGAGAACCCTGTGACCCTATGAAATAGCTCTGAACCAAAATGAGTTTCATCACAAATACATATAAAGATTTTCTACCTCAACTTCTTTGGATTCAGAGTCCACCAGCACCCCTCTTCTCATCACGAGGACTTCTGCACTGGTGTCACTTAATGTCTTCCTCTTTTCAGCGAAGGCAAGGAAGGTTTGATCCTCGCTGAGATAGACGAGAGCTGGAATTCTGTATGACACCTGTTTGGTACAACAGCAGCACCAAGTCTGAGGCTGTTCCTGTCGGAATATTGTTGTGGTCGTCATCTCTTGAAAAGAGCCTGGTTTGCTTTTCGAGGGAGCCGTGTTACCCATCGTTTTACTCTAGGCCTAGAAGCGGAAAAATAGCAAAAAGTCAGTGTAGAATGCAGATAAAAGTTCAGTCTAAACTTTAATAGAAATAGGCATCCCCTATTTATACTCCTATCAACATGGAAATGACTTGAACTTGGTTAAATATTATCTCAGTTATGGAGCAAGGTGATACATAGTCAAGCTGGTTAAATATTAACCTTTTTATTGTCTGCGGGTATTCGTAGATTCGTTATTCTCATTGAAATGTCTGAAATATTAATTTAATATGAATCAAAACACAAGGTATTTTATAATCGTTCATATTTTTACGCAGTATGAAATCACTTAAAGCCGTTTCTTACAGCACACCAGACAATATCTCACGGCACACTGGCTGGAAAACACTGATTTAAACCATATTTTATGCGCAAATCAATAAACAAACGTAATAATTGTATGTGCTGTCATTCTCTTTTACTTTTTTTTTACTCTGCAGTCGTGCTATGGACCAGTGACCTGTCCAGGTTTCTCCCCATAATTCACCCACTTTTGATCTGATAGATATTTTAAAAATATTTTAATTCACAAACTTTCTGTGAGAAAAGGATTTATAGAAAATATAGAATAGCTTTAATACATGTTATCCATTAGATTTATAGATATTTTATATGGACGATAATATATACTGTAACTACTGAGACTGGTTTGATATGGAAAATAAAAATGGTAAATCTGATTTTATCTTGTATTGACAAACTTGATCGTTAATTTTTTGAGATGGACAGAATTTCATTTTTAATGACAGACATACGTATTTCTGTTTATATATGTATATAGTAAGAAATTATAACAATATTTCTGATTATTGCAGTGAATGCAGTGCTTGCTTTTTGATACAAGCTTTCAAGATAGGGATAAAATCATCCGTTTGTTTTGAAAAAATGTATTCTGTCATATCATTCAAAATGTTTTGTTTACTTTATGGTCCATCTATCCAAAAGCAGATACTGTGTTTACAAGACTGGGTGGAGAAACTGTTGCCTTTTTATTGGATCACCTTTTATTTTATCTAGAAGAACTTTAGTTCCATTCCAATGGGTTTGTGATAGCAACAGCACAAGAGCTAAGGACTTTTGAGCACCTGAACTGTAAATATTAGAACAATTCAGGGCACAGGTTATCTCTCCGAAGTCAAAAATTATTTAACTCCACCCCTAATGAAGAGTTACACCCCAGCAAACACTTAGAGAAAAGCATTAGGAAACAACGCTGAATAGTTTATTTTATTGTATTCAAAATGTCAATGAATATTGTGTACACCAACATTTCACACTCATCCATCACTGATTTCAACCAGAGACATTCGAATGTTACGTCAACTTCTCTATTTATTTCAAAGGTTTATCTTTTAATGGGTAGTTAAAAAAGAGATCTGGCAAAGCAAACCATAATAAAGCAGAAACATTTTCATAAATAATAATCTTGCTTTTCATGCAAGGTTTTCATTCCCTTATTACCTGTTGACCTTAAATATGTTTAGATTGCATCTATATGGCATATTTGACCAATAACAACTAAAGAAATATTGAAATCAGATTAGTTTTCAGTGTGACTCCACATTATATTTTAAAAATACAGATCTATAAAAAAGACTTGCACAATTATTGTTTTCCACTCATTTAACAAAGAGAAAACCCAAATATGAAATAGTTTCATTAAATATTTCAACACAATTTCATTTTGATGATCATAGCACACGAATCATTAAAACCTAAATAGGTTAATGAATCCTTGGTTGGGTCTATGTTTGTATGAATTTCTCTGTGAACAACTAAACTAGCTTCTTTAAAAATGATCTTTGTGACTTTCCCTCCTTGTGGAGTGAGTCAGTGATGGTCTTCTTAACCCCCAAGTCAGCAGACTTCCCCATGATGTATATCTAGTTGACTCTAGAGTAGTAGAGTTTCAGGGCTTTTGAGTGTCCGTGTAGAAGCAGGTTTTTGAATACCGGTGCTTAATTTTATGCCGTTAAATATTTATAACGGTAAATAATAATTTTATAACAGTAAATATGCCGTTAAGTAGCCATTGTAGCTGGTCAGTGCGCAGTTTACCCCGAATTTAAACCTAATTAAAACTGATAACCTTACATTCTCATGTAGCACTGCATCATGACACTGCAAACTGGCCCCAGTTTAGAGAACCCAACTTTCTAAGCCAGTGAATAATGAACGTTCAACTCACAGCAATGCAAGTGACAAAACACATACATTTCTTTAAAATTTCTTGATTAAAAAAAATGTATAACATGTTTTGTCTCATTTCTTTTTAGAAAACATCCTTAAGTTCAAAATGCACAAATACAATTTTTCGTCACGGACATTTAAGTCACTCAACATCATCTCAATGGGCTTCAAACTGACCATTGCAGGACTCTCCATTTCTTCCATTTAAACCAGTTGGTTAATTTACTGGTATGTTTTGCATCATTGTCCTGTTGCATGGCCCAGTTCCGCTTCAGCTTTAGTTTTCTAACAGATTGACCATGATTACCATGGTGGATTCTATTCTTACTTTAATCTATTTAATATACGCAGTGTTTCCCTTACCATTATATTAGGGGGGCGCCCCCCGCCCCCCTTGAAGGTCAAGTTAATTTTATTTTATTTTCGTCAAAAAACGACAGAAGTAATTTATATAACAGGTCTTTGCTTTTTTTCTTTTATTAAACTAAATAGCATTATGTTATTTATACGATGGCATGTAATTTCTGTCTCAACGTTTGCGCGTTTACAATTGTCCTCCGTATCGCGCACGGCGGAGTTCCGCCCTCACACACACCCATCAGCGGACAGAGGCCGCGCTTTAAACGCTCCCAAGGTGGTGACGATGACAGCACGTGTTCTGCTGCGAGCAGCAGCCAGTGTAGCTTTCCTACTCCGAATTAAAGTACAGAAAAGAGCCCAAGTGCTGCATGTCTTGCCCCTGACAAGCAGCAAAAGCCTAGCCACCACAGGTTTTGACCCAGCTTGGCTGTCAGAGGCGAAATACTCCCCCTGGCTGTACAAGACTGATCTTGGTAAATAAGTAAATACACACATGCATGAATGAACGAATTGATAAATAAATTGCTTAATTAATAGCTAGCTAGTTAGTTATACAATGGCATTTCCTGCTTTAAACTATCACTATGTTAAGTTGATTTTTACTGTTGTTACTATCAGTTATCACTTTTAAAGCCTAACAGTTAATGTATTTACAGGTCAAAACAGACATTCGCAATAGGCTGCAAGGGGACCATCTTGCAGCCTGCATGCGGATCTCAATAAATGGGCCAGAAGTTTCAGACTATCCATTCCAAGATGCTCTGGAAATGTTCTTTCAGAAGCCCAGAAAAAGATGCACTGCAGTGACAAAAGCTGCACACTTTGTGAATAATTAACATATTAAAATAAATCTGATGTTTAGTGTTTAGTTCAGTGTACAGTTGTTTAGTTATTGTACAGTAATTGTTCAGACATTATAATATATTGGTATACTGCAATTAAAAGAAACATATAAACACTATTAAGTGTTTGTGTGAGTGTTTTGCCGCACCACCCATAACCCCCCCCCCCCCCCAAGGCCATGATCCTAGGGGAAACACTGATACGTATATTAAGAAATGTTACAAATTAGCCAGATTTTCAAAGGGGGTCCTACTTTTATCTCATGACTATATGTAGATAATTTATTAGAGCAATAGTCTCCCGTAGATAGTGTTTCTGGACTTGTTTTGCTTCTTAGATTCACATTCCTTGACATTCATTGAGTCAAATAAATAGTTACCACACTTGTGACACTATAGCAGATTTAAACGCATCTGACTAAAAACAGTAACAATCTCACTTTTGAATTTTTGATAAGAACTAAATCTTTCAAGTTCACAGTAATTCATCTAGGGGAAATTCCATAAAGGCTATTTCCTCGTGTTCACTTTTCTCCCCACACTCCATGAGGCAAGCAAAACGGTTGTTATACCGCGTCAAGTCAGAGTACCCACTGGGCCCCTTATGGATGATCATTGGTTGACTCCAACTTGAAGAGTTTAGGGGGGACTTATTTAAATACACTCCAAGATCCATCCTTCGCATTTTATTAGTTGGATGGGAGTAGAGTAACCAAGTTTCATTAGCCAGTTCAGAGAAAGGAAAGCTCAAGACACTCCCTTGACAGCTTTGATACTCCACAAGTTTCCTTGCGGCGTGAGGTTTATCAAAAGCTTCTCCACTACTTTCGCTTAAAGCCTCGACTCTGTAACCACATGTGCTACGAGCATTGCAATACAAATGAATCTGATTGTCGTTGTCTATGATTTCAGCCATCTGACATTCGCAGGACTTCTTCTGGAGTTTTTCTCCCATGTGCCAAGTGATGCCACAATCATCGCTATAGAACGATAAAGCATTGGGCCAAACTGAAATAGGCCAATTAAAGGGAAAACACTTGCAGTGAATGTAATAAACATATGCTGGAATGATAAGTCTTCCATTTTTCATCTGAATTCCATGCCCTGGTCCGACTGCAAAAGTTGCCCAGTTGACAATCTCATCTCCAATAACTGTATTTGTTAAATCTGTTACTGTACTCCAGTCTAGGCCATAGTCTGTACTTGTGATGTAACACAGTCGGGCTTGGTTTTTCCCTGTAAAAATCTGCTCGCTTTCAGTGACGTTTCCTAATATGCAGACAAAGAACAGATAGATGGTTTTGGAGTTCCTCTCATAGACTGGACAAGGATTCATAGAACGATGATCGGGCAAACAGGCAGAAGAGAGAGTCTGAGCAGGAGACCACTGAAAATAATCATAGTTGTCAAGTTCAAAGGTTAAGGTCTGTAGGGTTAAGATAAACAAAACATAACCAGCACTCATTTGATTACATATACACAAATATTTAGTAGTTGACCGATATGTCGTCCTGTTCTTTTGAGCCTTTTCTTTCCTTCCCCAAGCTTCACTTGTAGGCATATTAGGAGGACAATGGCAGTTTGTTGACAATTTTTTTGTGGTGCGTAGCATTGATAACAAATCTGGAACTACTGTCAAGCTTTTTAATAATTTATGTGGAAAATTGGCCTGAAAACAAATGTTGAATCCCACATGGTTTCGTTGAAGGCTTTTACCACTAATATAGAAAGAAATGTTAAATATATTACTTTATTAGTCAGATAATAACTCAAGGCATTCCTACAGAGTTGAAGTAGGAACTTACACAACAGTAAGAAATCTTTTTTTCTTCATACTACTTTCTGGGTTTCTTCCCACCGGAGCCTGTTTGATTCTTTAAATGGCAGCCGGATTAAATAGGCGAATAGCTTTAAAGATATGGTTGTTTGCATTACAACATAGTTGTTGCAAAAGCAAATCTAAACAGTTGTGAGTGGATGGCATTGTGAATATCAGTTGCAAATCATTGTGACGTTGCTTTGCTCCAGTATCCAACGAGAAGCCCATCAAATATTCAGGTACATTTTCAAAAAATGAGAATATCATGGAAAAAATTTTGTAACTTTTTCAGAAATGGGAACCCATTATTTTATATACACAGGACTTAGGACAGATAAAAGTTATTTTCATAAATGTAACATATAAGAGAACACTGAAAAATATATATTTTTTAAAATAATATAATTACCTGGATGCTTCCGTTCTGTTCTGTTCCTCGTCTCATTACCAGCACTTTAGCGTCACTGTCTCTTGGACTACTGCGCTCTTCTGCAAAGGCGAGGAATGTCTTACAATCGTTAATGTAAATAAGTGCAGGAATTCTGTATATCTTTTCATCCTTCCGTTGAAACAATGTTGTCCGGGCAGCCAGAGAATTCTGGCTAAACAAACTGTAGGATATTGACGCCATTCTTAAAACCAAAATAATATATGCGACGCGACACCTCCGCGTTTCATTGAGCTCCTGATTGGGCAATATTTGAGGCACGTAACACGGTGACTTGTGGGGTTTGTAGTTCGAAAAACTACAAAGACGGTAAATTACGCGTATTTAATTTGTACTTAATAATTTTAGTCTTTAACTACAGTTTATCGTTTATTGTTAATTATAAACGTAGCTAAATAACTTCATTTGACGTGGCAGAAATACTACATTTACCGTATCGCTTTACACTGGTTGCTATGATACCATCCAAGACAGACTTCAGGTCATTGCTCGCAAAGTTTTTGTGACAGGAGTAATACCGAGTAAGCAAGAGGACTGAAAAATTAATAAAAGCACATAACGTCGGTTTGTAAATTAACGTATCGTTTATAATTTTCATGGTTTTATATGTGTTCCTTCACAAATAGCCTGAAAGTACCAAATCTTTAAATGAAATGGCTGGCCTGGGGATTTATAAACTGGATGGTGGAGGAAGATACCCTGCATATTGCTTCCCAATAAGATCAAAACTCCATCCACGAAACGAAGGTAATGTTACACAACGTATATTTATTACAACTATAATTTGGTTGATTCATTAATTTCTTCTTTCTCTGATCCATTTTCATGCATGATCGTCTAGTATAGCATACAATATTACAGTCATACAAGCCTTGAAGCTCTGAAATAAATATGTATAAACTTTTTGTTTGATTATTTCTTTCAGGGGCAGGGCACTGGCTTGTAGCACACAGAACTGCACTTGAAGAAGGGGTATCAAAAAGGAGAAACATATCAGATGTGGACATGAAACATGAAAAGGGGCAACCTGTGAAAAAATGCAAGACTTTAGATGAGCAACTCTTAGTAAGACTGTCTTGTCCTCAATGTTGACTCTTTGACTTACAGTACAAATTCAATATTTCTTACTGGATAACCTCACTTTGACTATACTGTACTTCAGATTACATTGCATTGTGTGGACAAACCCTCCGACCTCTCCTCTGTAAACATAAGTGGCCTGGGTCTTCAAACAGTAAGTTCAATTAATAACCAAATTTCTTAAGCCAGGGAGAACCCAGAGGATTCACAACAAGGAGTTTAGGAGATCCAAGAAGGCAGGAAGCGATGGTGGAGAGTTAGAAGGCATGAACCGTAGGACTTACAAAGATAAAAGGATAGGTAAAGGAATATTTAGGGGAAGTGCAGGATAGGGGGAGGGGAAAACAAGAATTAGACATAGGTTTAGTGGATGACTGAGTGATTGATATTTTGACTTCCGTAAACAATGTGCGCACGACGGCTCAGGAAGTTGTTACTAACTCTGCCATGCGACGTCTGTTCAAGTTGTCACGAATGTCCATTTCTAAACAAATCTATATAGCAACCTACATTGTTAGTTTTAGTGTCGCCTAACCTATTTTCCATAGGAAATATTGAATAATTACTGATAGTTATATAGGATGTATTTATGATTTATGACAAAAATCAGTAGTTACTATTAGTTACTTAGGAGTTTTGACTAAATTCAGTAGGTTCAAACAGTCAATGGTAGTTAACACAGTAGTTACAGTGGCATTAGAAATTGGAATGAATTATGGTAACTGCCTAATAGGTGGTTGTTAAATCTGTAGTAAATTCTTATATGTTGAATTTTTTTAAATAATGTTGAAACAGTATTTTAGTTTTTATTTGTCTGTGTTGACCCTGAGCTTTGTGTTAAACCAGTTGCTGAACCCATATCTTACAACCCATATGTTTTTACCTAGGTCATGCTTGAGGGCTTGGAGAAGTTTGATAATGTTTCAAACATGAATGCATCTGACAACCATTTAACTTTAGGTACATTTTATTTAAAGCACATTTTATTTTTTACATTTTTAGATGTCAAAATCGGCATAATTTTTACTGCAATTTCTCCCAGAGCCATTTGGCAAGTTTTCCGCTTTGATGGAGTTAGATCTGTCCTTGAATTGTCTCCAGAATTTGGAGTTTAGTGTTGAACACTTCCAGAAATTAAAGGTGAGTTTGAGATTATCGAGAGAGATAATAATGTGACTTTCATAAAACCCTAACATTATTATTTTTTTTTTTAGGTTTTAGATTTATCCTTCAATAACATCACTGGAGGAAGTATATTAAACCTGGGCTTATTGCCATGCCTGAAGGTGCTCCATCTGTCTGGAAATCACTTACATATGCTTCCACTCAATATGGCTGGACCTCATAACTCCCCTGGAGAAAAGTATTTGTTTGCTTGTAAATGTAACAATTGATTTATTTATTTTTATTCCATGCATTTTATATGCCCTGTAGTTTGCAAAATTCTCAAGGATTACACTGGAGTTACTATCTCCACTATAGTTATTAAGACATGGCTGTTTAAAAAAATCCAAAAATGTGTGTTTGAATCATATTTAACTAAGAAGCCACTCTTTAATTCAAATTTTAATTGACAGCACAGAGCAAGATGCCAGGCTTTATGAATCTCTGGAAGTTTTGATGCTGGATGACAACAGATTAACTTCTCCAGGAGTATTTCTCGCCCTTGCCAACTTGAAGAGGTTGGTAAATTTGCACCCAAAAATAATTATTGTGATGTAATAACTTCTTAAAATTAGATCAAATTACAGGGTTCCAATAATCTTTTATTTTTCTCCAAAAATAGTTGCCACGTCGTTTGAAAAACGATGAATTAGACTCTAAAATTTCAAGCTAAAAAATCTTAAGCAGGATACTGCCCTCTTGAGGCAGAGCTGAGAGAAAATATCAACGCTTCTGTTTCTGTTTTAAGAGACACTTTTGATCACTTTATAGTTTAAACGTTCAAAGTAAGGAACAAACACATGTATGTTTCCTGTGGGGCTCAGTCAGTAGAGCATTGCACTGACAACGTAACACTGACCAAATATGTTCATTCTTTGAAATGTAAGTTGTCTGGGATAAAAGCTGCATCTTCCAAATGCATAAATCTAAATGTAATGAAAATTTTTAGTGTTAAATTAAAAAGAGTATTAACCTTTAAAATATTTTGTGTGTGTGTGTGTGTATGCGTGTGTGCGTGTGTGTGTGTGTGTGCATGCGTGTGTGTGCGTGTGTGTGTGTGTGTGTGTGCGTGTGTGTGTGTGTGTGTGTGTGTGCTTTGTATTCTTTCAGACTCCGTTATTTAAACTTACAAGGAAATGACATCTCAGGAGTTCCATTCTTAGGGCAAACAGCAACAGGACAAGATGAAAAAACGGGGAACCAGCCACAGAGCAACAGAGTGATTCCCAAACCAAAGGAGTATAAGACAGGAGAATGTTTGTATACATTAATAAAACATTAAAAATGTATTTGCAAAAAAAAATATATATTTAATTAAACAATGATCTATGATCTATTATTTTTAGATCATTCAGATTCTGGTCACTTCAAAGACCTTAGTTGGAGATGTACACCTGATCCGGGCCGACCATTCCCAGACCTGCATCATCTGAATTTGGCAAACAATGAGGTATATGTTATATGAAATGTATATGTTATATTTCTAGTTCTGTGACTCCCCTATCAGTGCCAGTTCCAAGGGCAAGATTTACATGTAACACAGTTCACACACTGATATTTAGCATAGATTATTTAAAGGATTGGGTTGACGACGTTGGTAAGCAAAGTGTTCATTATGCCTGGGGTACTCACACCCGCATCATCATCATTTGTTAAGCCTAAACATAACCATTAAATTCCCCCAAAATGCCATTAAGTTCTACATTTAGTTTGGTTTTCCAGGCTTCACAGAGTTTCAAAATGGCCTCAATTCTGGACAGTGGTAAAAACACAAGGCTCAATAACAGTAAAAAAGCAAGGTTTGAAAGAACTCAAAGTGCAGAGTCATGACAGGATGAGCTACCATCTGTCGATCAGAGTTAGCAGATTGCAAATTCCTTTCCCTAAATGTCAAAAGACACTTTTCCACCAGATTTTAGTAACGGCTTAGTATTGCTTAGCTCTACTCAACACGTTTTATCTTTGCGAGTACACCGACCTCCAGTATCAGCTCATAGTGGGCTTGATTCTCAAGCTGCATCCCACAGAATTTGTTGAAATTAAATGTTATTTGGCTCTTTTGCTTTGTAGATATCAGAGGAAGAAGCTTTGCTCCCTGTAGCATTGTTTCCAAAGCTCATCAAACTTGTTATTCACTCAAACCCATTGACAACGCAGAGAAGCGGTGAGCTCACACATATATAAAGAATCACATTGTTGAACATGAAAAATTAAATCTGCAACTGTGGCTTTCAATACAGGAGACCCACCAATGTTGACCTCATTTCTTCAAGACAAGTTGGGTATTAAGATAACACGCAAAAAGATAACCAATCACATCAAGCGACCTCTTGGGTTACACGTCTGCTCTAATAGAAAGGTGTTAGAAATGTTGAATTTGGAAAGTAGAGCTTTATATTCTCACTGGAAGCTAGTTCTGAAACTTTATTTTTTCCCTTACGTTCAGGTGACGTCTACAAATAGAAGTTCAACACTGAAATCACAGTTGAATTTGGCAAATCAAACTCCGTCGGACGCACTCAGCTCAAACAAACATTCAGGAGAAACTAGTCTTCTACCCTCGGAATGGGGGTTTATGTTCAAAACTTTGTCTCATATAAGAAATGAGGAAGAAGAGGTTGCAGGCCGAGAAGAGTTTGACTTTAAAAGTGGAGACATATCCTTTGAGAGGAATCTAAATGCAGAGCCATTCTTTGTGACGGAGGTCATTCTAACACCCAATGCTTATCATTTGGAAATGTAACGATATTCATGTTTAGAAAATGTTTTTGTTGTTGTGTTTAAGATTAATGACCTGGATCATTCACAATTACAAGAGCCAGTGGAACCCAACATGAAGATGAAAACATGTCCTAAAAAGCTGATTGGTTACGAGCTCTTACTTGACACCCCAGACTGTGAAATACCTGAGATCTCCGGTAGCAATTGTCTGGATCTCTATAATTTACATGTTAAATGCTGGATACATGTTTTCCATTTTTCCTACAGGAATTCAGGATGCTGTTAAGATTCTGGATCACATGGTCAAGAACCTGCTTGTGGGTAGAGTTACTAAAGCCAATCTTGATCTTCCTCAAAAACCCTACATTGAGAGACAACAAAAGGTAAGAAAATAATCATTGGAAATACAATCATCAGCCAAATTATTAGGTAGTGTAACTAGTGGTGAGATCAAACTTCTTTTTTAAATTTATTTTGAGAGGCTTTCATCAAATTTGTGTTTATTTGTTAGATTTGTAATCCCCCTTTTAAATTGCAGCTTTGTAAATTTAAAAGGGGGTATTAATTTGTCTTTGTAAAGCCTACCGATGCTTGTGTAAAAGAAGACATGACCCACGATATCAAGAAGTGTACTTAATAAAATGGCCAGTGAGAGTAAAAACTAATGGGATCCCCTAAACAAATCTGAATCAAGAATTATTGGTTGAAAATGACTCAAGAAGATGATTCTTTTGACAGACTGGCAGATGTTTACCACCTTTGGTACCAAAGAAATCAAAGGGAGAAAAGGTGGATGACCTTCTCAACCATATAAAGAAGATGAAAACGATAAGCAAACGACCTTTGGGTAACAGACACTTCCGTTTTTCATTTTAAGATTGTTTTTTCAGCAAGTATCTGGAGCAGCAAGTTTTACAGCTCGCCTTGAAGCATTCTACATAGATGTTTTGGTGATCATGTTGCATGGTTTGGTTGAAAATGATCTTTTGGGGCTTGCAGCTGTTGCTGTATTATTTCAACACTTAAACAGAATGATAGTGTGCTGGCCTGAACTCCAAAATCATGTCGACCATTGAGGAAGCTGTAAAAACTGTTGAGTTTGATATTAAATGGATCACTTTTCAAAATAACTAATAATTGCAATACATTCTGTCCAGGCAATGTACTTGAAGGAGGGAAAGATGTTGGAAAGAGAGAATACAAGGAAGCTATGTCTCTCTTAAAGGACCTGAAGATGCAGTACAACAAAGCTCGTGTTAAAAGAGTCGAAGAAGCTTCTGAAATTGACAGAGAAAATGTGTGTTCTTAAATAAAAGTGGAATTGTTTGTTGATTCAGAGTGCAGCACGTGTTTCGTATTACTATAGCGTCGTGTGAAGGTTTCTTTGCAAACAAAACAATAAATGGGCTTGTGTTGGTGCTCTATGAAATTCTTTTTCTTTATTTTGTTTCTTAAAGCAATCAAATATCAGGTGGGTTTTCCGGTAGGAGGCGCTTTTGATAAACCCTCCAAGCTCCACGGAAACTGCCGACGGTTTTTGGAGTAAAACCGCGGAGAACTTTGAGAAGACGAGAACGTTTCTTGTACATGGAGAAAGTAATGCATTTTTTTCAAATATTTTTAATTTCGCTCATGGCGGGATACTTTGTTCGGTGTGAAATTGACGAAATGCGACCAAGAAAAAGTAAGTGACTCCATCAAACCAACGTTGCCACTTTATAGTAAACATTAAATGAGTTTACTCAAAGTAAAATGTATATTAATAAACTTCTGCTTATAAAAGGACAATTTATACGTGGTGGGAACGTCATCAACGTGTTTGCTGAAATGAACTGCATCCTCTGTAACAAATGCGTCAATACTGTGTCAACTGAGACTTGTTCAATGATTCAGCTAAAAACTAAAGTTAAAATTAATTCCTATTTGTTTCTGTAAAATCTTCGTCTTAGAGAAAATTACTAGAATCCGTAAAATGTAAACCTGTTTAAATTGCTATATTATCAAGAAATAGTACCATTCAAAAAATGTATGAGATATAAAACGGCTGTTAACAAAGAATGGCTCAAAGTGTTTCAACAATTAACAAAATGCAAAAGATAAATCTAAATTAAAAGCAAACACCATCCAAAAAAAACAACTCTACTTGTACTGGAAGAACTAATAACACATCTTCTGTGGATGTAGCTTTTTCACATCTTCTTGTCTGTTCATGTAATCCCAAACTGGATGAGATCAGGACTCTCTGGTGCCATGCCATCACTTTCAATATTTCTTTTTTACGCTAAAGTTGCTATGCTTAATGACTTTTGCTGTATGTTTGAGGTTATTGTCCTGCTGCAGAATACATTTGGATTTATCACAGCATTAAGAACACTATCAATCCTGAACAATCTCTAAATTCATCCCCAAAATGTTCAAGGAACCTTCACCATGCTTCACTGTTGGATGCAGACACTCATTATTTTACCGCTCTTCAACCGAAAGAGTCGAATTCATTCCAATTTTTTCCTCTTCCAATTTTTTTCTTGCATGCTTCAGTTGATGGCCTTTTTACTATGTCGGGCATGGCATTTTGGCTGATACTCTTCCAGGCGACTTCTATGGACAGTAGATAGGTGCAACTAGTTTCTACGAGTTCTAAGTTGATGGCACTGGTGAACTTTTAAGTCTTTTTGAATTTCCTTGAACAGTGCATCTTCAAACTCCCATCTGATTTGAAATCATTGTCTAGAATAGACCTTGTTGATGCAGTATCACTACATTTTGTCTTGTTGCTATGCTCAGTCTTGTCATGATTGAAACTGCCTTTCAGTTCAGCTTTGTAGCAGAGATTAGCTGTTTAATTAGCTCACCCAGTTTAATGCCTCCTACACAGCTGTTTCTGTTTCAGATCATGGCTGAATTTCAACCTATGTATGACATTGGTGATCATTAACACCTATTTGGTATAAATGGTTATAGCCATACACCCGGCTATAATCTTACAAAATTCCTGTTTTTTGTGGAAGTATACCTACAAGAATTTATGCTGCTTTGAAGCAAAAGGTAGTAACATTAGGAGTTCTCTTTTGTCACTACTGTACTTTATGTTTTAACTTATTGAATAAAAAGTATTTTATTGATTAAACATCATGTGTTTTGTATTGTTCGCAGGTTCTGGGATCTTTTGCACATTCAAAGAGAAAACATACAGGCCAGGAGACAGCTGGCATCCCTATCTCGAGCCCTTTGGATTCATGTACTGCATGCGTTGCTCTTGTAGAGAAGTAGGCTTACCTAACGATCACTCGAAGCAAGCAAAGAGAAAACTTTCTGATTCAATATAGGATAAATAATAAGGAAAGATGCATATTACACACAATGAAGATTTTTCTGCAAAGTGTTTATTATTTCTATCTCTTTATGTGTGTTTGTGTGCAGTCTGGCCATGTAAAATGCAACAGCATCAAATGTCCAGCTCTGCGTTGTGAAAATCCAGTGTCAATGCCACAGCAGTGTTGCCCTCGCTGTGCAGGTATATGTTTAATAATAAACAAAAATGTGCATTAAAACTGTATGATTAATGGTTGTCATCATAACCAGATGAGCAGAGAACTCCTGCTGGTCTGCGGGCCCCCGTGAAAACCTGCAGGTACAACGGAACCATTTACCAATCGGGGGAAACATTTGGCAACCATGAGCTCTTCCCTTCCCGTCAGTCAAACCAGTGTGTCTTGTGCTCTTGTTCTGTGAGTCCGAAAAATGCATTTATGAGGAAATATGAAATTCTGATTCAATTAACGTATGTATTCATCACTGTCATATTTGCAAAATAGTTTAAAAAATATTTAAAAACAAGAGCTAAAAGAAGGAAATAGAATCAAATATTAGTTTAGACATATTCAGTTTATTTTATATTTTAATAATCTTAAATATTTTCTTCTATTTTTAATATTTATCTAAATAGTTAATATTAACATTTCTTTTTTTTATTACAGAACGGCAATATTTTCTGTGCTCTGAAAACCTGTCCGCCCATCACAAGCCATTGCTCCTCACCAGTTTTGGGCCCGGAGACCTGCTGCATGGTTTGCAAAGGTGATAATATAATTGTATCTCAACTTTGTTTGTTACTTTAGAGAAGATGAGTTTAAAACACTAGCTTGTTGTCAAAAAATTAACATGAAGATTGATTTAAAAGTCCTTTCAAGTCCTTAAACAGTTTGCTATACCTTCAATCAGAGCTGCCACTTGTTTTATACATTTTTAAGTCTCTTTTTAAAACATATATTTTTATCGCACAATTATCGATAATTTAGCACTTTATTTATTTATTACCTGTCCAGCATTTAAACCTTTTCAACTGTTGTTGTATATGATTTCTTTTATGATGGAGTAACTTTATTCCACCGTTTTATAGCAGTATGTGTTATGTCTGGGTGCAGTGTTTAGTATAATGTGACGTTATTCTATATTTTGTATTGTACAGCACCTAAGACAGCAGCTGTTGTGTTCGAATGTGCTGTAGAAATACACTCACCGGCCACTTTATTAGGTACACTTTGCTACTTCAGGGTTGGAACTATCATGCAATAGATTCAACAAGATACTATAAAAACATATTGACAGGTTCATATTGTTAGGGTCACGCAGTTGCCACGTGTTGGTCACGTTTTTTTTTTTTAGTGTGCCAAGAAAATATCCCAGACAACATTACACCCCTACTACCAACCTGAACCGTTGATACAAGGCAGGACGCCAAATTCTGACCCTACCATCCAAATGTCGCAGCAGAAATCTGATTAGTTATGGCTCTATTGTCCAATTTTGGGTTTGGGTTTTTGAGTTACTCAAACCACTCTGGCCATTTTCCTCTAACCTCTGGCATCACCACACTTTGCTCCAACACAACTGGATGTTTTCTCTTTTTTTGGACCATTCTCTGTAAACCCTAGAGATGGTTATGCATGAAAACCCCAGTAGATCAGCAGTTTCTGCAATACTCACACCAGTCCATCTGGCACCAACAACCATTCCACGCTCAAAGTCACTTAAATCATCTTTCTTGATGCTTGGTTTGAACTGCAGCAGATTGTCTTGACCATGTCTACAAGCCTAATTGCATTGAGTTGCTGCCATGTGATTGGCTGATAAGAAATTGCCGTTAACAAGCAGTTTGACTGGTGTACCTAATAAATTGGTGTAGACTGACACTCTCTCTTGTTCGGAAAAACAGAAAGTTCCATCGACGTCAAATCTGCGTCATTTGAAGATGGAGGACAACAACTAAATAGAGGCGTTGTATGTATTTGCGCTTCAATAGTTTAATGCACCTTTAAAAACACAATGACTAATTTTCTGTTTTTCAACACAAGAGGCATTCTGTCCATCAGTGTGCGGCACGAGCACAGGTCAGGGGGCGCTCAGTGAGGGCCACACCACCAACACTGCGAGAATCTCCTAAAGGCCTCAACCTACAGACCCTACACCTCAAAGGAGCAGCAGAAACCACCGTTAAAATCCTCCTGCAGCGTAAACATCAGAGAGGTAAAGCCGAATAACGTGTTAAATTAAATGGTGGTCAAAATCCTAAATCGAGGTCATTACCTGTCAAAGTAATTTAAGGTTTCTGACTTTACCTAAGCTTGTGTGTACAGTGGAAAAACGTATTCTCATGGGGACGCGTGGCACCCGGCGCTAGGGAGGATTTTAGAGTGCATTCTGTGCACGTGCAGGGACGGCTATCAGGAATGCAAGCGCATCACCTGTCCCAACCACTTTCCATGTCAACATCCTGTGAAGACAGAAGGAAAGTGCTGTAAGATTTGTCCCGGTATGTAACTAATTTAATACATATCTTGATATTGGAGTGAGAGAAAAGGCACTTATCCATAGAAATACAAATATAGCCACGTGTAATATTTTAACAGCTCTGTGAAAAGGAATAAATGAACATAGAACGGAATAAGAAAAGGAAAAAATGAACATAGAACGTAAATAATTAAACTATTCTATTGACCTAACATAATAGGGCCTAAAATTGATACTTGTGGCACTAAATGTCTCACTTTTATGTTTAAATAATGAAACTACATTGTAAGGATCCAACAATATTTCCCTACTGAACAGGAGATTACCCAATCACAGTCTAAGTTACATCTTCAATAGAGCCGATGAAAAAATGATGGTCTTTTGAAAGCACGCAATCTCCCAAGTTTGAATACAATCATTTATTTAACCAGAAATGTATTTAAACAAAATGATGAATACAGAAAATGAAAATTTGCTGACATATAATAAAAATCTGAGGCATGGTGGCGCAGTGGGTAGCACTGTGGCCTTCCATTTAGAAGGTTGTCGGGCACCAGCAGACCCCTGTGACCCCGAAAAGGAATAAGCGGGTTGGAAAATGAATGAACGAGTAATAAAAATCTTGAGGTCTATGAGTGAGTGTGTGGTCAAATGCTTTTCCATTGCACAAATGGAACTGACACCCTTTGAGGAGGTTCTAGAACTGAGATCATTGCTCTGAACTTACACCAATCTCTTGATTGGCCGAGGAAGCACAACATACTTGAGCTCTGATTGGTCCGAGAGAATCGTTAAAAAGAGTTATATTAACCATATAAACGGCAACAATAACAGTCATCGTTTGTTGAATTTGAGGTTTTTCTTCAAAAATATGATATTTGTAACTTTTTAAACCATAGACTGATAATAATTCAAGCTGTTTTTGGAGCTAATTTGATGAAATATTAATATAAATTAATTCAAGTTCACCCTGTGGTTGGTTTAAAAATGTGTTCTGATTGTCCTGTTAGACTCGCAGCTGTACACTTACAAAATTCTCACATTGAACCGAACGTAACTTGCTTCTATCTTAATTTCCAGAGCTCAAAGCTGAGACCAACCAGACAGGCTGCCACCTTCCCCCACTCACTAACAGTGTCCTGGTGTATAAAGTTGAGCCCTCATTGCCGTCTCAGTCAGACAATAAAGTACGAATGATTGCCATCGAAAGACACGGAGAGACACAAGTGGAAGTCCAAGTTTGGAAAACTGTGGAAGGTGAGAACTATGTTAAATATACAAATGAGAAAACAAGGCAATACTTTTTATTTAATATAATTTATCCAAATTCAGAAATGCTGTTCTGTATGCAAAATGAAATTTTGAAATGTCCATTATGTCTCATCTGTACAGGAGATTTTCATCTGATGGAGACAGGCGACGTTCAGAAGAAGGATCTCATAGACAATCCAGAAATGTACATATTATTGACTACTTTAGATGAAGGTACATTAAACAGTGTTTGTGTGCATTCAAAAAATTACTTCATGTTTCCTAGTAAGATTTCCAAGGGGCAGCATATAGATAGAAAACCGTATAGGGCCTAAAACAGATCCTTGTGGCACTAAATGCCTCACTGCTGTCCCAATCTCTTTGATGTAAGACTATGGTCAGACATAGTCTTGACTAGAGTTTGTTTGCTTTAACTATACACAAACATCTATATTATATAATATACAATAATTAACAATAAATGATGGTTTGAGTGTTGTCACTTTTTTTTAGCTTAAATCACTAATTGAGGTGGTTTAGTTTTTCTTGCCAATAAATAAGAGAAAGAAAATAAAATTGAATATTAAACAGTTCTGAAATGATAATGATTTCCCAAAATTCCTCACACAGAAACAATCCAAATTAATTCTCTTTGAAACGTACAGAATAAATACTAAATATGGATTTTTTGATCCTGGAAATCTCTTAAAGACATTTATTAGTCATATGGTTCTGATCGTTAAAGGAACAATTGACTTTTTTCTTCTTGCAAAGGAAATATATGCGCCCATTGCAGTGTAATAATCAAGGAGCTTTTCCTACAAAACCGCTTTGAATGTTAAAAAAACCAAACATTTGATCATTTTGAACCGAAATGCTGGTTTAATCTGAATTTATTGTCTATTCTGAGCCAAATAAACTGTAAAACGAGGGTTGGAGGATGAGCCTTCCTCTGAAAAAATTAGTGTTTCTTTTAGGTTTATGGCTTTTCTATGAATCAGTCTTGCTTTTTTCCAGTTTGAGCTGTTCTTCCATTTTATTTTCTCATAGACACTTGGAGAAAGTTCAAAGAAGACGAAGAGAACAAGCAGAGGGCCTTGAGGAAGATGGGCAGCTGTGAAGACGGGATCAGGAAAGTGGTGAAGTACTTAAACCCAGAACAGCTGGACAGTCTTTGCTCTTCTTAGTCTCTTCATCATTCTAACACCGGGCCGTCCCAGTCTGACACCCATTTTATTACCAGAACACACAGGCACAAACTCTCAATCTCTCATGTGTGTTTAGTTCAAAACCATATGCTGGCAGCAGGTAGTCTAAAGATCTTGTTTATTACTCAGACTTAGTTTAACGCAAGTCTTTATGAGTTTGACATCCCAGAATTCCTTCGGAGGCCTTTGTTTTATTTTTCTGGGGAAATGGAGGTCAGTCATTGCCTAAAAATGCATGTTTATTAAGTAAAGTGAGTGAGTGTTTGCCATTTGGGCCACAATACTGATGAAGAAACAGTTTATAAAGCAATCATCATTACAGGGAATGATGTATGTAACATGACAAAGCGTCCACTCTATGTAGAGAAGAGGAAAACAGTGAATCAAGTTTGAGCTGGGGTCATTTTAAAATGTAAGCTACTTTTTTATGCCATTGCTGATAAATGCTAATAACGTTTCTAAGTCAAAAATAAACTATTTTTTTGTTAAATCAATGTAGTCCGTATCATTTTTCAACCAACAAACCAAATCCTATTTACATGACCAGCAGGCCAGAGTGACTGGGTGTCATCAGTCAATCACTGGCTCATGTCACATGATCATCTTTGCCTCATGGAGGTAAACTTGTAAATAATATATCAAGAGTTAGATTCCAAACACAATACATTCATGAATGTTAAATTGAAAAAAAGGTGTTTTCCCTAAGAAAGGTTTTATATTTATTTCAAAGTTTATTAGATCATATTTAGTCTTGTTATTGAAATATTAATCATGATGCATTAGATTTAACAGAAAACACTGCTTTATTTAGCTTAAACACTGAAGATGGTTACATGCTGCATTGAGGAAAGAGGGCCAATAATTTGAGAGTTCAAAGTAACAAGAGATGTCTGTTTAAAGAGCTTGTAAATTCATGGCTGTGATGTAGCTTCCTGTTTTTATCTCAGAATTTTACAAGACTACGATAGTCACATGATTGAAAAAGTGTGCTGTGTATTGGTCTAAAAAGATTTACAGCTTTTTGCAAGAAATAAGGCAAGGCATATACAAAGTGTACTCTACCAATATCAAGTTTTCTAACAAAACAACAATGCCAGGACATGGAGGCTAGAAATGTATCCAGTAATGGCATTTTTTCTGAGTTTATCGCATTTTGGAACCAAACTATATGTTCACAACTACTAGAATTCTTTCATAAAATGGTAAAATGAAAAACTTTAATATAACATATTGTACGTTTAATCACTGCAGATATAGCGACACACAAGAGTTAGTGATGCAAGTTTAGTCATGGGTTTGATAACATACTGCATGCTGTCTCTCATTTAAATAACCTGTTAAACTGCAGAATTCAGATCAAACCTGAAAAAAATTGTTTTAAGTGTCAAAATTCATCCTTGTTGGATTCTATGAGCATCCTGGCAAGAGTACTGTTAAGTTTCAGGTTTGATCTGTTTCCCAGAGTTTTTTTCCTAATAATCAACAATGCAAAGGTACCAGGGGCAGTTGACCTCACCACCACATAGTGATACAGTGACTGTTTATTTTGCCTGCATTTGGTTGATTAAAAAATGTATAAATGGTGGGGTGATTTTAATGTGAAAATTTCTTGTGCAAATAATCACATTTTGAGTGAATAAAATGTTTGTCTCGGAAGGATGTAGCTAACTGATTTGTCTGCTTACTTGAGTAAATATTTTTAAAATGACGCATATTTTACTTCAGTAAAAATAGTGGCTGCCTTCCTTTGATTAAGCTACAGTTTACTTTGCACAGTTCGAGTAGTTTGGAATGACTCTCCAGACCCCAAAAGACCACTTTACCAATGGTCTCAATGAGTCACTGTTCAGGCTGAACACAATCGGAGCTGCACATCTCTCACCAAAATATTCTGAAACAGAAGCCCCACAGTTGCAGACCTTAGTAGTCACACAATGAAGCTGTGAATTATTTCCACTTGCTGGTGGATCTAACAGCTTTAGAGAATGACAAAGGGGTTTATTTTCACTTTCAAAGCTGGTCACAGGACCACTCAACTCTTGAGGGCACCTTTGCTTCTTGGCTCTGGCTCGGGGGCAGTCACTGGTTATACTGTAAATCAGGTGAAAAGGTCACTTCTCTGTGTGAGTTTTCCTGCTCAAATTTGCTTCCTATTGTTGTGGATTCCAATTATTTCTAATGGACTCGTCAGCTTGAATCAAAGTGTTCATTGAAGTTGTGAATTTATCCCAAACAAGATAAAGAAATTCTTGGGACACTTGGGGCTGTAAGAAAATGCTCTGTTTCATTTGTGTGAGTAACGTAATGATGGCTTCGGGATGATGGTGGTGGTGGTGGTGGTGTTTTAAAGATGAACAGATTCCCTTTTAGAAATCACATTCCACTAAATGTTCTAATTTCTTTGCCAGATGTGAGGCACCTTACACTTTTAAAACAATCCTAAAGACATCAGATACTTCGAACTGTGATGATTGTTCTGGCTTCCTGGCTGTTTTGCCTTTTTGACAAAGTCCAGAGGTCCTTCGGCCAAAGAGTGTTCTATATCCAGTCAAAAGGTTCTGTTTGAAAAGTCTGCTCTCAATTAATGCACCATGATTTACTCTTTAAAAGCTTTGAATGAAACAGTGAAGAGGGGAAGAAAAAGAAATCATTTCTGAACGCTGGAGTGATAGCTGTTTGATTCATTTTATTACCAAGTGAGCCTATCTTGTGCCAACTAGCTCCACCTTCTCAGTTTTCAAAGAGAGGACGTTTACGCTGTACACATATTTATAAATACATTTATGGGAAGTTGCGGAAGACACTTAAAATGCTTTCAAAAATATTAAATATTTTGCAAAACGCAAAGTGAGCAAACAAAAGAAACACCTAAGTCGAATCAACATTTGGTACCAACCATTTTTATATATACACTCGCACCAAGTCAGGATTTTATTGGACTATAGTCAGGTGCATGATCCAGCAATTAAACATGTAGGTTGAAACCTTGTAATGAACTGAACAGAAACAGCTGAGCAGGAGATGTTCTGGAGATGTTCTGGCGCCCCCTGGACCGCAGCCCACCAACTCCACTCTTCTTCCAATACTCATCCCGAGGCTCCCGGAGGCCCTGCCCACCAGCTCCTCACCCCAACAACCAGACTCATCAGGAGAAGATCCGACGCCGGGAGGCTCGCCACCAGCCCTCAACCTAACATCCAGATTCACCTGGAGATGTTCCGGCGCCCCTGGACCTACACCGAACACAGTCATCATCTGTTTATACTATATTATCTGTTTATGTTTATATTATTATATCATCTGTTTATACTACATTATCTGTTCATACTACCAGATCATATGTTTATACCATAGTTTATCACACTGCTGTTGTTACCCAAATGAGGATGGGTTTCCCTTTTGAGTCCGGTTCCTCTCAAGGTTTCTTCCAAAAGGGAGTTTTCCTTGCCACAGTCGCCCCAGGCTTGCTCATCAGGGACATATACACCACTTAGTAATTAATTTCTTTTCACTTTGTTGAGTTTAAACTTGTTGGTTTACTGTAAAGCTGCTTTGAGACAATGTCTGTTGTGAAAAGCGCTATATAAATTAAACGAACTTGAACTTGAGGCTTGGGTGAAGAAGAACCAAAATCTGAGGTTAAGAGTTTATTGTCATGGCTAGCAAAAGGACACAAGGTAGCTATCAACAAGTGTTTTGGGTTTTAAAAAAAGTTCTCTTAAAGCTCTTTTGAAGAAATAGAAGGAAATCGTTGAGGAATGTAGATGCGAATGAACTTGATGAGAGACACAACAATCTTATGCCCCATTGAAATCAAAGATGTACAGTAAAAACGTCTGCAGGAAACAGTGAAGCTTGGTGAAGGCTCCTTGAATGTTTGGGGCTTCGAATGATTGGTTTTGCAATATCACCATAAAACTTACATTTATTTTCTACAGCAGCTCACATAAGGTAGCAATTTGTGTGAACAAGATTTTAAAAGTTTAACCCCCTAAAGCTATGTAAAATATATTATTAGGATTATTAGGATATATTAGGATTTTCATGAGCTGAAAAGACTAAATCATTTGAAAAAAATATAAAGAGCTTTGACGGCTTTGCAGGACGTTCGAGGCAAGGTCAGCTTGAATTTAATAATGTGGATTCACGTTGTTTTTAAACCATTCCTACTGATTTATTCTTCCCGGATGAAAAGGGAATTCCATTTTTGAGACACTCTGCAAGGATCTAATTTAAATCACATGTTGGTAAAAGCTGACATGCAGAGGAAGATGGGTGGAAGTAGAGAAAAATGTGAATTTTCAATTAACGACATTGAATTCCATGTGGTAATCATGTGATAAAAGCTCTGATATTAGCAAAAGCTTTTATTGATCTATTGCGAATGTCTCAAGAGTTTAAGAGTAAATACTTGCAGTTACATGTAGTTTTCAAGATTGCCTACTCTTCCCACATAAAAACAGCTTTATCATTCAAATCTAGAGAACTAATGGAAGAAAAAAGCACCTCACTGCACAAAACTAACAATAACATGAGCTTGGCTTCACAGAACGCTGTTGAGGATAATTGCTGTAAAACCAAACAGGAAGTACTCCAATTATTTACTTGAAACAGCAATTATTAATGCTTCTTTCATTGCTTTATTTCTTAATTCTATAGGGAGTTAAGTCTTGACACACAATGCTCAAATACATGTCTATGGCCCTATATCAGAAGTTGTCCGGTTTTGCCAGGCATTTTTGTGTGCTAAGTGTAAATTTTTACCTATAAACCAATGTTTTGGAGCAAAAACTAGTCATTTTAAATTACAGAACTGGAAAAAGGCATTTGTAGAAAAGCAAACACAGTAAGTTAAAACTGTCATTCTTTTTTTTTGTCTTATTCGTTGTTTTACAAATTTGAAATATATGTATTAATGAATGAATGCTAGGGGTGTAATGGTACACTCTGCTCACGATTATGTCTATGATACTATCCAACTATTGAAACGGTTTATATAACAATCATCTCAAAAAATAAATTCAAAATGTTTTGAGAACTAAGAGTACTATGGCGTATTTTGATTTGTATGAGAGCATTTGGTGCCATCCTTTCACTAGGGGGCAATGTTAGCATCTGCATTAAGTCATCTTGTTTACTGGAAGTGATAGAGAGCTCATTTTTGTTTCCGTTTAAACTGTGAGTAAATAATCATTTATCTCAAGAGTAAATATGACAAAACAAGAAGACAAGGTAAAGAAGTTTCAGAAGTGACTAGAATCACAATCACCCAAAGCAAATACACTTCAGCTCCTAAATGATATCTCTCACAATATGTATTGTGATATATTGTGCCACGATAAGCTGTTTCACCCTTGAATACCCAATAGAACACTGAAGCAACTCATTTATAACATCGCATAAGACTTATTATAAAGAGTGATTTATTAACATTGGACAGTGAATAATACCAATCATACAAAAATGGGTTTGTTGATGTAAGAAAATGTACTTAAATATTAATCAAACAGTAACAAACTCAGAGTTCTTTAAAAAAGAAGTTGATTCACAGCAGTTTTAACTGTTTCGTCCAACATTTCATTGAAAAAACAATGTACAGTTTTTTTTCATGTTTGTTTAGTGACAGCGTGAAGGTGAAAAAATCATTTTGCTAAAATTATTTCTTCTGAAAAAAACCCATGATGGATGGCTGTTTTGTAGGTTTGTTAGCTGCAGAGCTCTTCTTCTGACTCTTTTCTTTTTTCTCTTCCTCTTTTTTCCCAAAGGAATGCTTGAGGGAGCTCGATTGCTTAACTTGACTGGGGGGTTCAGGCTCCGCTTCACTCTCGGAATAAGACTCGCTCACGTAGCCCTTCTCAGTCACTACAATATGTGAAACACAAGGATGTTATTTAGTGTGAGAGGAAGCAGGAAATGTAATATCTTGGCATTGACTTTAGATCAAAGCACTGAATGTTTCTGAAACATTTATACTAAAGAAGCAGCATAAGTAATACATACAGTCTATGGTTTCAACTACATCACGTGTAAACATTATACATTTTAAGTCAGTTCTGTATGCTAAAAATATACAAAATTATATGAACTGCATTCCCTTAGATCAACCTGAGTATCTTGGTTTACATACAAAGATGTTTGGAGCAAGCCACCAGCCGAGTTTTTTTCAAAAACTTTGCAAATGTATTGCCAAGGCGAAAAGTGGTTACACCAAAATGGTATTTTGATCTGTAATGTTCATTCACTGCATTTGATGAAAAAAAAAAAGATTTACAGTTTGCCTGAATTGTACTTTTCCACCACTTTTCTAAGTAATATACATTTTAAGACTTATTTCGGCCTTGAAATGAAATAAATTGAGTATTCATGTATATACACAATGGACTTGTAGAAGAGAGTTCAACCAAAGTGTTCACTATCACACAAAAAAACCTCTTTATTATACATTTCATCTTAGCACATACCCACAAACTTCAACTTCGGTCATGTTTTATTGAATATATATTTATCTGTTTTTCAGTATTTTAAAACCTTGGATTAATATCATTAGACATGGTCTGTACATTTTCCTATTCAGATACAATATCCATATTTTCCCAGAACGGCAGAATTCTAATAGCTTTATTTGAATTTTTTTTTTTAAATCATCTAAGAAAAAAAAGGCTGTGTACAGATTTTATAAATAAATATTGCCGTTTGTTTCCAAAACGCAACAAAATCCATTGTAAGAATTTTAGAATTGTATTATGTTAAACTTGTGAGAACAAGTTTAGATTTTCCTCAAACCACTTTTGTGCTAAAAAAAAAAATTTTTTTTTTACTCAAATTAAAAAACAAAGTTTTGAGAAAAAAAACCCTCTTCAAACATAGTTTTAAATATTTAATAAACAAATGTAACTTACCAAATGAACCATCTTCATCAACAAAAGTGTTAGACTTCAGCACACGCCTCCTCTTCCTCCTCCTCACTGCAGAACCATCCTAAACGAGCAAATACATAAAATCGCAACTTAAGTATACATCCGTTTAAACTATCATATCAAACAATTCAAGATGGTGGAGCGGTGGGTAGTGCTACGGCCTTTCATTTGGTATGTCACCAGTTTCGAGGCCAGCTGGTGGCCTTTCTGAACAGAGTTTGCATGTTCTCCCGTTGGGTTTCCTCCACTAACTCATTTTTTTTCCAAACAAAAAGTGGTACATTTATATTTTAAGAAATTGCATACAAGAAACTGTTCCTTCTCCTTTCCTTTATTTATTATAATAACGTACCAACTTTTTAAATAATTTACTCCACAAATTTTATTATTCCTTGTCTAACCAAATTCAATCTCATCATTCGTCTGCACACAGGGCATTCAACCAGGAAGTTCTACACTAACCATGGTCCACATACAGTTACTCACTTTGCATAAAGATTTCAAGTGTTGAGTTGTGGTCCTATAAAGTTATAACTAGAGGTGGTTCTTACTTCTTGGTGTGACATGGACTCTTTCTTCACTGGCTTTTTGGGGCTGGGAGTTTTAGGCAGAGGTGGAGAATCTGGCACGACTGGAAGAAGAAAGGCACATCATAAATAAATATGTCACCGTTGAAACATTATAAACACAGAAGAAAATCTCAATGTATGCTATCAATTATCTTTTGTTTGTCTGAGGGCAATTGTGATCTTTCATCACTCAGCATCCTGTCTGGTTGGAGAATACATTTCCCTGTTTTTCTCATTTTTCGGTCACAGAGAGGCTCATCTGGATTGATTCAGATCAAGCATGGCATAAGGCTTTCATTCTCTCTCTCTCTTACCCTCATCATCACTGCTGTCTGGCTGCGGCTTCTTTATTCGCCGTCTCTTCTTCTGCTGGCTCTCCACATTCTCCTCCTCACTGTCTACAGCCTCGACACGCTTTGTTTTACTGTGGAAAAAAGAATAGTGGTAAAATAGGCTTCAGAGTTCATCGAAAGTGCACAGTTACAAAAACAAATACACTGTTAGTAGGAAGAAGCACCCCCCAAAAGACAATTAGACCATGTAATGGCAATATATCGTGACAAACGTCAACAATAATGCTAATTTGGATCTTAATAATAATAGCACAGTCAAAAAACTTTAACATGAGATTCCTCTGTGTGGAACCAATCCAGATAGCCGTTACAATAGTTCAGGTTGTTTAATAATACTTTCAGCATATAAAGAAATATTCTTTGAGTTGACACATGCTGTGATTCACTTTCAGTCAGTTTATATTTCATTTGTGAGGAAATGTATTTGTTTTGTTTTTTTTGTACAGTGATTTTCGTGCTGGAAAACAGCTAGCCATAAAGCTAATGATTTAAATGTAAAAAACTATAGACTCATGCTAAAAATATTAGCATGAAAGTGTGACAAAATGTATTTTTTTTATATACAGTAAGACTTTATATGTGCATAGTTTAAAAAAAGAGGTCAATTTAATGAGTGGAAGGTGTGTGAAAGAGGAAATTTTGGCAATCTAAAGAAATTTCCTTTCATTCCATTTACACTTCACTGTATATGAGTCAGCACATCTATAATCTGGCACCAAATGTCAAGAAAAAAATGGAAGTTGCTGCATTAGCGCTTAAAAAATGGGCTTAAGAAAAGTATGTGCATCTTGGCATTTCCATCCAGGTTTTTTTTATGCAATATCCCAAAATGTGCACAAAATATGTGGATGGAAACGCAGCAATCGTTTGTAGCAAAGAAAACAACAAAGGTTATCTCATGGCTACATGTGTTGTAAACTATTAAAACAAGTATGGTGAGTCAGTTTTGAAGATATATTAGACTCTAAATAACCGCTTTTACATTTCTTGTCTGTATTACAGTCCCTTTTAAAATATATAGAGATATTTTTTAAACTCGATATGAATTCTGGCATATGTCTATATTTAATTTTCGCCAATTTGCTTGTTTGCCTTCTCTGTGCTGTGCTCATCCGCGCCTCCTTGCTTTTGTTTCCCCTCCCCTTGCCTGTAGTCTCAATCAACATGGCGGCGCCCGCAACTAGCCTGGAGGCTACAGAACTTGTTGCAAAAAAAGAACTGCTGGCTTCATTATATGGAAATACTTTGGTTTTAAGTCGTCAGACGAACAACAGACAGATGTCTACTGCCGTGAATGCCGTGAAAGTTGCTGCCAACCAAAGCTCAACTAATCTCCACAATTCTATAACGCGGAGTGTAGAATATGAAAGACAGAGCGCGAGGTGGTGTAACGTTTACCCAGTCGGCATTACTTTTCGAGGCAGGAACTCCCGCGACTGTACACTACAAAGAGAGCGCGGCTTGCTGCTGAATTGGAAAAGGTTACTTACAACAGAGGTCCTGCAAAGATGAGCTTGAGTTGAGTTGTTTTATTTTTGAATGAAAAGAAGGCAATGTGTATTATTTTACAGTTAAATTATTATTTATGTTATCAGGGATTTTGTTTATATCCTAAATGTTACAGGAGCATTTTGTTCCTATTCACTGCCTGTTTTTTAGTTGTTTTATTTTTGAATGAAAAAGCAATATGTATTTCTTTATTGTTTTATAATATGTATACAAGGATTTCTGAAAGAAAATTTGCAGAAGCACCTCTGAGCTTCAATAAAAAACGACTTTGACATTTGTATTATTGTTTTTTTGCAGTAGGTTTTTTTTTTTGGGGGGGGGGTTATAAATCCTGTAAAGATATCGAGATATATATCGTATATCGAGATATAGCAAAATATATCGAGATATATTTTTTGCTTCATATCGCCCAGCCCTATTTGTGAGTATTTTATTCAACTGTGTTGTTGAGTTAAAATGTGTTATGAATAAAGCTCATCATAAATCCTGTAATTGTACCAAGCCAAACAATAATCCTTACTTCCGGATATCTTTTGATTCCCCCTTCACGGCACTGGACCCCTTGGATTGTTCTTCTTTTACATCATCCTCAGATTTGGGAGGAGGCTCTGACGGTTTCTTGATTCCTGCAGCTTTCGAATCGCCATCGGCCTCTTCTTTGAGGTTTTTGTTGGATTTTTCATCCTCCTTTTCTATATTTCACAGAACAAATGATCGACTGCAACCACGCCAAGCATTGTGTTACTTTCTTGGCAGCAGAACAAACATAAACACTCACTTTGGGCAGACTTCCCAAAGAAGTTACTCACGGGCCCTGGTTTGGAGGGTTGTTTGGGTTTTGATGTTTCAACCTAAAACATATGTAACCATTATAAATATCACACACATTCCTGTCTCTCGTCAACATTAAAGGGGTCATGAAGTACATTTTTACTTTGTACTCTTATCGAATGTCCAATTATATTGAAATAGAGACTTTTGATATAAAACATACATTATTGATTGTGATAAATACACATTTTCATGGCTGTCAACTCCTTCGCCAAGTTTCCAGAAGTGAGTAGGGTTTCTTACTCAACAAAAAAAGTAATGTATGGCTTTTTGATGATCTGCACCAGATATTATAATAATAATTCCTATCAATTTATACTAAGATGCTTTACAATTTTCAGAGCCTTTTCATTTACTCCACATTCACACACTGGTGGTGATAAGCTACCTTAGTAGATCCTCAGTTGCCCCGGGGCGGGCGCCCCTTCGGCCTCTTGCCCACCACCAAGGCATTCATACACATATCCATACAGGGCGGGTGAAGGGGCTGTAATTCTTTGGTTCATGACCCCTTTAACATTTAGTATTGAACGAAACTACCACACTTACCGGAGACGATTCATCTTTTAGCTCTGTTTTCACTTCTTTTCTGGAATCTTGGTTCTTGGACGAGCATTTGCTCAACATCCCCATGATGCCCACTGGCTGCTTCACACCGTGTTTAGAAGGAGCAGGCTTTTCTTTCAAGCTTGGTTTAACAACCTCCTTCTCTTTCAAAGGAACAGACTCGACCTCTCGAGCTCTCTCTAGCTCTGCTGATGACTTCGGCACCGCCGTTCCACACCGTATAGCGCTGTATCTGAAGGTAGACCAATACTAAAAGAGGGCTGGCAGGAATTATGCCCAAATTCATATTAGCTAAAGATCACTTACTTGCTGCAGTTTTTAAGGTTTTCCTTTACAGCATCATAATCTGTACAGTAAAGAGGAGAACTATCCTTCAGGTTTGCTCTCTGCACACTGTACACATGAACGCTGATGGTCACGTCCATCTTTGCTTTAACAGCTGAAAAGAAACAACAATCTGAAATATAAACGCTGCAAATTAAAGACATTTTATATGAAAATCACTATGTTGCATCTGGTATTTTTTATTATGCTTCATTTACGTCTTTGAACTTCTGGTTATATATCGTAAAATCTAAAATATTTTCAACCTTTTTGTTCTGGGATTGAACAGGAAGTAGTATCACAACAAGGAATGCTCCGACTTTTCAAATTAAGTTAAATGACGTACATCTGGTCTCTTCTGTTTATCCTAAGAGAGAGACATGCAGCAGGCTGCTCTCGGGCAGGAATACTCCCTTCCCCCTCATTATAAGCTTTTCTGCCTTGTTTGTTAGTTAGTGTTTTAAAGCTAATAAAGAAGCATTTTTTGTGATACCCTCTTAAACCTTGCTTTAAGTGTCATAATAATGAATTATCACAATATTTAGATAACAATGCAAACAGTTTTTAACAATAACTAAGCTTATTGCCTCAAATTGTCCGTTACTTTCTTGTTGTCACCACTGTTTTACACGCGAATCACCTTAAATGCACCATTGGTATTTAAAATTTTAGATTCAAATGTAATGTTTTTTTACAAAATTTTGTTCATACATATTAGCAAAAACATATTATAACGTATACAACTGATTGGATTTTACAGTTTATTGTTGATAAATATTCCAGTTTAATGTTCACTTATCGGTTGAAATTTTACAAATACATATGGATTTTTATTTGAATACAATAAATGTTTATCTTGTACTCTAGATAAACTGCCACAAATATAAATGTAAACGGGCATAACACAACAGACTCCAAGAAGACATTTGTTGTATTGTCAGATTTAATTTATTAATATTTATTATACTAACCATTTATAGAGTAATTAGTCAGGAAATCTCACCTTCCAGTTTATCTTCGCGTACAACAGTCACTTTATGGCACTAAAATGAAATGCAAAACATCAATGTTGTTTTTTTTCTGCTTCTGGTCAATTTATGGTCAATGGTTGGCTTGACATTAAGGTGAAAAACTCCTAACTGGATTCTTACCATAGTGCCGTTCACATTACACTTGCCAGATACAAGATAAGTGGCATGAAGTGGAGTTGTTGAACTCTCGTTACGTTTCTGCTCCAAGTAATGAAATAACATTCTAAAACAGGAAAGAAAAAAAAACAAATTCAAATATATTTCACAAATATTTTTTTTTTAATATGTTTTCTTTTTTTTTTTCTACACAAACTGAGTTACTGGAGAAACACAACTTTGAATAGTCAGATTATACAATATTGCAAAAGAATCATGAAAAAATAAAGCACCTTTTCCCAGTTATTGGAAAATTTCAGACACAATGCACTGACTTGCTAGACCCTCAAACTGTTCCCACTACGGTTCAATGGGGATCATGCATCCGTAGACATCTACATGGTCGGACACGTCACAGGATACTGTTCATGAATGTTTATTAGTGTTACAAACTGTCATAAGCCCAATACCATGTGGTGCAGGGAAATTGCAACATTTTCAACCACACAGATGTCCGTCTATGCTTGTGGCAGATCATGCAGGATGTACAGATTGTTTATTGACAGGTATTCATGAAGCTGTGCTAAGCAAACCACAATTTAAGTTCAAATTTTGTCAAGAGATTTTAGTTTCCAAACTGCAACTCAAAGGTCATGGGTGTAAACCCCAGGTAAAATGTGAAATCTGGAAAATTAGGGCATTCCTTGAAATGTAAGTCACTTTGGATGAAAGTATCTGCCAAATGCATAAATGTGAATGTAGTGTGTGTACATATTGTAAATTTCTATGGTCTATAAAACGTTGCATACTTCAAGAAATACAACTTGTGCCAGTATAACTATTAAATGTTGCCTACCCATGAACTTTTAATAGTTGTAAAAACATTTCTAATATCTAATAATTTCTAACCATGATCAGCAAAATCTCAGATTACTTCAAAATAATGCCATAACCAATCTATCTTACTGTTTTGAAGTGTTCACATGAACTCCAAGATATAAACTGAGCCATTTGTATGTGACCTGTAAAAGAAAATTAATGTTAAATGCATTTATTTTGTTAACATTTCGTGACTGTGGTGACTTCATTTGCAAAGACTAAAGAGATCGTTGACTTCCAAAGTGCATAATATGCATATATTAAGGAGAAACGAGTGTCATTTTAATAGAGCGTCAAAGCTAACAAGGAAAGAAGCACATGCAACGTTAAACATTTTCATCCACATTTAGTATCTACATATTTACCTAAAGTAAAGAACTACTTACGATTTTATTTTGATCGTTCACAAACTCATCAATGTTGTCCAGGTACAGTTCATCCATAACAGCCACGACTGACCGCTACTGCAGGGAGAGCTTGAAAAGAGACTCTAGACTAAACGCGGGAAAAAGGGACGTAGAACTTTATTTACTTCCGGTCACGTGGGGCAGAGCGACGAATAACCGTCAAATGTGAGTTTACGTTTATAAACACGAATTTTCTTTTTAAAAATTGCCACCAAATTGAATTTTGTCAACTCAATTTAATGCATTTTCTCAGACTTCACGTGCATGTTGCTTTTACTGTTAGAAACGCATTTAATAATATTTCCCACCTTTGTTAATAACGCCATTGCTTACTCATTTTACTTAAGTTATAACGTTAGCTTTGGAAATAAGCATCTGTTTGTGACTAACTTTTATCTTTTTGAATATAACAATGCAGCCAATTTTGGGAGCTTGTAAACCTTGGCTTTTTTAAATGTAAAACTTTTAACATTAGAAAGTGTGTCAGAATGTGTTTTCTAATTTCCACATAAATATTTTGTCGTTTTGTTTAAAACGATATATGTAACAATTAACAATTTTCTTTAAAAAGGTACAAAATATTTATGAACAACATATTTTTCTTTACATTTTATATTACATTTATTTATTCAGCAGATGCGTTTATCCATGTCAAGCTATTAACACATTTCCTTTTCCCTGAGTCACAGGAAAGCAAAATTATTTAAAAATACAACAAGAAGTTCCTGACCAATAATCTATCAAACTAATTAATTTAACTGACAGTGCTTCAGTTCAGAATTGTGGGTGCGCTGTTCTTTTAGTTCCATGTTGGGTTTTGTTCAAGGAAATGGATTCGAATTTCCTCTTTAAAAATAGTACCTCAAAAGCAAGGTTTTACAGACTGACAGCACAACTTTCAAAGAGGTAAACAAACCTGCATTTATTTTTCCATCACTGTATCCAGACAAAGAGTTACAATTTTATTGTTTGGTGTTAAAACTTTAAATGTCTAAAACAGTACTGTATGAATTGCCTAAAATCACCTTGAACTTCTGAATCTTTCAATCATTGTTCAGTAGTTACAATAATTTATATAAGGCACTTATAACAATAAAATGTGGGGATAAGAAAGGCTTCACATAGTTATAGGTCATCCTTTGGGGAACTATTCCATCGTTTTCAGTCTTCAAAGGAAATGTGACACACAGCATCTGAAAGAAAAATAAAACAATTATCAAGGTATCCTGTACAAATATTATTACTATTAGAATAGACAACTTAATGACTTGTAAAAGAAACTTACAAAAATCCCTTGCCACAACCAAGTGGTCCAAAGTATAGTTCTGAAGGCAAGCAAACCCCTTGCCTACAAACCCCACTGAGACTTGCACAGCTCCAGGGAAATGATGCAGCGTCATTCTCTTTGCCTGGAAATTAAATGCATACCAACAATGAAAGATATACGTAAATGAAAAAGTAGTCGAAATTCTTCCATATAAAGTGAAAACTTACAGTGTAGTATTAAGATGACAAGAACAAGGAAGAAAAGCACACTCTGTGGTTTCATGTTGATTTCTTCGGATGATTGCAGTCTGGAGATGTTTGCACAGATTCTGGTAAGCCTCAGTTTTAATTTTCATGATCGCCGAAGGAGGAGTGCATCCACTGAAATCCATCCAATCAGACTTCTGGTTCACAATTGAGTTAACTAGTAGAATGAATGAACGCACTGTCCTTAATCCTATTCGTTCTAATCTGAAAATGTCAAAATTGCCAGAGGTATTCACACCATCACATGTTTGAGGCCGCTGCAAATTATCTTGGTAAAAAAAGTCACCTGGTCTTCATCACATGCTCACTGTGATGGATATACCATGTAAGTGTCCAGTGGATCGATAAGTTCAACACAGCACTTAAATTAAAGTTATTCTGGAATTTGGAGGACAAAAAAGTTGGTGTTGAGCTAAATTTTTTGAACTAAAAAAATGTTGACGTAAAACAAACAAATTTTCTATAAAATTAAGCAAATTAAGGGTTAAATATTTAAAGTTGACTTATAATGGCCATTGAAAATAAATGGGACAAGACAACAATCACAGATGAGTCCAATACAACCAGACTGTTGTGTTTACCATAGCAACTAATTTGGTAAATCTTTATTTAAAATCATATAGGGATTGGTTTATGTTACTCGTTGTGATAAAGTGGTTTTAAAAAGCACTAGTACAAGCTAACATCAAAGGTATTATGGATATAAATTCATCCATTCATTTTCTTTACCCCTCTTATTCGGATAGAGTCAAGGAGGTCTACTGGTGCAAAAAATGTCCTGGATGGCATTTTTAGAGGAATTTAGAGTCTTCAATCCACCTGAAGTAAGTTTTTGGATCATTTATCATTTTATTCTATTTATTTTATTTAGTCTGAACATATCAATTTCATCTGTGATGAACTGTCGACCTGTCCAGGGTGTACCCCCGTGACCCTGAAAGGGAATAAACGGGTTGGAATATTAATGAATGAATATCAATTTTATCTTGTATTTCTATCACATCCCTTCTTCTTAAAATTATTTAAGAAACAATTAACTACTTGTTTTTTCTCATATTTCTAAAATTATTAATTCATTCATTTTTCAACCCGCTTATTCCCTGTCGGGGTCATGGGGTTCTGCCGGTGCCGATCTCCAGCACACATTGGGCGAGAGGCGGGGGTACACCCTGGACAGGTCGTCAGTACATTGCAGGGCAACATTCACTCACACATTCACACCTAAGGGGAACTTAGAGTATTCAACTAACCCAACCTCATTTCTAAAATTAGTTTATTGAATTTTTTTCCTCTTCTTAAACCCAGAACATTTAATGAAATAATGATGTATTCAGTTTTTTAACAAAAATAATAATAATAATAATAATAATAATAATAATAATAAATGTTGCATAAATAGTTTGTGTTTTATCCATTAAAGCATCTCAAAAGAGTTTTTTTTTGACCTGTCAGTAATTTAAGAAGAAAATGTGGATGCCAGGTATTTATGTCCCAGTAGATGGCACCAAAGCGTTTTTAAAAAGTTTAATATAGTGATTCTGCCAGTCCAGGGTGTAAACATGGGCATCACAATGAATGTACATAACAGTTAAAGCACATTCATACCTTGTAAACAAATGCTCATTTAGTTTTTGAATATATTTTAATGCATTTAAAAAAATGCATTTTCAAATTCCTTATTTACGATAATAGCACATTTGAAAGAAATGCAACAAAAACCTTTTTTGAGCAGCACATGTTTAATTCCTTTTGGCATTATAACACCTCAATATTTAGTTCCATTGTTGATACAGAGACAATAATGAAACAGAAAGACAAGAAATATTTATGATCTACAGCAGCAAATCTCAGCATTCATTTGCTGGATGTTGTTTGGTTGCAGTAGGAGAAATTATCTTGAAAACACTTACATTTAGTGTCTAACCAGAAGATGGCAGCAAAGTGCTATTTAAAAAAATCTTTCAGTTCAGTCTGATTTGTTTTTGTTGAGTATAGAATGTAAGTCATCACATTTCATTTATAACGCATATAAGCTGAAACACAGAAAAACATACATATGTAATGTTATAGATCAGTATAATTATAGCGACAAAAGATTATTTATGCAGATCCAAATATATTAGTGATGCATTTCTATTGAAATAAGTTATTCATGACACATTTGACCTGTTTGTAACTCTTGACCTTTTACAAATATAAAGAATTTTCACCCTGATTGGAGCTAACTTTATACCATATACTATAGGATTGAGGATAGGGGGCACAGTCATATTTATGAAAGACAGAAAAGTGTAGGCCATCTGAGGCAGTACTTGTAGTTTCAGTGTCGTATAGATGGAATCAAAGAGCCCACCACAGGTGTTCAGAAAGGAAATCAAGTGTGGAATACATGTGCTGTAGAACTTCTCTTGATTAACTTTAGATTTTCTACAAGCGAGCATAATCTTTAAATAGGAAAACAAAACAAATATAAAAAGAAAAGTCATTATTACATAGATAATGCCTTGAACGATCCCTTGAAAAACATCTTGTTTGCATGTAAGATTCAACAAGGAAAGGTTCTCACAGAAAAGCTTATTGATTTCATGTCTGCAAAGAGGATATCTCAGAGTCATCGAAATTGCCATTATTCCCACAAAGCAAGGAACTAACCAAACAAAAGCCACAAGGCTCAGTACAGTGACAGGTGACATGATACTATAGTAATGCAACGGTCGACATATGGCTACATATCTATCGATAGCCATGACACTCAAATTGGTGAATTCACCAACTGCATACATGATAATGACAAGACCTTGTATAATACATTCTTCATGTGAAATTGTGTTTCTTTCTGTGAGCAGATAAACAAAAGCTTTGGGATAAAAGCCAGTGGTTCCACAAAGGTCATTAATGCAGAGGTTACACAAGAAAATGTACATGGGTTCATGCAGCGCTTTCTCACAAGCAATAATTACAATCAAGGAGGAATTCAGAAATATAGTGAGAAGGTAGCCAGGAAGAGCAAAAGAAAACACTATGATCCTGCTGGTCCAGTCCCACTCTGTCACAGCTGTGACTGTGAGAATGTGGGAGGAGGAGATGTTTTCCATTCCCGCTCAGTAATCCAACACTTGCGTTCCTTTCAGTCTATTGGTGCACTGTTGAAAGAGAAAAGGATCAGACAGAGTTTGCCTAGAGTTGAAGTGTAAGGAAGGCCTCTCAACTGCTCATTTAGAGACCCACCTCTCACTCAGCTCACCGTTTGATTACAGAGTGTTTTATACAGTCAGATCACGATGATCTAATGCTCCTTTGATAATTACGAAACCATTATGCAATAATGATTGGCTTGACCCCCAGGATTGTTTTTTTTTTTATCCTTTGTGTTGGTATTATTGTGTTTTTATTATTGCTACAAAGATTTGTTTGGGGTTTCTCTCAGAATTACATGGTCAGGTTTACAGCTGTACAATTTCTATTTATTTAGTTATTTATTTAGTTATTTATTTATTATTATTATTTTTTTTACAAGAAAATATGAACAATAACACAAAACCTTTTTGTCCACTTATAGTTAGAGGTTGTGTGAAGCTATTTATTGTCAAACCGTGTTTACCCTTTTCAAATCATAATGACTTTCCAGATGACCCTGATCAAAAGTTTACACACCCCAGCTCTTAATATTTTGTATTTCCCCTTTACCACCAATGGCAGCCTGAAGTCTCTTGAGGTAGTTGTAAATGAGGTTATTTATCTTCTCTGTTGGTAAAGCAGCACATTATTTTTCGTAAAAATCCTCCAACTCTTGTAAATTCTTGAGATGTCTTGCATAAACTTAATGTTTTGAGTTCTCTCCAGAGTAATCCAATGACATTGCAGTTAGGAGACTGAGATGGCCTCTCCAGAACCTTACACTGTTCTTTTGTAATGGATGAGAAGTGGATTTGGCCTTCTGTTTTGGATTGTTGTCCTGTTGTAATGCCACCTTGCACAGCTTCCAGGCTGATGAGTGCACATTTTCCTCCAGTATTTTTTGATAACATGCTGCATTCATCTTCTTAGCGATTTTTACCAAGTTTCCTGTGCCTTTGGAGCTCACAACTCCCCCAAATATCAGTGACCCACCACCATGTTTCACAGAGAGGATGGTGTTCTATTCATCAAAGCCCTTGTTGAATCCTCATCAAATGTAGTGTTTATGGTAGTGGCCAAAAAGTTCAATAACATTGTTCCAGAAGTTTGAAGGCTTGTGTCTGAGCTGTTTGGCATATTCTAAGTGGGCTACTTTGTGGCATTTGCTTAGTTACGGTTTCTTCTGGCAATTCAACTATACAAACCCATTTTTCTTCAAGTGTTTTCTTACTGTGCTCCTTGGTAAAGCCACACCACATTTTTTCTGAGAGTTCTGTATTTCAGCTGAAGTTATTTGTGGGTTTCTCTTTGTGTCCCTTTCTATTTTTCTGCCAATTGTGGTAAAATGTTTTGTTGGTCTTCCTTTGTTGGCATTCCCAGGTCCTTGGATATCTTTTTATATATTTTTCCAGTTTTGTACAGTTCAACTACCTTTTCCCGTGGATCCTTTGACTGTTCTTTTGGTTTCCCCATTTTTCAGAATTCAGAAATGTCAGCTCATCATTTGATGAAAGAGGCAAGGGTCTACCAGGAGCCCGGACCCATTTTGTGCACAAATACTGATTACAAGGAAACAGGTCACTGGTGAGGATGGTAACTTTTACCAGCCACTCAAACCCGTTTGTGTCAGTTTTTCTTAACGTTTACACGCCAAAATCACTAGGATATGTAAACATCTCATCAGTGTACTTTGGAGTGTTGGTTTTCATTATATATTAAACATGTTTGAAAATAAATGGCTTCACCTAACCTCCAACCAAGAGTGGAAAAATGCAATTGCGTTATCATTAATATTTTTTTAATGGCCAAAAAATCTGAAAATTTGTGTAAACTTATGAGCATAACTCTAAATTTGACCCAAACTCGTTTTTTTCATTGAGCCAATTTTGCTTCGTTTGAATTGATAAAAGATGTTGCATTAAATCAACACATGTAATTTTTTTTTGATTTGTTGGAAGTTTATGTACAAATTTGAAGGATTGATGTTGACTGAGCTTGAAATTTGATTGAGACATTATAACGCGTTAAATGTGCAGTAATACATAGAGCTAACAAAAAATGAATATTTAGTCAACATGGGGAAACATTTTTATGCAATCCTAAAACATACTTTTTAACATCTAATTTGCTGCACATAGCCCATAAAAACAAGGTTTTACATGATCTGACCATAACATTTTTATTGCATCAGCATAATTTTTCAATAGCAAATACCATCAAAATACAGCCATAAAATGAAAATAAATAAAAAGTTGGATTGGATTTTACCCTCCAAATCTTTTTATGTGCACATTAAACTCTCTTAGTTTGCCTGGGTTCTTTGTAACCAAGGTAAAGTTATGACAAATGTGCCTGGTTTTTCAAGGTCACACAGAATAATGTTTAGTCTAACAAAATAAATGTACAATGGATTTACAATTGATTGGAATGTAATAGCAAACATATTATGAATACAACATGCTATTAAATTTATTTACTTTTCAAACCAGGATGAAGATTTATTTGATTGCCTGTTATTTGGTTGAGGAATTATAAAAGTTGAACCTTTGACAAACACATTGGCCTATATACCATTAAAGGTGGCATTTAGTGGTTTTCCCAGAAGATGGCACAAAAGGGCAGCTTTGTTAGCTCTGCTGATCATCGTTTTGTATGACTCTCAATTCCACCCCATAATATTTCCTGGTAGCTTATAGTGTTTCAAACTCAAATTATAAAGATTGTGTCAAAAACTGATTTGTGACCCTTTCAAATTTCCAACTGCTGAGTCATGTGACATTAATAGAAAAAAGGAAAACAATCTTTTTCCAGCCCTTAATGCTATTTTTGATGGGAAGAACAGAACCAATAAGCAGTGCATATTTACAGTATAAATACTACAAGTTATTAATTCTTGATCTTTGGAACATAGAAAGAATTTTCACCCTGATTGGAGCTAACTTTATGCCATATACCACAGGATTGAGGATAGGGGGCACAGTCAGAATTACAACAGACAGAAAAGTGTAGGCCATTCGTGATAGTGTTTGTAGTTTCAGTGTCATGTAGATGGAATCAAAGAGCCCACAGCTGGTGTTCAGAAAGGAAATCAAGTGTGGAATACATGTGCTGTAGAACTTCTCTTGATTAACTTTAGATTTCCTACAAGCGAGAATAATCTTTAAATAGGAAAACAAAACAAATATAAAAAGAAAAGTCATTATTACATAGATAATGCCTTGAACGATCCCTTGAAAAACATCTTGTTTGCACGTAAGTTTCAACAAGGAAAGGTGCTCACAGAAAAGCTTATTGATTTCATGTCTGCAAAGAGGATATCTCAGAGTCATCGAAATTGCCATTATTCCCACAAAGCAAGGAAATATCCAGATAAAAGCCACAAGGCTCAGTACAGTGACAGGTGACATGATACTATAGTAATGCAACGGTCGACATATGGCTACATATCTATCGATAGCCATGACACTCAAATTGGTGAATTCACCAGTTGCATAGATGACGATGATCATCCCTTGTATAATACATTCTTCATGTGAAATTGTGTTTCTTTCTGTGAGCAGATAAACAAAAGCTTTGGGATAAAAGCCAGTGGTTCCACAAAGGTCATTAATGCAGAGGTTACACAAGAAAATGTACATGGGTTCATGCAGCGCTTTCTCACAAGCAATAATTACAATCAAGGAAGAATTCAGAAATACAGTGAGAAGGTAGCCAGGAAGAGCAAAAGAAAACACTATGATCCTGCTGGTCCAGTCCCAGTCTGTCAAAGCCGTGACTGTGAGAATGTGGGAGGAGGAGATGTTTTCCATTCCCGCTCCAATCTCCCTCATGTGCCAGCGCCAGTAATCCAACACTTGGGTTCCTTTCCAACTCTGTTGAATCAAAAAGTTAAAACGGTTAAATGTTCTTAAACACCAAGAGTTATGGAAATGACAAAATACTTAGTTGCTATAGACAATTAGTGTTGGAGCATTTTTCAAATACGTACCCTTCACTTCACTTGGTACCCTTACTCTATGCTGAAAGGTAGATGGTTATATATAGTCAGATAGACAACGTCATGATGATCTAACAGTCCTTTGATAATTAAGAAATAATTGCAGACAGCAAACATGACCCTGATCTGCATTAATAACAACTTACTTGTTTGTTTATGAGATGTCATTCCTGAAGCTAAGTTTAACAATATTTTATCATATATTTTGGTTGTTATTTCATTGGGGACATGTATTTAAATATACTTCAGCAAGGGAAATTTCACTATTAATTTCATTGCTGATCATGTAATAATCAGTTTTAACTAAATGTTGCAAAACGCAAGAGTTTTTGTTTAACCACAAATCATTAATCTTTCTGAAATTCCGTGGAAATGCTTGTGGAACCCGGTCCACCACAAAACCTGTGCTGAGAGCCTTGACCTCTTCACAGCCCAAGCACTTAACCTCTCACATTTAACCCTGGATTGTTTACAACTGACCCACAACTCCTGGATTGAATTCAGCTGACACACCTTCCTTACCCAACACATATTGTATTATCATGTATTTAAACTTCACTTCCTCAGATTTCTGTTGTCTGTCAACCCGTTCACTTGCATGAACCCCACACCATTACCTGTACTTCCAAAGTCACCTGTGCCTCAACTGTTTGCCTCTTTGAACTCCAGCTTCAAGTCTGACACCCTTCAGCAGGACTGCATCTCCCATAATGCCCAGATCCCAGCCAATCCCAATAGAATCCCTGCTTTACAATCTTATCAGCCTCTCCACCTATTTTCTCAGTGGCCTCTGCCTCCAGCGCCACAGGAATCGAGGTTCCTAGCACTGCCCTGCATAGCAGTGGTCTTCCAACTTCATTTTCCTCCACAGGGAATTGGGCAGCACCATTTCTAAATCCTTCAGCAGGGTCTTATCTACGGCCAGCCATTCCCTCTCGGTGTGTGCCAAGCAACCCAATTTGGCGCAATCTGCGCAAGCCACCTTTTGTCCATCCGCTGGGTTTGGCAGTAATCATTATGGAGAAGGATGGCTTCAACGTACAGGCCACACATTTTCAGCCCCTGCAAGCTTTCTAGTTAACCTCGGCTTCTTTGATACTTCTGCTCCCAGTCCAGCCCTAACGATTGGCCTTCCCTTTCAACCCTATATAGAATCCAATCATGTCTGATCTCAACATTTTAGATACAGAAACTATATCCTTCCTCATCCAGAATATTCTCACAAGGGTTATCAGGTTTATTTTTGTCAATAATCATTCCCCCATCCATACCCTATCCACCAATACATTCTCAAAAAGACGCTATTTACAGATGGATTTGGTGCATTCCTTTAGAATCGGAGCTCCCACTACAGCTGCCTTTAAAGGGTTGTCCCAGCAGCAAATTCAAACTTTAGGCAGATGGTCATCTGAAGCTTTTAAAAGTGGTATTAGAATCTGCACTTCCCATCTACAAGATGCTCATAATCTTGTTTCTTCATCTACTTTCCCCCATCCTACAGGTTCTCCCTTCTCTCAGTTCACCGTCCGCTCCTTTTGTCTTTTCAGTGTCTTCCTGCTTGCGTGCGTTGTAGTCTGGTATTGGTTTATTTCGATTATTCGTCTGTGTGACTCATCAGTCTCATATTTGGTTGTCTCAGACAGAAAAGTATCACATCAGTTGGCTGTTTTCAGAAGCCAGTTCTGATGGCAAAACAATGGAGGCCATCCAGAGTAGTTTGCATCCCTTTGGGTCACTCTGCAGGCCTCACGCCTGAATAGCCTTAGATTAAAGTTTCTCTTTTATACATTATTTTACATTTCATTGTATTTAAATGATTATACCATATAATGTTTCCTTTGCATTTTTAATGGATGATATTTCTGAATGTACCAGGAGATGGCATCAGAGTTTTTGACTAACTTTTGACTATTCTTCTTTTCTTTTAATTTAGTGACTTCAACTAAATTATAAAGACTACTGTCAAGTTTGTCTATATTTTTGACCAAATGCATGAGATTTCTATGTGAACTTTCAGAAAAAGCTGATTAACATGAAACAACCTGCTTGAAATTTCATTCTAAAATCAGTAAAGAAAAATTAATTTTGCATGCAGAAATGAGTTTGATGTAAGACATTATGGTTAAAACTACAAAGCCCAGAAAAACAACAACCATGACATATCAAAGTACATTAATAACAAAAGACGATGCACAAGACAGTTTTACAATCGACCAGTTGTCACAATATAATTTATCTATGTGGTATTTGCAAATAGGCCTTAAATTGGCTAAAGTTGCTATAATAGAAAGCAAGAAAAGCAAGTAGGAACCATCCATGAAAGCAGAATTAACTTCACACAATATAGTCCAACGGTTTACATATAGCCACATATCTGTCATAAGACATGACTGTTAATATTGTGATTTCTGAGAGTAACGAGCTGTAGATAACATAGGCTTGCAGAGAGCACATGTGAAATGAGATCACGTTCAATCAATCCCATTGAATTGGATTGTCTATTTTAGTGACTTACACTAAATTATAAAGACTACTGTCAAAGTTGTCTATATTTTTAACCAAATGCATGAGATTTCTATGTGAACTTTCAGAAAAGCTGATTAACATGAAACAACCTCCTTGAAATTTCATTCTAAAATCAGTAAAGAAAAATAAGTAAAAGTACCTTGAAAAGTACCCTGTGTACATGTACCAAAGTATACATTGTATTTAAAAAAAAAGATGACTGATGTTCAGTGAATGAACACGCTGTAACCACAACACTATTTACAAGTTCAGTAGGTACAACATTAAATGATTAATGCTTAACTCTTTGCAGGTATACTTTAATATTTTTGTGCAACTAAACGTGATTCAGATATAACTATTTGAAAAGTTTTCAACTACTAGTTTGTGCGAGTCTGAGAAGTAATAGAAAGCATTTATCAATAGGAACCTCCACAGAGCCTAAATTGAGCAGATAAATAGTGGTCTTTCATTTATTTTGATTCTTCTACTGATCGTAAACCTAAGATACTTATAGAAAAATAAATATTAATACACAACAGCCCCCTGCACATTGATCCTTGCATTAGTTTTATTGCACAGTGAGTTTATGGGCATTGTGTGAATCATTGACTTGCAGCACACGAGAGAAACACTCTCCTGCGCACAGCTCTGATGTTTAACCCATAGATCAGAGGATTGAGAACAGGAGGAATAATCACCAGTTCTAAAGCCAAAAAATTCCGTAGACTTTCGTTTATGTCATTTGATCCATACCTGCTATACATGATATCAAAGATGTACGCCGAAATGAAGTTGATCAGTGAAAATATATGTGGTAAACATGTTTGCCAGAATTTTCTTCTGTTCTCTAAAGATGTTTTGCATGCAGAAATCAGTTTGATGTAAGACATTATGGTTAAAACTACAAAGCCCAGAAAAACAACAACCATGACATATCCAAGTACATTATTAACAAAAGACGATGCACAAGACAGTTTTACAATCGACCAGTTGTCACAATATAATTTATCTATGTGGTATTTGCAAATAGGCCTCAAATTGGTTAAAGTTGCTGTAATAACACAAAAGCAAGTAGGAACCATCCATGAAAGCAAAATTAACTTCATACAAGTGTTTTTGGTTAATCTGGAATGATAGTCCAATGGTTTACATATAGCCACATATCTGTCATAAGACATGACTGTTAATATTGTGATTTCTGAGAGTAACGAGCTGTAGATAACATAAGCTTGCATAGAGCACATGTGAAATGAGATCACGTAGGAATTTGTTATCAAATTAGACAGAAAATTAGGATAGAATCCTGATGCTCCGTACACACAGTTGATGCACATATGACAGAGGAAGATGTACATTGGTTCATGAAGAGCTTTTTCCATAGCAATGACGATGACTAGACGAAGATTGATTGACAGTATCAGGAAATACAAGACAAGAAAGCAAGCAAAATACATGTTTCTGTATAGTTTAGTGTCTTTTGGCATCATCAGAGTCAGCATCACAGGATAAGACATGTTGTCCATTTTATCCTCTCGTAAGTCCTTTAACCCCACATGAAACTCAAATGCTATATAAATCAAAACATGAAACACAATCAACACAGATATTAAGTTCCTTTCCGTTCCATTAACTTAAAAGTCATCATGGTGAGAACAAGGAAACTAGTTCCACAGAAGGGTGACTTTAGTTTTTTGACTGGGAGTGGTGGTTTCGTGCTTGGTTTTATACCTGTTGATTTCTCATTAGGGAATCTGTAAGAATATCTTCTCTGGGATTTTGTATTCTCTCAACTGCAACACTTTAAGAGAGGACTAGTTAAACTTAGATTACTCAAAAACAATGGCAAAAGTAAATAACTATTAACTATTTGCATTAAAAATGTTAGATTAAATGTAACAAATGACATGCGCTGTGTACATATGTCATTTTAATTTTTCCAATAATGCAACAAAGTAGAATGTGGCTAAAATTGCAAAAAACCAACCGACTACCAAGAAATTTGGAGTTTACACAACTGTCTCGCCATTTTTTTTTTTTTTTTGTTTAAAATTAACAGAAACTGTCGGTGAAAGTCAAGTGTACTAGTACTAGTCATTTTGATGATTAGTGGTTGATAGAACTAGTAGTTGTGTAGTTTGATTAACTCACAAAAGCTTTGCATCTTGTTATTTTAAGCTTTCAATTTGATTAGATTTCTTACATGTTTTGTAAAAACCTGGTAACCTTTATTTGAACTGGACTGTATATAAAACTGTATATTATTAAGAGCGAAAAGTGTGTATTGAAGATAGGGGGAGATGTTTGGACATAATGGAGTCGGCAACGTATGTGGTGTGGCATTTTACCACTAGACCACCAGTGCCAGATATGAACCTTATTTTAAGAATACAAGGCCTTGAGATTAAATAGATTACACAACACATTATAAAATGGAATGTTAAGCATTTTTTTGCATTGTATTGTACAGTACAGAGATTTTTTTTAAATGTAACCTTAAAGGTCCCCAAAAGAATCCAAAGCGGCTGAACATATTTAGCTTTTATTGATAATTTTGTAACTTAAAATAAACACCAATGTGGTTGAGTGTCCCTTATTAAAAATAGCTCTTTTAACAACGTCAAGCCCTTTTTTTCATGCACCCTTCTTGTGGATATATTTAAAGTAGTAGAAAACTTCTATATTTTTTCTTTTGCAATAAAGAAGCTAATTGTTCTGTCTTTGATGAGCTGAATCATTCGTATTACTTCATGACCTCAAAGCTTGGTTTTGTTTGTTGATTTTCTTTAACCTTTAATGGATCATTGCGTATTTTGTTCTGTACACATATTCTACAAATATTGTTCTGTACGCAGTTTTAGTGTTAAAATCAAGAAAAGTGATTTTTGAAGACTATTTATGCCGCCATATGTAGTCATGTGTCATTAGGTGAGAAGAATTAGGTTCCAAAACACAATAAATGCGAATTCCAAAAAAGGTTCTAAGCATTAATTCTCCTATTATTTGAAGCAGCATCACCTCAGACAATAACAACATTGATGTTGCTGCAGGATCTTGTTTCGTTATCTACTTTGCCCCATACTATAGGTTCTTCCCTTGTCTTTTCAGTGTCTTCCTGCTTGCGTGCGTTGTAGTCTGGTATTGGTTTATTTCGATTATTTGTTGGTGTGACTCATCAGTCTCATATTTGGTTGTCTCAGACAGAAAAGTATCACATCAGTTGGCTGTTCTCAGAAGCCAGTTCTGATGGCAAAACAATGGAGGCCATCCAGAGTAGTTTGCATCCCTTTGGGTCACTCTGCAGGCCTCACGCCTGAATAGCCTTAGATTAAAGTTTCTCTTTTATACATTACCTTACATTTCATTGTATTTAAATGATTATACCATATAATGTTTCCTATGCATTTTTAATGGATGATATGGCATCAGAGTTTTTGACTATTATTCTTTTCAATCAATCCCATTGAATTGGATTGTCTATTTTAGTGACTTACACTAAATTATAAAGACTACTGTCAAAGTTGTCTATATTTTTAACCAAATGCATGAGATTTTTATGTGAACTTTCAGAAAAGCTGATTAACATGAAACAACCTCCTTGAAATTTCATTCTAAAATCAGTATAGAAAAATAAATTTTAGATTACCTCATAAATAAGTAAAAGTACCTTGAAAAGTACCCTGTGTACATGTACCAAAGTATACATTGTATTAAAAAAAAAGATGATTGATATTCAGTGAATGAACACGCAAGAATATCTTCCCTGGGATTTTGTATTCTCTCAACTGCAACACTTTAAGAGAGGACTAGTTAAACTTAGATTACTCAAAAACAATGGCAAAAATAAATAACTATTAACTATTTGTATTGAAAATGTTAGATTAAATGTAACAAATGACATGCGCTGTGTACATGTGTCATTTTAATTTTTCCAATAATGCAACAAAGTAGAATGTGGCTAAAATTGAAAAAAACCAACCGACTACCAAGAAATTTGGAGTTTATGCAACTGTCACCAATTTTTTTTGTTTGAAGTTGACAAAAACTGTCGGTGAAAGTCAAGTGTACTAGTACTAGTCATTTTGATGATTAATGGTTGAAAGAACTAGTAGTTGTGTGCGAGTCTGAGAAGTAATAGAAAGCATTTATCAATAGGAACCTCCACAGAGCCTAAATTGAGCAGATAAATAGTGGTCTTTCATTTATTTTGATTCTTCTAAACGTAATGTTTACTGATCGTAAACCTAAGATACTTATAGAAAAATAAATATTAATACACAACAGCCCCCTGCACATTGATCCTTGCATTATTTTTATTGCACAGTGAGTTTATGGGCATTGTGTGAATCATTGACTTGCAGCACACGAGAGAAACACTCTCCTGCGCACAGCTCTGATGTTTAACCCATAGATCAGAGGATTGAGAACAGGAGGAATAATCACCAGTTCTAAAGCCAAAAAATTCCGTAGACTTTCGTTTATGTCATTTGATCCATACCTGCTATACATGATATCAAAGATGTACGCCGAAATGAAGTTGATCAGTGAAAATATATGTGGTAAACATGTTTGCCAGAATTTTCTTCTGTTCTCTAAAGATGTTTTGCATGCAGAAATCAGTTTGATGTAAGACATTATGGTTAAAACTACAAAGCCCAGAAAAACAACCACCATGACATATCCAAGTACATTATTAACAAAAGACGATGCACAAGACAGTTTTACAATCGACCAGTTGTCACAATATAATTTATCTATGTGGTATTTGCAAATAGGCCTCAAATTGGCTAAAGTTGCTGTAATAACACAAAAGCAAGTAGGAACCATCCATGAAAGCAAAATTAACTTCATACAAGTGTTTTTGGTTAATCTGGAATGATAGTCCAATGGTTTACATATAGCCACATATCTGTCATAAGACATGACTGTTAATATTGTGATTTCTGAGAGTAACGAGCTGTAGATAACGTAGGTTTGCAGGGCGCACATGTGAAATGAAATCACATAGGAATTTGTTATCAAATTAGACAGAAAATTAGGATAGAATCCTGATGCTCCGTACACACAGTTGATGCACATATGACAGAGGAAGATGTACATTGGTTCATGAAGAGCTTTTTCCATAGCAATGACGATGACTAGACGAAGATTGATTGTCAGTATCAGGAAATACAAGACAAGAAAGCAAGCAAAATACATGTTTCTGTATAGTTTAGTGTCATTTGGCATCATCAGAGTCAGCATCACAGGATAAGACATGTTGTCCATTTTATCCTCTCGTAAATCCTTTAACCCCACATGAAACTCAAATGCTATATAAATCAAAACATGAAACACAATCAACACAGATATTAAGTTCCTTTCAGTTCCATTAACTTAAAAGTCATCATGGTGAGAACAAGGAAACTAGTTCCACAGAAGGGTGACTTTAGTTTTTTGACTGGGAGTGGTGGTTTCGTGCTTGGTTTTATACCTGTTGATTTCTCATTAGGGAATCTGTAAGAATATCTTCCCTGGGATTTTGTATTCTCTCAACTGCAACACTTTAAGAGAGGACTAGTTAAACTTAGATTACTCAGAAACAATGGCAAAATTAAACAACTATTAACTATTTGTATTGAAAATGTTAGATTAAATGTAACAAATGACATGCGCTGTGTACATGTGTCATTTTATATTTTCCAATAATGCAACAAAGTAGAATGTGGCTAAAATTGCAAAAAACCAACCGACAACCAAGAAATTTGTAGTTTACACAACTGTCTCGACATTTTTATTTTTTTTGTTTAAAGTTAACAGAAACTGTCGGTGAAAGTCAAGTGTACTAGTACTAGTCATTTTGATGATTAGTGGTTGATAGAACTAGTAGTTGTGTAGTTTGATTAACTCACAAAAGCTTTGCATCTTGTTATTTTAAGCTTTCAATTTGATTAGATTTCTTACATGTTTTGTAAAAACATTTGAACTGGACTGTATATAAAACTGTATATTATTAAGAGCGAAAAGTGTGTATTGAAGATAGGGGGAGATGTTTGGACATAATGGAGTCGGCAACGTATGTGGTGTGGCATTCTACCACTAGACCACCAGTGCCAGATATGACCCTCATTTTAAGAATACTAGGCCTTGAGATTAAATAGATTACACAACACATTATAAAATGGAATGTTAAGCATTTTTTTGCATTGTATTACAGTACAGAGATTTTTTTTTAATGTAACCTTAAAGGTCCCCAAAAGAATCCAAAGCGGCTGAACATATTTAGCTTTTATTGATAATTTTGTAACTTAAAATAAACAGCAATGTGGTTGAGTGTCCCTTATTAAAAATAGCTCTTTTAACAACGTCAAGCCCTTTTTTTCATGCACCCTTCTTGTGGATATATTTAAAGTAGTAGAAAACTTCTATATTTTATCTTTTGCAACAAAGAAGCTAATTGCTCTATCTTTGATGAGCTGAATCATTCGTATTACTTCATGACCTCAAAGCTTGGTTTTGTTTGTTGATTTTCTTTAACCTTTAACGAATCAGATTTTGAATCAAGATTAATCAAGGTTTTTCAAAAGATTTTTAGGTTCCAAAACACAATAAATGGCAATTCTAAAAAAGTTGGTCTAAATTCAAAGTTCTAAGCAATAATGCTCCTATTATTTGAAACAGCATCACCTCAGACAATAACAACATTGATGTTGCTGCAGAGTACACCCCACCCCCCTTCAGCCATCTACTCAAACCTCTATAATGTATTTATTTAATTAGAATGCTTGTTTTATTTGGAATAATACAATCATATTTTGCAATCAACTAATGTCACATCAACTTTAATTTACACAATATAATATACAACATATTCATTTCTTATTTTAAGCATGAAATTGTCAATATCGTTTAAACAAATCTCTTTTGAAAAGCAGAAATACATCATTTTTTCCTTCTTGTCGTAGAAAATGAAACTCTTTGCGCAGTGCTGGCGGTAAACACTCTCCTGCGCACAGCTCTGATGTTAAAGCCATAGATGAGAGGGTTGAGAACAGGAGGAACAATCACCAGTTCTAAAGCCAAAAAGCTGTGGAGACTCTCTGGGATGTCATTCGCACCATATCTCCCATACATGAAATCAAAAAGCATTGCAAAAAAGAAATTTATGAGGGAAAGTATATGTGGTAAACACGTTTGCCAGAATTTTCTTCTGCTTTCCAACGAAGCTTTACAAGTGACTATCAGTTTTATGTAAGAGATTATGATTAGAAGTACAAAGCCACAAGATAAGATACCAACGATGTATCCGTAGACGTTATTGATAAAAGATGATGAACAAGACAATTTTACAATTGACCAGTTGTCACAGTATAACTTCTCTATGCGGTATGTGCAAAACGGTCTCACATTTGATAACAAAGTTCCAGTGAATGCTGAAATCGTTGGAGCAGTCCATGAGAAAAACATCAATTTCAGACAAGCCTTTCTGGTTAATATGGAGTGATAGTCTAAGGGTTTACATATAGCCACATATCGGTCATAAGACATGACAGTTAGTATCGTAAACTCACACAGGAGAGAACTGTAAATAACAAAGGTTTGCAGAGCACACATGTGAGAGGAGATCACATAGGAGTCCATTATTAAATTAAACAGAAATATAGGATAGAATCCCGATGCTCCGTAAACACCATTAATGCACAGATGACCTAAGAAGATGTACATGGGTTCATGAAGAACTTTCTCCATGATGATGACCTTGACAAGATGAATATTAATTGACAATATAATCAAATATAAAGCAAGAAAGCAAATAAAATATGCATGCCTGAATGATTTTGATTCTTTAGGCACCATGAGCGTCAATAGCACCGGGTAAGACATGTTATACATCATGGAATTTAAAACAGTGAAACAAACTCGATTACCAAAGCATTATCAATAAAACGCTAATGTTGTTTTTCAGTCTGTGGATGATGGCAGTGTTTCGATGTCAGTGTCTATCACAAAGCAAAGATGCAGAGCTGGTTCTGCAAACATCTGGTTGTTGCATATATATAGTCTTTAATCATGTGGATTTCTTACGACATCATTCACTCAAGGGAAAATGTTTGATATTCCTTTGATATTTCCCAATGACTCAATAAACACGTCAGCATCTACTTTAACTGTAAGCTGTTTTTATATTTTATAATTAAACATGAGTAGGGGCATTGCTGGACATACTGGGGCTCCGACCGCAAACTTCACATTCACATTCAGCTGCTCCCCAACTCAGTTTTCTTCTTTTAGATGCGCTTTGACACATCCATGCTAAATTTGATCCAAGGCAAATAAATGATAATTAAAGCTGGCCAGTTTTTGCCTTACGCATTACGGCCATTCTTTATTTAGAGATGCTTTCAAGCGAAAATTGAATTACTGAATAATACAAGCAAATTATCTAATAAAAACAGCGTCATGAAATGTGATGATGACCCCCAAGTGGCAACTTTTTTTATGACAACTTACTTTTCATAGCAAAATGTCAAATTTCAATGGCCCTGTGTGCACAGTTTAACAAAGCCAAAAATCTTCAGAATTTAACATCCCATATGCCTGAAAATAAGACTGATGGAGTTTGGAGATGAACAGATAAAATCTATGGGAAGAGTTCGTTAAAGTACGCCATGAGCAAAAGTGGCCATTTTTTGCAAAATTTCCTGTTGATTTTGGAAACGCAATCCATATAACTTATAGTTAAGTCTTGGTACCCTACATATGTGTGCCGAATTTCATTCGCTTACAACAGGCTGGAAGCACACCATAAGCAAAAACATGTTAGCTGGCACTATAGCGCCATTTTGCCACTGCCCCTTTGCGAACCCGACGTAAAGACGTAAATTTTAAAAATTTCCTGAAATGCACAGAAAGCTGCAAAACAAAGCTCTGAGCGATTACAAAAGGGTTCTACACACCTTTAGTGCTCGAGGCCTACGAGTAAAGAGTAGGGATGTAACAATATAAAGTGGCACAATAAATCGCAATGCAAAAATTTCACAATGCGTATCGTGGAGCTACCAGGAGATATCTTCTACGGACTTCCCCTATGTGAAAAAGCAGTAAACCTTTATGAGAAACATGAGGATTCATGTATAAAACTATTTATGAAAAAGAGCTCTCTCTTAGGGTAAAAAATGATACTTCATCCTTTTGCACAAATGTCATCACTGCCCCCTAGTGTCTGAATGATATTTCACGCTCTGATACAAAACAAACTAGACCCCGGAATTCTTCACGTTGTGGTCTTTTAAATGTTTTTTAAATGTTTTTTTTTTTTTATTTTCTAATGACACATTGAGACGTTGAGATGGTTTTAGTAATATAGTTTTGTATCATGATTCATTGACATAATATCGGGATGTTAATCGTATCATGAGCAGAGTGAATCGTTACACCCTACATCTTGAAGAACCAACAACAGATCTTCTGTGGACGTTGGCTTTCTCACATCCTTTTTTCTCTTCAGTCACTGGAGAAAAATGTGTGGCAGAAAGGATTTCCTGCCTTAAAACTTAGAGTATGTTTGCTTAAGTTTCTGTTGTCATTATGATAAAAAAAGAGTTGATAAACAATAAATGGCTTCATTTAACCAGTGAACCATTCATTTTTTCTGAAAAATGGCCAAGAAATCTGAAAGACTTATGAGCACAACTGTAAATCCTTTTGGTTGTGTTCGTGTTTCCGTGTTGTAGTCATAGTTCATTCTGAACAAAAATTGTTTAAAGCACAGTTTACTTTGTGGAAGATTAGAGAACAGCTCACATATTTTACAATGATTGAAGATGTTCACCAAACATGTTTACCAAAAAAAACCCAGAAAACGTAAAATGCTTGTTCAAGCCACAAACCTCCTTCATTCACACCAGTTGTACATCATGATAGTTTCAAGGTAATTTTACACAATTTTAAGATACGTTTACGAATTTCTTTGAGATTTAGACCATAGATTAAAGGATTTAAAAGAGGTGGCATAATAATGATTTCTAAAGCCAGAAAATTCCGCAGGTCATCTGGAAAATCGCTTGTCCCGTACCTGCTGTACATTGTGTCAAAAAGCATCGCAACACTGAAGTTTACTAATGAAATTAGATGAGGCATACATGTTTGCCAAAATTTCCGCCTGCACTCCAAAGAGGATTTACAAGCAATGGCAAGCTTTACATACGATACAATAATCACAAGGAAAATACAGAGATGAAATGAAATGCTTATTAGTCCATAAATATTGTTGGTGTTTGTTGACTCGCAAGAGAGCTTAACCATCGACCAATTGTCACAGTAGAGCTTTTCAATTTGATTTCTACACAATACCAACTTGTTTGTCAGGAGCAGAGCAACAAGTGTTGAAATAAATGGAACAATCCAACAAAAGAAAAGCAACAAAACACAAGTGGCATGATTCATCCTTGTGTGGTAGTCTAAAGGTTGACAGATAGCCACGTGTCTGTCGTATGCCATCGCTGCTAATATCGAATACTCACACTTCACAGAGCTGTAGATTACAAAAGATTGCAAAGCACACATGTAGGATGGAATCACAAATGAATTCAGTAGTAAATCATGCAGGAATTTTGGATAAAATCCTGTGGCTCCAAATATTCCATTTATACAGAGATTGCACAGAAAAATGTACATTGGTTGATGAAGGGCTCTCTCAAAGACAATGACCACACAAAGACAACTGTTCAGAAACAATATTAGACAATAAAGGAAGAGAAAACAAATGAAATATAAATATCTGTATGATTTTGAGCCTTGAGGTTCCATCAAGGTGTAGGTTAGAAAACTAGTTGTATTTTCCATTGCAGGAAGCTTGCCGCATAAGTATTTGTAATAAAAATCAAGCAATTGATGAGCAGGTTGTGTCTCTTTCAGTACAGTACTGCTCCAGGGTTCATCTCGCATGTTCTTAACCCTATAGAGGTTCCTACAAGGACAGACACACTTATATATATACCTCACAACAAACTCTCAGAGAGACTTGGGCATTCAGACCTCAGGGATTCTTTTAAATCAGTGTTTGTCATAAAAGTCTGGTAATAAAGTGTTAATCTTTTTTACTTTGTTTATTGGACAACTTTACAGTTAAACATTCTGTGTTCCAACTATAGCCGTAAACAAATACAGGATTGGTTCCAATAATTTTCGATAAAGAAATAGATTTGGATTGTTTATTTACTTGTTCATATCAACCACTTCTTGATTTGGATTCTGAACATTTTGTTGTTTTTTTTTCTTGTAAAGTCTAAAAAAATGTATCTTTAAAATATTTCCAGATTACACTTCAAGACCTCCTTAACCTGGACCACAGATCCGGCCAAAACTGGAGAGTTTCTAGACCTGGAGAGTATCAAGGCCAATACAAATATATGCTAAGCCAAGACTGAAATTAATTCAAAACCAAAATTATTAAGGAAACGTCTCAAAAATAAAATAAAAATTGTATTATATTTGCTGTTATTTTGTTATAAGTCTTTAAGTTTGGAAGAGTTCCACTCACCATCATTGGCATGCTAGAGGGTGCTAGGGCACTGCCCAACCAATCACTGCTCCTTCACCTAAACGTGAATTAGTGAAAATACTTTAAGAATTAAAAGCAATATATAAAGTCTTGTTTTTATGTTTTCATGTAAACATTAACAGTGCAGGGTGGAAAAAGTGTGAGCCTTTGGACTTGATAACTAGTTGTCCCCTTTAGCATTTCAGGTTGAGGTCAGGACTCTGACTGGACCATATGCTATACTTGAAGACTTTGGGTTATTGTCCCGTTGCATCACCCATCCTCTTACATGTTTCTGTTAATGTGCTGGGCCTTTTTTTCCTCACCTACTGTTATATGTTTTTCCCAAACAAATCATTTTTTATTTCATCTGTCTACAGAATATTTTGCCAGAAGTGCTGTGGAGCATCCAGGAGCTCGTGTGCAATAGTTTTTGGACAGCACTGGCTTCCTCCGTGGTGTCCTGCCATGTGCTCCATTCTTATTTAATGCTTTCCTTATTGTAGATGTTTCAACAGAAATGTGAACAGATTTCTACAAGTCTTTAGTTGACACTCGTGAAGCATTTTGCATTGTTGTATGCTTGCAGTCAACATTATAGGGCAGCCGAGCTTAGAGATAGTAGCAACAGTGCTGAACTTTCTCCATTTGTTTACAGTCAGTCTTACCGTTTTTTTGCAGATATTTTTGAAAACCTGTCCAGCTTAATGCAATCAACAGTTCTTGATTGTAGGTCTTCTGATAGCTCTTTTCTGCGAGGCATCTGTGAAGGTTGTTTCACTTCTGGCTCCAATTTGCTCATGGAGAAGTCATTAAGCTAGGGGTTCATACTTTTTCCACCCTACACTGTGAATGTTTACATGTTACGTGGAATAAAAACATAAAAATATATAATATTGGTGTAGTATTATTTTAAAGGTCCAAAACACTTTTTGAGATAATATCCTTTTTAGTCTCTGTCAGCCGAAGACTGTAACCTGTACAATTTTCCATTTTCTAAGCATTTCCATTTTGGCACTTCCCATTTTGAAAGGAAAGTTACGATACCTTTCTCAAACAGGAGCAGTTATGTCATACAATCTGTTTATTTGCATGAGAAACTATCCAATCAGTGACGGGTTTCATGAAAGTGTTTTTATTGTTGTGACTTAATGAAAAACATACTTTTCTTGCAGCTATGTGTCACCTATGTGCCAGTCAGAGGTGGATTTGTGTGGGAAAAGGAAAATGGAGAAAGAGGCGCCAAATAATTCTGGTAAATAGCTTAAAGCACTGTTTAAGAGAACAACATATCAGGAAAATTTTGTAACTGGAGCTTGGACTGGTATCATCTCATCCTGAGATATTTATAAGTTAGCATTCAAAAAACAGAGAAAAAAACCCTAATTTTCTACCTTGTGGTGTAAAAAGAAGACTTGACTGACTGTACTGGCCATCTGCTTTCCTCATCTCATTTTAAAAAATGGAATAATTAGGTCGAAGATGGACTCAGACCAGTATGAAAGATTTATAGCACTTAGAGGGGCAACTCATTTGAATCCAGAACCTGTCTTCATTTGCCAACCATCCCCTTTTCTCTACCCACTTCTCTTCCTGTCAACAAAATTGTCCTGTCAGTTCTAAATATAGTGAAAAAATTAAAGGTAAAAACGTTTTGTGCTTTCAAAGAACAGAATGGTAAAATGTTCTTGGTGTGTTTAAATAAACACATTTGTTGTCACACATTTTTCTAGATTATAGTTTTCTAGAATAACCATTTTTACAGATTTATAATGGTGAAAAAACAGATTAATTGTAAGAAAATGACATTCAAGGGTTGTAAACATACAGTAGATCACAACTCAATTTATTTCAAAAGGCATTCAGAAAAAGTCAAACACAGACAGAAGTCTCTTGAAATCAACACCAAGATAAAACATGAATGTGCTAAATTCTATTTTTACCGATATTTTTCACCGATTTCATGATTCTTGTGCGTACTTCTTGGAGTTTTAACCCATAGATTATAGGGTTAATAAGTGGCGGCACTATGAGCATCTCCAGAGTCAAAAAATGCTGCAAGTACTCTGAGAGACCACCTGATCCATATCGGCTATACATGGCATCGAAAAATATAGCAATAATATAATTCACAACTGTAAAAATGTGAGGCATACACGTCTGCCAAAATTTCATCCTGCATTCCAGCGAGGCCTTACATGCCATGATTAGTTTGACATAGGAGAAAATGATGAAAACACACATGCAAGAATAAAATGAAATCACAAAAAATCCAACAATATTATTAATATCATACGATTCGCAAGATAGCTTCACCATCGACCAGTTATCACAGTACAGCTTGTTAATGGTGTACCTACACAATTTCCGTCTGTTTGACAAAACGACAATAACAGTCATGTAAACAAATGGAAGGATCCAACAGAAGCCTATCAAAATGCTGCAGGACAATTTGTTGAGTTTGGTGTGGTACTCGAGAGGCTGACAGATGGCCACATGTCTGTCGTAAGCCATCACCGTAACAGTGGTACAATCACACATAACTGAGCTGTAGATTACAAACGTTTGCACTGCACACATGTAAGAGGGAATCACATATGAATCCAGCAGTAAATCATGTAAGAATTTAGGGTAAAATCCTGCAGCTCCGTAAATGTCATTAACACAGAGATTACACAGAAATATGTACATAGGTTTGTGAAGAGCTCTTTCCAAGAAAATAACAACACCAACCCAAGCATTAACAAGAAGAATCATTATATAAAGCACCAGAAAGCACACAAAATATATATGTCTGAATGATTTTGAGTCATTTGGCTTCATCAGTACGTAGGTCGCATAAGATGTCTCGTTAGCCATGCTCTGTAGATATAACACACTTCTTTGCTGCGTGTGAAACAACAAGCGACAATGATAAAGTTCCTTTAAAATGAACTCAATGTACAATCATTTCTGAATCCATCTGAACATCCACCTTTCAAAAAGAGAAATGATTGAGCAGATGGTCTTCGTTATGAAGTATGAGTCATAATGACCATTACAGTGCCTTTAAATAATATTTTTATGACGGTGCCACCCATCCTTGAGGATCTAGATAAGTCACCCTAGAGAACCCTTTTTCTAATTATACAAAAACGAGCACAGAGCAAGTTTAGTATTGTTTGGGATTTCTGATTATAATTAACTTTATTTTTCTCAGTCGGTTAGTTTTAAAAGGGTTTTAGAATGCGTCTTTTAGTTTTGGTTTGTTTTAAAACATGTGGTTTGTGTCAAAAGTACAGTTTTTAATATTGAACATTTTTAAATGTTTCTCATAACAGCCTGGCAACCTTAAGTGCAAAACAAATGCCGGAACATCTATAAAAGATGCAGCTTCCTGCGCTAAGCTTCCTGTGACTAGTGCAGATTATTAGAGATCTCTAACCCCATTACATATATATTTAATTTGTTATATTTAAAGATATCTCTAATTCATTTATTACAAGTCCAAAACCGTTGTAGATATCTGTAGTTGTACTTATGACTTGGCACAACTCATTTGACATATCTGCTAATATGAATACAATTGTAAATAAGTATTGAAGATATCGCTAATGTTCCTTGCAACAAGACACATTACAATTGTGGAGATCTATAATTGGAATTACTACTTAGTTAAATTAGAGTTGCTAGTACAGAAAGAGTATTAAATGATAAAGTAGCTCGCTATACTATAATATCTAGAAGATGGGTTCATAGCAAGATACTCAGTATTAGCTTCCCTATGCAAGCTCCATGAATGTACTTTGAGAATTGTGGTATTTTTTTCACATATGTTGTGGCCTGTTTCTGGCACAATACTCTTGCTTTTATTCCCTGAAATTCCTTTCCTAATTTAGCCATTTTGCTCAATGCAACGGTGAGAGCATGTGAAGTGTGCAAAAGCTGACAGTAAACAAGAGATTGAAGCATTAAGCTGTCACCAGATAGTGTAAAATGGCAGCACTATGGATTGATTTATTTTATATCAGTAAATAAGTAAATAAAATGACAAAGATGGAAAATAATGAAAATCTATTATTTCAGTTAGTTGCGGTTTTGTAAACACACAATACAGTTTTGGGGGAAAAAAACTGGTTGATTAAATTAAAAGGTTTTAGTTTTGTGGTAAAAAGTTTAATATTCATGAGGACAGTCATATACACATAATTATTTTTAATTAACTGTAAAGTGTCCTTTATTTCTGCACGATATTTTGATTTATTTGGCCCTTTTGTTGGTAAATTCCATCCTTGCCTGGGATGGAGTGATACGAGTTTATCCTTCATTCTTCCTTCAGCTCTCTTCCTCTTTTTAAGGCCCTCTTCCTCCACATCATAGTATTTCATAGCTTGGGCTTGAACATGCCAGCTCCAGTTGCTTTTGTGAGATCCTTCTGGGTCCTATGCTTTGCTCATATTCTTCAAAACAAAAAACAGGTAGAAGCATCTAAACCACTGTTGGATATAAACCACTGTTGTGTGTACACAAGACTCGTGTAGAATGTCTTGTTTATCTTCTTATCCTTATCTTCTTTTAAAGTTCTCTGTTTGAGCATTTCACTGCTTTCATTATAAAATATAGATCTCACAGAGGAGAATGAATGTCACTCATTTCCATGTTCTTTGTGCATTTTAATTTACAATTCAAACATGAAGCTTAAACTTAAAGCATTAGTAATGTTTTTAGATGGCCACTTGTTTTTCTCTGATCATTATTCACTAGAGATGGTGCAATAGTCTTTCTTTGAGCCAAAGGTCATTAACTGCTGGTCACTGCTGGATAATAATCCCATATGGGACATCATTTCTCTATGTAGATATCTTCCCAAAGAGACCATGACTGGTGCTATTCTGAGTGAGAGCATTCTCAGGCCACCTTACTGGCCAAGGCATTTCTAATCACAAACAAGGCCTTATGGGGAATGTTGATGGGCAGTGATTTAGGGCAGTGTCTCTTCTGTAGCCAAGGCCTTTAGAATAATCTTCACTATGGGAAATAATGGCAAAATAAACAGTTTGTTTGTAAGTTCTAAAGTTTCATAAAGTCTTTACAAAACGTATTACTGTGGTTTTGAAATGTTCCATGGCTTTGCAAGTCTTCAACAACTAGTTGAACTTCACTATGCAAGCCTCATGAATGTACTTTGAGAATTGTGGTATTTTTTTCACATATGTTGTGGCCTGTTTCTGGCACAATACTCTTGCTTTTATTCCCTGAAATTCCTTTCCTAATTTAGCCATTTTGCTCAATGCAGCTGTGAGAGCATGTGAAGTGTGCAAAAGCTGACAGTAAACAAGAGATTGAAGCATTAAGCTGTCACCAGATAGTGTAAAATTGCAGCACTATGGATTGATTTATTTTATATCAGTAAATAAGTAAATAAAATGACAAAGATGGAAAATAATGAAAATCTATTATTTCAGTTAGTTGCGGTTTTGTAAACACACAATACAGTTTTGGGGGAAAAAAAACTGGTTGATTAAATTAAAAGGTTTTAGTTTTGTGGTAAAAAGTTTAACATTCATGAGAACAGTCATATACACATAATTATTTTTAATTAACTGTAAAGTGTCCTTTATTTCTGCATGATATTTAGATTTATTTGGCCCTTTTGTTGGTAAATTCCATCCTTGCCTGGGATGAAGTGGTTAATGAGTTTATCCTTCATTCTTCCTTCAGCTCTTCCTCTTTTTAAGGCCCTCTTCCTCCACCGATCATAGTATTTCATAGCTTCTGGCTTGAACATGCCAGCTCCAGTTGCTTTTGTGAGATCCTTCTGGGTCCTATGCTTTGCTCATATTCTTCAAAAACAAAAAACAGGTAGAAGCTTCTAAACCACTGTTCGGATATAAACCACTGTTGTGTGTACACAAGCATTCCGTGTAGAATGTCTTGTTTATCTTCTTATCCTTTATCTTCTTTAAAGTTCTCTGTTTGAGCATTTCACTGCTTTCATTATAAAATATAGATCTGCACAGAGGAGAATGAATGTCACTCATTTCCATGTTCTTTGTGCATTTTAATTTACAATTCAAACATGAAGCTTAAACTTAAAGCATTAGTAATGTTTTTAGATGGCCACTTGTTTTTCTCTGACCATTATTCACTAGAGATGGTGCAATAGTCTTTCTTTGAGCCAAAGGTCATTAACTGCTGGTCACTGCTGGATAATAATCCCATATGGGACATCATTTCTCTATGTAGATATCTTCCCAAAGAGACCATGACTGGTGCTATTCTGAGTGAGAGCATTCTCAGGCCACCTTACTGGCCAAGGCATTTCTAATCACAAACAAGGCCTTATGGGGAATGTTGATGGGCAGTGATTTAGGGCAGTGTCTCTTCTGTAGCCAAGGCCTTTAGAATAATCTTCACTATAGGAAATAATGGCAAAATAAACAGTTTGTTTGTAAGTTCTAAAGTTTCATAAAGTCTTTACAAAACGTATTACTGTGGTTTTGAAATGTTCCATGGCTTTGCAAGTCTTCAACAACTAGTTGAACTTCCCTATGCAAGCCTCATGAATGTACTTTGAGAATTGTGGTATTTTTTTCACATATGTTGTGGCCTGTTTCTGGCACAATACTCTTGCTTTTATTCCCTGAAATTCCTTTCCTAATTTAGCCATTTTGCTCAATGCAGCGGTGAGAGCATGTGAAGTGTGCAAAAGCTGACAGTAAACAAGAGATTGAAGCATTAAGCTGTCACCAGATAGTGTAAAATTGCAGCACTATGGATTGATTTATTTTATATCAGTAAATAAGTAAATAAAATGACAAAGATGGAAAATAATGAAAATCTATTATTTCAGTTAGTTGCGGTTTTGTAAACACACAATACAGTTTTGGGGGAAAAAAACTGGTTGATTAAATTAAAAGGTTTTAGTTTTGTGGTAAAAAGTTTAATATTCATGAGGACAGTCATATACACATAATTTTTTTTTTAATTAACTGTAAAGTGTCCTTTATTTCTGCACGATATTTTGATTTATTTGGCCCTTTTGTTGGTAAATTCCATCCTTGCCTGGGATTGAGTGGTTAATGAGTTTATCCTTCATTCTTCCTTCAGCTCTTCCTCTTTTTAAGGCCCTCTTCCTCCACCGATCATAGTATTTCATAGCTTCTGGCTTGAACATGCCAGCTCCAGTTGCTTTTGTGAGATCCTTCTGGGTCCTATGCTTTGCTCATATTCTTCAAAAACAAAAAACAGGTAGAAGCTTCTAAACCACTGTTCGGATATAAACCACTGTTGTGTGTACACAAGCATTCCGTGTAGAATGTCTTGTTTATCTTCTTATCCTTTATCTTCTTTAAAGTTCTCTGTTTGAGCATTTCACTGCTTTCATTATAAAATATAGATCTGCACAGAGGAGAATGAATGTCACTCATTTCCATGTTCTTTGTGCATTTTAATTTACAATTCAAACATGAAGCTTAAACTTAAAGCATTAGTAATGTTTTTAGATGGCCACTTGTTTTTCTCTGATCATTATTCGCTAGAGATGGTGCAATAGTCTTTCTTTGAGCCAAAGGTCATTAACTGCTGGTCACTGCTGGATAATAATCCCATATGGGACATCATTTCTCTATGTAGATATCTTCCCAAAGAGACCATGACTGGTGCTATTCTGAGTGAGAGCATTCTCAGGCCACCTTACTGGCCAAGGCATTTCTAATCACAAACAAGGCCTTATGGGGAATGTTGATGGGCAGTGATTTAGGGCAGTGTCTCTTCTGTAGCCAAGGCCTTTAGAATAATCTTCACTATAGGAAATAATGGCAAAATAAACAGTTTGTTTGTAAGTTCTAAAGTTTCATAAAGTCTTTACAAAACGTATTACTGTGGTTTTGAAATGTTCCATGGCTTTGCAAGTCTTCAACAACTAGCTGATGCAGATGCAATGTGCTTTTATTTTAACCGGATTGTTTATTTTATTTGCAAATTTAGCACACAGCTCTTAACATTAAAAGCATTTGTGAAGTACAAGAACAACATGTTTCCTACAGTTTGAAGCATATTTCTGAAATATTAATCATAAAGTACATCCAAATAGTGGCAACAACAGTCTGATTTGATGCTTTAGTACACTACCTTTATTTACTCTTTAATGTCAAAAATTACTTTTGTGTTTAGTTCTAATATCTAATAAATAGTTTAAATCTAAATATCCCCAGGAATAAAAGCAATTGTTGAATTTTATACATTTTGTTATATTACATTCTAATGATGTTATCTGTTCCTCAAGAAAGGTAATTAAATCCAACAATCCGTGCAAAAGTGCAACTTGATCCGTCTCATACATTGCCATTTTTTTGAAAACCAAATTATTGATCCATTTTTTCAAATTACACAAAGTACCATTTGAAAAAAGGTGAACGTATCTCATGGAAAGAGGCTGCTATAAAGCTAAGTTGGCCTAGCAGCAGCTTTCTTTCTGATTGTACAACTAGAACTAGTTTCTGGAAACTGACAAAAACAAAATTTATTCGAGGAAAGGATTTTGCTCATCAGCCTTTCTAAACACAATATAAAACACAGCTACGTTGATTTATTTGTTCTGATGTTCATGAATAAAATAAAGTAGATCCGTGTTCACTTTCAGAATCACTTCAGATTCATTCCACGTTGAACTTTCACAGAAAACAAAAGAAAATGCTAAATAAGCAATATCTTTTTTAATCACAATATAAGATTTGCATATCATTGCATACAGTTCCAAAGAAAACTGCAAAAGTAGCAGGACATCAATCAAGTAGCAGATATATCATTTACACCTTTTTCTAACACCTGAAACATTAACTCTCGGTGTAAAGCATAAAGTACAGATTCTTCTACGCACAGCAGTCACATTTAACCCATAAACTAAAGGATTAATAACTGGAGAAATCGTCACTAATTCCAAAGCCAAAAAACACTGAAGACTCTCAGGAATCTCGTTTGTGCCATATCTGCTATACATAATATCAAAAAGAAGTGTAAAAGTGAAATTGATCAATAAAATTACATGTGGTAAACACGTTTGCCAGAATTTCCTTTTGTTTTCTATAGATGCTTTACATGAATTTACCAGTTTAACGTAGGACACAATGATAATGGCAACACAGCTTAAAAATATTACCGCAACGATGTATCCGTAGACATTATTGACAAAAGATGGTGTACAAGACAATTTAACAGTGGACCAGTTGTCACAATAGAACTTATCAATGTGATTTTTGCAAAATGGCCTCAGGTTTGCTAAGAGAACTGCTGTAGTCACACAGATGTTGGGGACTAGCCACGATAGCAGAATTAATTTCACACAAGTGCTTTTAGTCAGTTTGGAGTGGTATTCTAAGGGTTTACATATAGCCACATATCGGTCATAAGACATGACAGTTAGTATCGTAAACTCACACAGGAGAGAACTGTAAATAACAAAGGTTTGCAGAGCACACATGTGAGAGGAGATCACATAGGAGTCCATTATTAAATTAAACAGAAACTTAGGATAGAATCCCGATGCTCCGTAAACCACGTTCATACAAAGAAAGCACACAAAGACGTACATCGGTTCATGAAGAGCTTTCTCCGTGATAATCACCAGAATTAGATGAATATTAATCCACAGTATCAGCAGATAAAGCAACAGAAAACAAGAGAAATACACATATTGATATGATTTTGAGTCTTTTGGCACCATGAGGGTCAGAATCAAAGGGTACGAAATGTTTTCCATCCACTTGTGCAAGTTGTTTTATTGCATGCAAAGTTGTTATAATCCACAGAATAAAATGTTCATTAGACCACAGTTACAGTATGTTATTAAAAGTATGCATGCAATAGTTTACATTATCCCTTAATGTAAAAAAATCTAATCGAACGATCAGAGTTGAAGCTCGGGAAGAAGAAAGATGCTGCATTGGGAGAGTTGTGGGTATTTATAGCATTTTTCTACCAGGAAATTGCCAGATTTTTTTAAACACCATGGGATTCACTGTGTCATCGTGTCAGTGTTTTCTTCATGTGTGTATTTTGTTATTCTTATTTCACATCTCTGCATTTTTTTTGTTTTCTTTGTAAAATGATTAATTATCAAATAAAGTTGAAAACAAAAAACACCTTGGGATTAATCTAAAGTGTGGTATTTTTGCATTTTGCAGAAATTATTCATTATTAATTAATCATTCCATCAAAATGCAAAGATCATATTATAAAACTTTTATTGTATTTCTATGTGGATTAGATTTTAATAATCTTTTCAGTTTGCACAATTTTGTGGATTAGAGTTTGTGATGACTGATTTTTAATATCTGATATATTTGAGCTCATAAGTTTACACACTGTGGAAAATTTTCTGAATTCTTTGCATTGTTTTTTTTTTTTTTTTTCAGAAAATATGAATAATAATGCAAAAGCTTTTTTGTCCACTCGTGGTTAGTGGTTGGGGGACATTTATTGTCAAACAACTGTCTTTATTCTTTTTAAATCATAATGACATAAACTTTCCAAATATCCCTGATCAAAAGTTTACAAAAGGTTTGAGTTGCTGGTAAAAGTTAGCAATCCTCCTCTGCTTGTAATCGGTTTCTGCGTTTCTGCGCTCCTCATAGACCCTTGCCTCTTTCATCCAGTGATGCGCAGACATTTCTGAATTCTGAGCGATAGGGAAAGCACAACGCAACCATAACCAGTAAATTTGGACAGTTCTTGCAAGACTCTGAGGTTTTTGTCAAAAGGAATTTGCTGCTTTACCAACAGAGAAGATAAAGAACCTCATCGACGACTACCTCAAGAGACCTCAGGCTGCCATTGATGTTAAAGGGGGGAATACAACAAGTTGTCATTATGATTTAAAAAGAGTAAACAATAGAAAATAAACATCTTCACCCAACCTCTAACTTTGAGTGTATTATAATTAATATTTTCTAAAATATGGCCAAGAAATAAAGTATTTTGTAAACTTATGAGCACTACTGTACCTCCATATATTTAGGCTTGAATTCAGTTGAATTCTGGTCTCAGTCAAGGAAGTTTGACTGAGAAGTTGAAAAGGCGGGTACAGGTCGATTCTAGGACCCCATTGACTCACCATTCATTCTCAGAATAACTTCTGGTGACAGTTATTGAGTCCTCAATTCACCCAACTGAGACAGAGCATGAAGAGGACATGCAAATTTGCTTTGGCCTTCTTTATGAGAACTGTGGTACTACATATCAAACAAACTTAGTGAGATCAAGGCGATAAAACCCCTGTGACCTGGAGTTGAATTCTAGATCACTGATACATACCCTACACAAAATAGCAGCACACAGGACATCGATTTTCCATTATTCCAGCAGCATCTAAATTAAATAATAACCCAGTTTACATTGTTTTTAGCAGACAACAAATGAGTCAAAAGTTCACCTCACTTCACATTTTTTTACTCTTCTTTTAATCGGTTTTAAATTAACTTACCCACATTATAAAGTATAATGAAAACCACACTTTTTTACAGAGTAACCTGACCAAGCACGTATGAGCTTATGGATTCTAATTCTGTGTACTCATAAGACACGTCAACTTTATAAATGATAATGATAATAGAAAACACCAAACTTGGCTGCCTTAAATTCAATGTTTATTTCATGGTATTTTCACACAATGCTAAACTTCTTTTGCGAACCTCTTTGAGTTTCAAGACATAGATTAAAGGATTGAAAAGTGGTGGTAAAATAATCACCAGAAGAGCACAAGCAATAAAAAAAGCTTCCGGGACATTATTGTTGGAGATAAATCTGTTGCATATGGAATCAAAAAACGCAACAAAACTACGATTTATCAGTGAGAACAAATGTGGAACACACGTCTTCCAAAATTTCCTTGTGTTTTCTAATGAGGATTTACAGGCAATGAGGAGTTGAACATAAGACGCAATAATCAAAACACCCAGACAAAAATAAAACAATATAATAATCAGTGCCATAATATTATTAATTAGAACCGATTCACATGAGAGCTTCACCAATGACCACGTGTCACAGTATAATTTTTCAATGTGATCTTTACATGCCGTCAACCTTTTATACAGGAAAAAGCCAACCATCATTGAAACATAGGGTACAAGCCAACAACAACCAATTAAAAAGCCGCAAATATTTTTGCTCATTTTCCTCTGATAATCTAAAGGTCGACAGATGGCCACATTTCTGTCATATGCCATTGCTGTTAATGTCGTACACTCACACATCACCGAACTGTAAATTACAAAGGCCTGGAGTTCACACATATAAGAGGGAATCACATAGGAATCCAGCATTAAGTCATGTAAGAATTTTGGATAAAACCCTGCAGCTCCATAAACATAATTCACACACAGGTTACACAGAAAAAAGTACATTGGTTGATGAAGGGCTCTTTGCAGGACAATGATTGCAGTGAGCCAGATATTGATGACAACAATCAGAGCAAAGAGAAGCAAAGAGCATGTGAAATAAATTTGCTTCATTGGTTTGGAGCCTTTTGGTTCCATTAGACTATAAGAGGCAAAATACGTTCTGTTGTCCATTTGTTTAAACCCTAAAGACCCTTTACCCTGCAAAAAATGTGTTCAATGTTCCAGGTGACCAAAAGTAACACATCCACACAATGAAAATACTTAATTACACAGTGGCCTCCACTGTTTAGCCACACTAGATGATCTGCATTTATAGCTGTTTTCAACGAAACTCCCTGGAGAAATGGAGAAACTAATCTCCAAGTGTCAGTGTTTGGACAGTTTTTTTTCTTCCTTTTTTCTTATAATACATACAGCTCCATAATCTAAATAACAAACCCTTTGCCATCCTTGTTGAGCTCAGTAACTTTAATAGCACGCATATATTTGAAGTTCCGAAAAGCAATAAATGCTACGAGTTGGTGCCAAATCTGAAGTGTATTGCGTTTACATTTGAAAACCCCAAAGCAACCCCCCCCCTCCAAAAAAAAAAAAAAACATGATACTTTGACAGTGCCGGCTGTCAAAGGTTTTGATTCGTTTTATAATCATTCAATGAAGACGGAACACAATCAGGCCATTTTCTAGAAAATCACAGTCAATAAAGTACAGCAGAGGCGTCCCAAAGTCACCAGCAGGCGAAAAGAGAAACTGCAGGACACAGACTCACTTGACCCGGCTGTGGATAACTCTGTGTTTCAGAGCAAGGAGTCCAATGTCTGCGTGTGGGTTCTGGCACTGTTTTAACGATTTGTCCTCATTCATCAAAATGGAGTTATGGCGTTTTGGAAAAAAAAAAAAACTTCATTTGTACATCAATCATGTTTTACTCCCTGCTTCTAACCATTCATCTCAGGTTTGGATTACAGTTTGTAGACTTTAAGGCCTCTGCACACAGATCTAAATTTTTTCATGCGACAACACGCCTCAATCAAAAACCATGGGCGCCAACATGACATCACACATCTGACCGAACAAATGATTCCAAAGAAAAAGAGCATGGCCATATCAAATTGGAGAATGACAACTGAAAGTGGGCTCTTTTGATGACGTGAAAGAAAGGTAAAAGAGGTGCTCGGTGGCGCTCATCCCACATTTTCATCACAACTTCATACAGGAAACATGAAAGAAATAACAGGACGCAAAATCTTCCCTTCTTTCAACATTTCCTGTGATCAGCCAACTGTACAAACGGCTCGACATCCATGATTTTTTTTCTGTGTGTTCTTTTTATTTCTTCTCTGTTGTCATTTTCCTGTTAACTATGGAGTGCCATCTTCTGGCAGGGAGAGTCATCTGTGTATAGAGACCTTTACTGTTCATAGTCCATATGACCACAATGTTTTCTAATTTTCTTTATGCTTTTGAGCACTTGAACAAAACATTAGCAAGGCCATGTGCACATGTTCCCACTTTTTCCACATGTACAAAGAAAATCCACATTTAAAAAAAAATGCATCCAAATGAACACTCAGTCCTGGAAATCCTGATCCTGATATACCAAACCAATTGTCGATTCATAATGTTTTTAAAAAGAGTATTTAACATTGAAGTTTGCAAAAACACAGATGCCTCAACATTTTAGAATGTTATGTTTTTTGTTGGCCGATGCTTCTGATACTGTTCAGGTAGCAGAGAAGACCCTGCAGGCCCACCACTGTTCATGTATTTGTAAACAAAATGCTTTTAATATTTTGTACATTGATTTATCATTTAGAATACTATTACAATCATACATATATATTATCACTAACCACTTTTTACTTTTAAAATAATTGATTCCAGAGTTGGGGGATTCTGAGAAAACTAACTGGTTTGATTTATTTATAGGAAATCCAAAAACCTGCAAAAAACCTTTTAAATATCTTAAAAGAGGCAGATCCCCTAAACTTAAAAGTTGTGTAATCATTTATTCTTATGTCTCATGGTTGCTCTACTTTAACGTCCTAATTTTTTCCCAAAAAAACATTGAATTTGGACCCATGTTGTACCTTAATGAATGACAACCAAAGGTCTTATGTATAGTACATTTTAAGAGCGTATAGCCTATGACATCTTGTGATATTTTATTATATTATGCAATAAAAAGCTTTATTAAAATCTCATTAATTGGTTTATCTTAACTGAGGAGTTCATAGTTAAAACAGACTTTGTAGTCAAAACAGTTGAATTATCACAACCACTCACGGTTTATTTACTAAATGTAGTTTGAAATGCATATAGAAGTGATTGCTATATGTTTGGAGCTCCAGGAAGTTTGCATGTCAAATACAGAGGTTAGAAAGGCCTCTAGCAGCTGAACTGTGAGGTCAAGTGTAAGGGTTGTACCTTTGAGAACAGTTGAAATGTGGTAAACATAGTAATTAGAGGTCATTATTTTGCAAAGCGCCAATTCCCTTGGAGGCAATTTAAAGTCTCTAGTACATGGTCAACAAACTGAGCCCAGCGGACAGTTTCGAGAGGACAAAATTACATGTAAAGCCATAATGATCTCCCTGAAGAGGTCAGCTGTTGTAATAACACAACAATGGATGCAAGGACTGATGCAACCACAATGATGAAACTAATCTTGGCATGCAAGTGAAGGAACACAAAGATCACAAGTATTTTTAACAAAGCTGTAAAATCATTGAAAGATCCTCAGCATTGCCCGTATCTTCAAGAGAGCTAGAGCAGCAGTGTTTTTAGGGAATTAAAGTAAAAGTATAAGATCTAAAGGTGAATGATGTTAGTAGGCAGTGGGTTATTATGAATAATATATATGGTTCACTAAAGTCAACCTTCTATATTGTGCCTAATACAGGATCGTTGCTCATTTTAAATGTAAAATATATAATATCAAAGCTTTAGAAGACTTACTTTCTTGAAAAGGAAATGGGAATCTGCTAAAATAACATATTTTGTCATCTTCTTACATCATCTTAATTAATTAAATCATCCAATCAAAGTGATAATTTCATTTATATTAGTCTTTGGAAGACAACATATGCTATTTGAAATATATATTTATAGCCGTTACAATTTAACTGTATAAGAGTAGTAACTGGACCTATTTTGGCACAAACTTCATGAGTTTTTTCCTTTTCTTCATCGTCATTGAGATTTTTTCAATGCATTCTAGATGTAAATAAATAAAAATCACCATCTTTTACAGGAGCTGCTGTGAGAGGCCTAGTTTCAAGTCATACAGCCATAGAGTATGTATTGGGCTCCAGGGTATGCACATGATGTCATGAAGTGAGTGGAAAAAGCCTATTCAAGGGCTAGTAGTGAAAGTGATTTTAAATGTTGTAAAACCTTAAAATGGGAGAAAACTGTTGTGGAAATGACAGCTCAAACTAATTTTCAAAGTCTTAAGGAACACCTATCTACAGACTGCCAAAATGTTCATTGAAGTCTTCACGTCTGGCCTGGTGTTGAAGTGAGGAACATCTAAATGTCTGGCCCTCTTTGTCCACTGAAAGCTGGTCATCTGATAACTTGTTAAGATCACAGTTGAGTCTAATTCTATTTACCCTCAGCGAAAAAAATAAATAAATAATCATCGTTTCTGCATTTTCTGGGTTAATTACAACCATTTTGTTGCTTGTTTTGCTACTTTAATCTCAATGAAAGGATATGGCCTGGTGGGAAAGTGGTTTTAATGCAAACCCTTTATAAATAAGTGGGGAGTGAATGGCAAGGGTGATTGGAGTGTGGTAAGAGGTCAACACTCATCCGAAAGGTTTTAAGATGTTTGAGAGACTTTCTCCTAAATTCAATAGCAATATTGATAGCAGACAACAACTAATAAATACAATTAACTGCACAAACGTGACGACTAACTCGAATGGTCACAAAATGATCAGCTTTGAAATAATAATAAAACACTTTTTAAAATGTTTTGCCAACTTTTATCTCTTTTTCCTTATATTTGATTTGATCAGTTTTCAGTGCTTGGCTTATCTATGGATTCATCTGCCATAAAGGTTGTGATCGCGGTGGTAATGTAAGCATGACATTGCACTTTCTTTTGTTCTGATCTATTTGAAACGATACCGGCTGCAGACTTGCTCATGCACTCTCAAACTTCAGTGCTTCTTTTACGAGTGACGTAACGCTCTTGATAGCAGCTTGACCGTTGAGGCCTGAGAATGCAAGTGCAAGTCTGCAGGCTTCCTCTGTTCTAAGGAGGAGCTCCTAAGTTACCGGTGAAAGTGCAAGAGCTGTGTTGGTCATTTTAGGTCCCAGTATCCGGGTGTCGAAGCGCTATTTAGCGAATTACTTTTCAAAATCCACAATGTCCAAAAAAGTGGTTGTAGTTACTGGTGCAAACAAGGGAGTCGGGCTGGCGATTGTTAAAGGGCTCTGCAAAGCTGGTTTCAATGGAGATGTCTTGTTGACAGCACGGAATGAGAAACTGGGACAAGAGGCCATCTCTGGGCTGCATTCCGAGGGATTTAAAAACGTAGTCTTCCATCAGCTCGATATTTGTGACCAGGGAAGCTCTTTAAAACTCAAGAAGTTCCTGGAGGAAAAGTACGGCGGCCTGGACGTTCTGATCAACAACGCGGGAATAGCTTTCAAGCGTTAGTTCCAATTAAAAAAATGCAAACACCTCTTCTTTACTATAAAACAAAGTTATAATAATTGTATATTAACGTTACACATACGAAAAGTCTAAGATGGTACAAAATATAATTTGCTTTTAATGTTTATTTCTCAGATAGTTATTTTTTACCCACATAAGCATATAGCAAAGTTTCTTATCAAGGAGAAGAGTTTCCTTTCATTTGAGAACTGTATTTGCATCATAGTATTGTATTTAGTGTTCAAAACTTGCAATAGTTTAATCAAATTTGTAAAACAAAAACACATAATTTCAAATTTCTTCTATGAGCACTTCTTATATGTAAGTCGTTTTGGATAAAAGCATCTGTGCATAAATGTAAAGTCCATTTAGAATAATCTAAAACATTTTCCCTTTCCAGAGGCGGCGACAGAGCCCTTTGGAGAACAGGCTGAGGTGACCATGCGCACCAACTTCTGGGGAACACTCTGGGTTTGTCATGCACTGTTGCCCATTCTGAAGCCAAATGCACGGGTGGTCAATGTGTCAAGCTTCGTCAGCAAGAAGTGTCTTGACCAGTGCAGCCCCGATCTTCAGGCCAAGTGTGTTTTCAGTCTTTTTATTGGGGGGGGGGGGCTATGAAAATGTATTTGTTAATGTGAATTTTCTCTGGACAGATTCAGGAATAAAGATTTGTCGGAGGAGGAACTGTGCCTTCTGATGGGCGAGTTTGTTCAGGCTGCTCAGGCTGGAGATCATGCTGCTCAGGGCTGGCCAAACAGTGCCTATGGCACAACGAAGGTAACAAACATCCTCACCTCTCAAGTCAAATAACGTTTGTGCCTAAAACTTAGGTAAATATACTCTATGAAGTATTTTGAAACAAATTCAAAGATTAAAAAAAAGTCAATGTCATAATTTCACTGTGAAATGACAATCGTATGAGACTTGCCAAAAACATATAATATAGAGGGAAAGTACCATTTGTTTCAAAGGTTAAATTGTATGTTTTTTTTTTTGTTTACTACCAACAAACTGAAATATTTCAAGTCTTTACCAGTGTTTCACAACATTTGAATATCATGACAAATCAAAACATTGTAGATTCTTGGTTAATCCCAGCTAATTAATATAATTAATCATGTAATAATCGCTTGGAGATTAGTTCTCGAAAGGAAAGTGTTAAAGAGGCTCACAGAGTGCAGTTCAGTTAGTGTGGGACCAAAATAACAAAGTGATGCATTTGGTCTTAGTCCAGATGAGTAATTTCCACAAAGCTTAAGGCTCCAAACCTAAAGGTGCAGTAAAATGGCCACATCATGGTTGTGTGCATTGGGTCTTTTGTGACGGAGCTCCTATACGATGTTGTCTGCCAGTGTAGGCACACATTTTGGTTTTACATGTACCAACTTTAGGCTTTTGGCGCAAATATGTGTGTTCTGGTGCGTGTTACGTTCATATTACAACCAGTTCATGCTAGAGTTTGTTTAAAAGTGGACAGAGACCCGCTCTTTTGGTGCACACTAGGATTCAAGAGGTTCATGTTAAACGCATGGCACTTAATTTCTTGCTGTTGTCTATAAAAATAAAATGCTAGAATAGCAGTTCTGTTACCAAGTGTTCTGTTCTTGGCAGGATATGTGGCTAAAGCAGGCCCAGATTTGGTGTGTGGGCCATATCATGTGTTGTTACTAAGATGAATTTGTTGTTTTTAGATTGGTGTGACGGTGCTTTCAAAGATCCAGGCTCGAGTTCTCAGTGAGAAAAGACCCGGTGACGGGATCCTACTCAATGCTTGCTGTCCAGGATGGGTGCGAACGGATATGGCTGGACCAAAAGCTACCAAAAGTCCAGAAGAAGGAGCAGTAACTCCTGTGTATCTGGCCATGCTGCCTGAAGGAATCAAAGAGCCACATGGACAGTTGGTATGGGACAAGGTGGTACAGGAATGGTAGATCATCGTTTCATCCTATTTGAAATGAAATTGATTTAACCATTACATCCATTTTACCAATGCAACACTTCTCAGTGATTTCTCAGTGACTTCAGGTAAGGCGGATGTTCTCTGATTTTCTGTTTATTTTTTTATCTATAACAAAGATAAACTATAAAAGATATTCCAATATAATTTATACAATGAATGGATTTTGTTATTTCCACAAATTAATATCCAACATGCATTCCTAAATACAATGTAAGCTTACATTTGTGACCTTCATGATCTTTACATCATTAAATAATTAGTTACAAATCGTGTGCTTTTTTTTCTCCAAAGATGCATAAAATCTTAAAGAACGCGTTACGTTTGTAATACAGTGTTTGTTTTGTTTTATTGGGAAGCTGGGACTGAATGGTGCATGTGTAACCAGTAGAGGGCGCCAAAGTTTTTTTTTTAAATGTAATTTTCATTGATTCAAAAACAACGATCTTATCATTTGTGTATCTAATGTCACATAAACATTTAACATACACACAAAACAAGAATACCAAGATACAAAGTTTTTATTAATAATAACAACAATTATAAAGGATAAAATCTATAAAAATAGATTTATATAATCTAAATCTATCAAAGGAAATTTCTGAAAAACTAGCAAACAATTTTAACATAAAGCACGTCAAAAATGGCTGTGCTGCTATATCACCACTTGAGTGAATTGGCACGAAACTTGGTGTGTTATTAAAAAATTATTTTTTTGCAAAAACATCCATATATCTTTACAAATCTTTACATGCACATTTGTCACCAAGTCCTGAAGGGAATGAAAAACTTCATTAGTTTTTTTTTCCATAATCAAATGATCTTCCTATCTGCTTTTTTTAATTATGTCAAATGCTTACTTTTTCAATCTCCTAGACTATTTATCTGATATCCTTCAAATTTGTTCAAGAACATTGAAATTGATTTGATATTTAATTGATTCGTCAAATGGTTTCCTTAATAAATAGGAAATAACCATAATGCCACAGTGTGAAAATGGCCGTAACGTTATATCTCCACAGTGCTTTAGTGCATTGTATGAGCTGATGCTGCCTGAATAGCTTACAGTGCTCCCTAGTGGTCAGTAGGTACTAAACTCTACATCTGACATTTGGTGTTTTGGCACGTCTTTACGCCCTGAGGTGTTACATTTTAATAATTTTTATATATATTAGGAAAGCAATAGCCTATCTCTATGTGGTATGGGTACCAAATTTGTGACATGCCACCTTTACATTGGCCACATCAAAACAATCTGACAAACTGCCAAACTGTGACAAACTGTTAATGATCAATATTTCTGAAATAAATTCCAGATTTTGGTTTGCTGTTTAATTGAAATTCACTTAAAGTTTTTCTACCTGTTTTTCTTTTTGATCACTGCTCGCAGTTATTTTTAATTATATTCATGATTTCTAAGGGCGAATTCAGCTAATATTAATGCTGCAAACATCAGATGTTCCACTAGATGGAGTCATTGAACAAACGCAATGTCCTTAAGCCTGTTTTAGCTTCTGTAACCAGTTATCAAAACAACATGATTTTACTACATGTTTAATTATTCAAATGCTATAAAAACATGTCACTTTCATAGGTTTCCTTTATTATTACAAACCAGAGCTTTGCCAACTCTGAAGCCACAACAAGAAAACTCTCTTTCCTGAACACCTGTGATGAATACAGAGGCAGAAAAAAAACATTCAACAGTCAAACAGCAGTAATATTACAGTCCTATGTGATTATTAATAAAAAAACATGCCACTAATACAGTGTCCCGTTGAGTTTTCCTCATGCTTTCAGGAGTTTTCTTTGTTCACAGCGAAAGAAACACTGATCGGTGTCTAAATTGGCAACAGAAGGAAGCGTAATTGGATACAAAAACTCCAAACCTGAAACACTGAAAAGTAAAAATGACATTTTCTGTTACTTATGACACTTTTAGATAAAGCTGGCAAAGATGAACCATAACAACAGTACAGTTGAGCTTCAGCAACACTTGCACGTTTTCACAACCATATTCGACAACTGTTCAACCTGCGGAAACACGTGAAAAAACAGATTGTCATTGAAATCTGATACAGGTGGCAACAGAAAACAGGGCTCACCTTATGTTGGCGCCCCACGTAGTAAATGATGGGCAGTGGGTCTAGAGCTTGTGGCACACAGCAGGGCTGGGCAGAGGCACCAGGGTTATGATGCCGATACAGAGCAAGAACCTGTGCAAAACCAAATTATAAACAACTTAACCAAAAAACGTTTGACTCTGAAGTGGTTCTTTGTTGAAATTCTGCCACTTTCGACTACGTAAGCTCTTCGCACCTGGGAGTACTTGTTTTCCGAAGCCCAGACATAAGAGCAGGAGCCGGTGCAGTAGTTTGCATAGTAACCAGAAGGTTCATGAATCCACTTCCAACCCAGATCTTTACGGAAATCGATGTAAAGACTCCTCACACAGCAGCCATCAGACTTCCTTCATTTACCATAAAGAGAACAGACGATATATATATATACATTAGGGGTGTAACGGTTCACGGTATGTATTGAACCGTTTCGGTACGGCCTATTCGGTTCGGGACACTTGCGTACCGTTTCGGTATTCAGTATTTTTATTAAATGATATAAATGTATTATTAGCGCGATATTAAGCGCAGCGCAACAATGTTTCTAGGTGAGTTTCCGCACGGACGCTATTGACTGACGAGCACGAGAATCATATCAAAAGCGAAAGGGAAGCCAGAGCTTGAAGACCCTCTCACCTCACTACGGTCTTGTGTTTGAGAACACTTTGGCTTCTCTGTTAAAATACATAACGGGGATAGACGAGTGGATAAATTTAAAGTTGTATGCCGACATTGTTCCACGGAGATCGGGCAGGCAACACATCTAACATTTTCTACTGCTGGAGATATTGTCACTGCAACCAGATCTGTGCTCTCTTCAGAAAATGTGGATAGGTCTATCCTATCTATCCAAACTAGTTGCAGTATTTCATTTTTTATTAAAAAAATGTGTTTTTCTTTATAAAGAGTGCAATTTATTTAAAATATCACCCAAATGTGTCACTTTTATTTATTTTATGCAAGAATTCTATTGTGTATTGGCAGCTTTTCAAAATAAAGATTTTGTAAGTTCTTATTGTTTTGTACCGAACCGAACTCTCCAAAACACTGTAGCGAACCGAATACGATTTTAGCGTACCGTTACACCCCTAATATATATATATATATATATATATATATATATATAGAGCACGTTCGTGTCATATACGGTATATAAACTAAACGCTCACTCTGTACAAGCTGCATCCGTTTCCCGTTTTCTACGAGATGTTGCAGGGCTGTGCCCTTCAGCAGGAAGCGACATCACCAAAATGTGGGGCCCTGGCACTTGGTCTGCTAGGATACGTGTATCTCCTCTAGTACGTGACAAGCCTGTGAATGCACAAAGAGCAGTAATAGCCTGAGACAGGAACCACGTGTGCAGGAGTTGAAGCTGAAGTCACAAACCTGCTATTTTGAAAAGAAAGTCAGGATTCTGCACCTCGGGTTTGCAGCTACAGGCCAACTGCAACTGAAACTCTTGCTTCTCTTCTGTTAAAAACATTTCAGTAGAGTTGACTTCACTCGATGATTCATACAATAAACTACTTTTCTTACATCAAAAAAATAATTAAATGATGATCTAGGTATAATTTACATTTAATTTATTTTCAGAATTAGAACTAAATATATTTATTTTGGGTTGGTTGTTTCTTAATAATTGTACAGTACGCTGTAAATGTTTTTAGGCAGGTGTGGAAAACGTTCTGTAAACAAAACTGCTTTCAGAAATGTAAATAAATAATAATATATTGTTTATTTTTGTAATTTAAAAAAAGGCTAAATGCTTGGTGATACTACTTTATTTTTTTATTTTTTTTATTTATTTATTTTTTAACCTTGTCCTGTCATGCTCAAAAGCCATCACATGGGAGATTTTACTTTCTCCAGGGGAGTGAAACACCTGGTGTGGTGTTTTCTCCTCTGGATTGCAGCGTTGAATGTATGTAAATATTTATTAGTTGTGGTTCCCGCGAGTCAGTTTACATTAGTTGTGTCAGGACAAGACGGCGTTGGACTGAAAGGGGGAGTGGATAAGGGATTGGGGAAGGGTGAGGGGGAAAGGTTCACGAGTGAAAAAGACAAAAAATAAGTGATACTACTTTAATCAAGCATTAATTTTTATCGGTACGCTTGCACAAACTCATGTCAGGTCTTTGAGCAACCGATTATACCAAACAGGTGCTAATGATCATCAATGTCAATTGAAACCCAGTCATGAGATGAAACAGAAACAGCTGTGTAGGAGGATTCAAAACTATATGTGAAACAGACAAACTCTACTATCAGGCTGGCCGAAAATGGTCTTCATGGAGTTGCCAAAAAGCCATACCTCCAACTTGAGAACAAGACCAACCCACTTAAGTGTGCACAAAAACAAAGGAACTGGGGTACAGACGGTTCTCTGGACTGATGAGTCAAAATATTTGACAGTATTTGGTCACACCAAATATTGATCTGATTTAGAGTTCACTTTTATTCGTTCAAAAAGTCTGTGGAGGGAGCTGAAGGTTTGCGTTACTACACAATAAACATTTCTGAACTCTACTACTTCATATTTTGTGAAGGGGTCAAATACTTGTTTTTCCAAGAAGTGCAAATCAATTTTCTGTATTTTTCAATCGTTTTCCACTTCTAAACATTAAAATAATGACATTCTGTGGGACAATGATCAAAATCAACTGGGGTTTAAATATTTATTTCCCGTGAGGGTGCTGCCAGGAAAAACTCATCCTCACCTGTTTTCTGCAGCCAGTCCTTTAAGGTTGAGGTCACATCAAATGACACCCACTTCCTTGCCATCTGATTGGATATGAAGCGTGTGCTGAGGTAGTGAGCCTTGTTCTCCGTGACTTGATACAGCTCCAGTCTCTGCTCCGAGTCTCCCATTTTAGGCTCCTTGATGCGAAGCCGCAACTCAGCCTGGTGGACAACATGGTTCTCCCCTAGAGCATGTTTCATTTCTGTGATGTTGAACAGTAAGCGCTTCTCCGGCTTCTCCTCCACTGGGGATGAACAGAAAGCAAACATTTTTGAACATGTTTGAAATCGATTTAAAAAAAAAAGAATAGTGGTGAGAGCTGGTAAGAATAGTAGCCATCCAATCTTCTTCCAGCAGTTAAGACAATGCTCCAGTTTTTTTAACGTAGCCCCATTCTCCTTATCCCCCCACTGATATTTAGTTGCCCAACAGTTCCGGCATAATAACCAGCTGATCTAGTTAATCATAGGATTAGGTTCATTATCTGACAAGCTCCTCCTGAATCTTGTTAATGAAACCTCAAATCAATTAGCCAATGAATGGTACTTGAATATGGCCTTGTGATTGACACTTGATGCCTATGTAGTGCTTTAAAAGCTAATGCCTACATAGGGGCCGTTATAGGATTATCAATATTCATGGTACTAGGCTAGATTTCTGACAGGCTCCTCCTGAATCTTGTTAATGAAACTTCAAATCACTTAGCCAATAGATGGTAATTGAATTTGACCTTGTGATGGACTGGTGATGCCTATATGGTGCTAATTCTTACATGAGGGGCCATACCAGGTTAATAAATATTCATAGGATAAGGCTAATTTCTGACAGACTCCCCCTGAATCATGTTAGTAAAACTTTATAGGTGGTAATTGAAAGTGGCCCTTTGGTGGACTGTTGGTGTATTATTATATTATTATGTATATCCTCAACCGCCACCGCCCCCCCCCCTGCAAACACAGAGAGGACATTTTTGAGAGATTTGATGAAGGAACAAGTGTGTCATATTTTCTGGGATATTTATTCCACTTTACCTGCGATTATTTTAATGCTTTAAAAGATCTTAAATTGTAATGTTTGTGAGCAGTTCATTAGATCTTAAGAATTATCATCATCGGTGCTCCGGGTAATCAAACACACCCCGAACCAGCGTTTTATTTCCACAGCCAAATAAGGTTTTAAAATCAGCAAGTGTTTGGGATGATGCTGCAGTTTACCAAGGAACTCGAATTCCAGGATCTGAGTCACTTGATTAGCACCCTCTTACCAGCCTTCCTTCCTGTTTGCAATCAGATAATGTGCACACAGCCCCGTTCTTGTAGGGAATCAACAAGCACATGCCGCACGTTTAATATTCGACTTGAAAAAAAAGAACTTACGCATTGTGAACTTGTGAATTTCTTTAGCATAGTAATCCTCCTCTGTAGGGTCTTGAATGGTCTGTGGTACGGGACTCGCTGCCTGCTCCTCGTTGAGCTCCAGTGTGCTGTTGTAGACTGAGACCAGTTCTGTTGGGATGTTTACTAACCTCTCATCCTCCTCTACTTCTGGCACTTTGTCCAGTCGTAGCTTGCTGAGAATCTGCCATCGAATGGCATCGATGCGCTTTTTCTTGATCAGTTCCAGGTCTAGAGTATTGCACGTCGAAAGTGCTCCGCTATTGTTCAGGAATCCAAACACACATTGTAAAGCCAGTAATAAACTCTCTGTCCTCATGGTTAAGGCTTCGGGAAAGGATTGGTTCAGAAAACGTATTCTTTAAATTGCTCTCTTCAATCCCAACCATCTGGATTACAGCTCATCCCAGATTTGGTCACCCAAGTTCCTGGAACAACAAACCTTTGTGGATCTGGAAAACAAACGCCAAACTCACCAATGGAGTCAAAGGCACCCTCACATGACAAAGCTTCCTCGGTAGATTCCCCTTGATATCCCCAATAAGTCCAGCTCAGTCCAGATCGAAGTCTTTCTTTGATAATGTGCTGTCTTCTTGTTCTGAACACACTCAATGACAAAAGAGGAAAAGGAAGCTGCACAGTTTAACCAAATGACACAACACTTCCTTTGCTGCACAGTAGTTTCCCCTGAAGGTTTAACCCGTATGTGGACATAGAGGCATGGGTTTAGTTCATCATGTGCTGGCTATTGCTATACCCCTCGAGAATAATGCAATTTCACAATTCCAAAACATGTACCACCTGCCCAGAGCTAGCTTTTTTCTACAAATGACATCTGACACAGAGACTGGTGGCTGTAAAATCTTGCTCAAGCATCACCACATGGGGTGGCAACAGCAGTATTAACGCTTAGAAGTGTCTGCACACACTGATGCGTGTTTGAATTAGGAGTGACACGATCCTCTTATTGTTTAATTTGATTTCAAATGTAATGTGTAGGTTTCAATAAGGTTTTAAACGAACATTACAAGAGTTATGACACATAAGTTGCAAGGTAATTTTACAGACCCGAAATCCTGCCATCATTGACATCTAGAGGTGAAGTGAAGGGATAACCTATGGAAGTACCAGACCTGTGATATGGCTTGTATTTTCCAAAGTTTTGGCACAGTTCATAAGGTTAAGGAAAGGTTTGCCTGTTTTTATACAATTATCTCATTGTTTTGACCCCTTTTTTTTGGGGGGGGGGGGATTTTTATTTTGTCTCAACACTTTTCATATTTGTTAAAAAACAATTCTTAGATTCTTTGTTCTGGAATTTTACTTTGTGTAATAAAGTAACTAAATTGTAAAAAGCTGGGGTTGCTCTAAAAAAGTATATCAAGGATTGCCTCAAAAAAAATTTTTTTACTAGAGCAAATTTTAAAGTTGTCAAAAGTATTAAAAAGGCCCCAGAGTTCTAAGGGTTAAGAGGATTTGTAATAAAGGAGTCAGAAACACGACGACCATCCACTGCTTGTGTTTATAGCATGTATAGGGACGGGAGGTACCCTACTTTCAAATGTGGGCATGTGTAAGGAACCAGAATGTTCGTTTTCAAAGAAGAAGTGATTAACTTCATCAAAGAGGAACATGAAACTGTACTTTAAAATACTCTTGAAGCATAAGTTTCTGCTTTATTTAAGTTCCATTATTTCAAGGAATAGCTTTAAAGAAAGTGTTAAAGATTCACAATAATCTCATATATTTAAAACGGTGTATAAAGCTTCATTGCAATCACTGCCTTGCTTTTCTAAAACTTGTTTCATACTCAAAACTTGCATCTTGTCTTTTTAAAAATTAATTTAAAGCTTTTAAATTTTTCGTGGTGATAAAAAGTGAACCACTGATTTGATCTCAGCTTCTTTTATCATTCACAAGCCAATCTAAAACAGGAAAAGTCTAAAGTAAACAAATAGTTGTTTCCTGCCTTCTAGTTGGTATTTTAGAACCACTTGTGATGAAAACATGAAATGATAAAATAAAACATGTAACTGAAAGCTCTAGAATTGTTCAATGCCTAATTGTATTTCAAAGCACCTTAATTTAATTCAATAAAACATTATAAAAAATGTATAAAAACGCATAACATTACATTATTGTTCAGCATATACGTAAAGACCCTTATTGTTTAACTCCAACTCCATACTATACAACACAATTTATAAACACACACTGAATACAAAAACCTTTTGTATTTTCAGCTTTCCACACCGTATCGGTCAAAGTGGCGCAAAATAATGCAAAGCTCTAGCACAACTTTCCCCATGGCAACCGTGTGCAGTCTGTATCGGTCGCCACCACTGTAAATGAGGTCAGGGGATCGCAGTTGTGGTCCTCCTCCCACAAACATCTGGGAGAGCTGGTCCTGCCAGGACCCCAGTGGCCGCCATGTCACACACTCAAGACGGTGCTGTCCAGGGCTTGATGGCACATGGACATAGCCATAGCCATACAGCTGGCATCGCCCAAAAGAGTCCTGATGCCACACCTGCAGATGAAGTTTTGGCCATCCTAGTGATATAAAACTTTGTTTATTTTATCTATAAAAGAAGTCTTTCTCCTATTTCTTATACAGACATGCATACAGTGCTCAGCATAACATTTGTCAGAAAAACTATAGGTTACCATCAGAATCAACATTTCTACTAGAAACTACTACAAAATACTCTCACAAATGTGGGCCATTGATTGCAAGATTTGTTATTTTGCACACGCAACACAAATTAATTCAAGGAAAAATGTGTACACCCTAATTAGGAAAAAGGTCATTTACAAGACTACAAAATCCTAATTAAAAGGCATTGAACCACAGATTATTTAAGAGGTGACAGTAGACAGGTGACTGTAAAAGGGCATTACTTAAAGAAAACCCTTTCAATTACATGCTGTCAGCAATGGCTCCCCATGGAAGAAAAATGTCACAAAATCGAATAAAGGAGATCTTTTATTTACACAAAAAGGTGAAGGCTACAAGATCGGCAAATCTTTACATATCAAAATACAAATTAACCTTAATTGCATGATATGGACTTAAATAAATGTTCAATTACATTTGTGAAACGTTTGGAGCTGCTGATTAAATTCCTACTTTTTAAAGGTGTACTCATTCATGCTGAGCACTGTAGATAAAAATTGTAATGCTCTGCATCTCTTATGTCAAATACCTTGTAGGCCTTTAGTAGTATAGTGCAAATCAATGGGATGACTCCAGTATGCCATGTCCCCTGTTTGAGGCAAGTCCACTTGAGTCTGGCCTTCCTTTAGACCAGAAAGAAGCCTCCATGCCCCTCCTAAATAAAAACATATACTGTTACAAGAACATTTAAAAGAATACCAGAGTGCCACCTAAAATAATGTAATATAAGAGATTAAAAGTATTGAAGAACAGAAACCTGTGTGAATTCCCCATTTACAGAAGAGGTTGTTTTCAGGGAAACCGGTGGCCCCAATGATCTGCCCAATTATATGCAATTCTGCCATAAGAGTCCTAAAATAAACAAATGTTGCAAGATGTTTGTTACTTCAAATAACCACATTTTTTTCTGATATTTTCACATTAGTCATATACGTATGTTATTGTAGACACATTATAATAACTGCGTGATTGGCATTAATATACGTGCTGTTATGTATTGTCTAGACTTTTATCTAATTTTTTATTTAAAAGGTAAATCCCAAAAACCAAGAATATAAATATTTTTAATTTAATATAACAGGTTGAGTTAATAAATTAACTTAATATATACGTTAGCCATTTTATGAGTGTTACTATGTTAAGGTTACGTTAAGACAGGCAAAGCTAGCGTTAGCTAATTAGCTTCATAACCATCAGCGGTAATTTCACAACAGCGTCAACAAATACAATGCAAACGATACGCACTTGTACCTCGATGAACAATTCGCCACTACCGATTCATTGATCAGTAAAGCGTGAAAGCGAGAAATCCAAGCAAAGCAGTAAAGCTGAACTTATTTACAGCGTCTTCGTGTCGTTAAGGCTCGACTTCCTTAGCAACTACCTTCCTCGTGTTCTGTGCTTCGCAATGTTTACGGTTTGCTGCTGCCACCTGCTGACAGAATGTTGTGAGATCCGGAAGTGCACGTCAATTGAGAAATGTACAAAATGCAGTTGTTTAGAGTTAGACATTATCTTGTCATGACAAGCAACACGACACAAGGTATTATCACCAACGTTTCTGGTGCTTCAAATTGCTGTTCAAACTCTTGAAGAAGCACAAAGAAATGGGCAACATTGAGGATCACTTCCGACACAGCAACTGCAAAACACATTCAAATTATACTCCTTCTAAATCGAACATGTCCAGCAGTGTAATAAATTCAGAACTGGCAGAAACGAGTGGGACCCAGATGCACCCTATAGTGTCTATAGAGAGGTCTGGTCAAGAAGTGGTCTTTATAGAAAAGTTGCAGTTAAAAGCCATATCTCTGACATGTAAACAAGACCAAGAGACTCAAGTAGGCATGAACAGAAACTGGGCTGCAGGTGCTGCCATATTTGAAATAACTGACTCTAACAGAAGGTACTTTGCTAATAGAAGGCTGGACCGCAACACAACAATGAGTGAAGCATGGTGGAAGTTATTTGAACGCTTGGGGCTGTAATTCTGCACATGGATTTGGGTGTTTGGAAGAATTATTGATGTGCTGAATGCTAATAAATACAGGCTCTTATTTATCATGCAAGACTATCAGGGAGGTGTGTTTTATTCCCAAAAACTATTTTCTGCAGCAGGAGAATGACCCAAAACATACAGCCAAAGTCATTAGAAACTATCTTCAGCTTAAAGAAGAGTAAGAAGTACTGAAAGTGATGAAATGGCCCTCACAGAGCCCTCAACATCATTACATGAAAAGACAGTGAGGAAGCGACATCCACAGAATATCTACCTTCAAAGACTTTAGGGCATCGAGTGGTCAAACATGGATGAAAAGAAAGAACTAGCACTTCCAGTTTTCAAAGCATGCTTTATTTCACACAAGCCTAAAACATTTGCTGTATTTCACTTCATCAATTTCAGTTTTCATGATAATGGGTAAATCATGTTAATGCTTTTTAGATTATGTTTTGTTGTTAGGAGGAAAAAACTACTAATTCCATTTCACAGTGCATCCACATCTCTGGGGGTCCCTAGATGACGTCATGATTATTTAATTGTTCAGTGTTTACATGATGTGCGGCAAAACAAGAGAAAACAACGTGATGAAAACAGAGGAGTTTCTTCTCCCTCTGGTTTAAGTACATCAACAGCACACCTGACCCTCAGAGAGCAGACTGGTACAAACACACAGACAAACAATCAATATTTAATGAGATCCATTATGAAAACACAAGGGATACGACAACAAATTCTGATGAAATTTTCATGTAAACACCATGTGGTTATGAGAGATGACAGTTTGTACTTTTTATAGTGTGACGCTCACTCAAAACAATCAATGCATTTATTTATTACAAAAATGAACATAAATGATGAAGGGAACAAATGATAACTGCTCTATTTCAATAATTGCTGCAGGATCCACTCATTAAATTCCCTAAAAACTATTTATGATACTTAATGTTTCGTTTTTAATTTCAGTTTTAAACATAGCAAAAGCAGCTGCCATCAATGACACAGATTTCAATGTTTAGGGCCAAACAAATCAATATATGATATCATCTTAAATGAACTTTAAATGAGATTTTATTTCAGCGCAATTCATTAGATTGTGTCTTTTTCTACATTTTGAAAGTGCAGACCGGCTTTCATTAAAATTTCTTTAGCTTCCGCCATAAACGCGGTATACACTGTTGACCACAGTATGAAACAATCATGTTGTAAGAACTCTTTTGTACTCCAGTAGACATGTTGAGCCACACTTTGCAACTTTACTTTGGTATTTCCTGTCAATTACAACTATGATGACTCGGAAGGAAAAAAAGGAAGGTTGAGAAAGAAACCAGTTTTTTTTTTCACTGAAAAAGAGACTGTGTTTGTTTTCAAGGGATACAATACCAAGCAGCACTTCCAATTTAAACTGGTTTTACCAAACAGGTGCTTACGAAAACTTGTAGAAACCTGGGAGACCCAGGTACACCATTCTGTCTGGAGAAGCCTGATCACAAGTGGTCTTCAATAGAGTTGTTGGGGAAAAGGCCATACCTCCAATGTGGGAGCAAGGGCAAGGGACATCAGAACTGTTGCTGGTACCAGGTTCTCTGGACTAATGAATCAACAGTGAAGCATGGTGGAGGTCCCTTGAATGCTCAAGGCTGAATTACTGCAAATGGAGCTTGAGATTTGTACAGGATTAATGGTATACTTTTCAATCCTGTGAAATCTAGGCAGGTATCTATCAAACAAGGTGTATGATTGACAATTTATTTGACGTGGATATCATATTTTGTTCATTCACCGGTTTTTGTTCATTGATGAAGAAATGATGAATGTTTTCTCAACGTTCACAAACTTTTGTGCAGCACTGTAAATTTCATTTTATTAAACAGAAGTCTAAAATCAACCCATAGTTATCCCTATAATTTGCTTCCATTTAAAGTTATATTTAATTTGACTTTAACCCTAAGAAGTCTCTGTACGCACCGGTGTGTGCCAATCGGATCGGCAGTTTTGAATTAAGTAGGATAACAATTTTTTAATTTTGGAATTCAATTTAATTGTCATTTTACAGACCCAAAATCAGTGCCATCTAGTGGTGAAAAGAAGAGATAATCCTTGGAAGTACAATACCTTTGATATGGCTCGTGTTTTTCAAAGTTCTGGTAGAAAAAGGCACAATGCAACAAAATGTGTCACTGTCATTTTTAACTGCAAAAATCTCAAAAGTGGCAAATGGTTTTTATGTTTTATTACAAAACACTTTTTAAAAAACATAAAAAATTCCTCTGAATTGTATTTCTTTGTAAAATTTCAGGATTGTTGTGGAACTATTGTGTCATTTAATTTAAAAATATTTTTACACAAAAAAGAACCCAAGGTTGTAGACGCTGAAATCAAGCATTGCCTCAAAAAAAAAACTATTTTAAGGGTAATTTATTACATCAAATTGTAAAGTACTAAAGACTTCTAAGGGTTACAGCAGAAAAACAGCACAAAATAGTGTGACATTCACCGAGAAGCATGAATTCCCGTTCAACATTTGCGGAAACATTAAAAGCCTACATGTTAAGCAAACCCCAAAAGATTTTTTTGTAATTTACAGTAGATTAACAGTACACTATTTTCAAGATACATTCTACCCAAAAAATCTGATTCAATTATCAAACTGATTCAAATATTGAAGAAAGAAAGACGTAAAGATGGTTATTCCACTGAAGATTTATTTTATATATTAATAAAACCATACGTTATATTATCCATTATACACTATCCATTATATCCGTTATTTCTGAAATAAAAAGCATACATAATTCTAAAATAAGAATGATTTGTTGATCCTGTTAAACACCCTTTGTGCTCCATAATAAAACATTAACACTATTAATGAATATTTTCCCCAGATTTGGATTTTCACAAACATCCCCAAAGGGAGGTTTTTCAAGAAAATGTTGAGGTAGTCAAAGATAAATGGCCACTGGGATTCAACGGGGACGTAACGATATGCAGTTGAACTATTTAAGCTCCGTCAGCTTTCTGATCTTTCACTCTTGGTCCCTTTAACAACACATTGTGCCGGAGTTATCCTGTAAATCTGGGAGCCAGCATCTATGATAATCCTCTTCATGTCTTCTTTTTTTGAACATGTCTAATATCAACGGCTCTAACCTCACGCAGTCAGTTTTGCTGTACGACCGCGATGCACCAGTGAAAACATTCCTGTGTGTGACTCCATCGGTTATTTTTCTGTACGTAAACGGAGTCATGATCTACACTTTGAAGAAAAAGTCTGTGTTTCAGGAGGCGTCTCGCTATATTCTGTTTGGTCACATGCTTTGGCTCGATACCCTCCAGCTTTTTATGAATGTTGTGTTGTTTGTTTGCGCTGTAAGCAGGATTTTAATCTTGAAAAACATCTGTATCGTGCTTCTTGCAGCTGCTCAATCCCTTTATCAGGCTGCTCTTCTGAATCTGGCTTTAATGTCGCTTGAGAGATATGTAGCCATTTGCTTCCCCTTCAGACATGCAAAAGTGGCCAGTTACAGGAGCACTCACATTGCCATCGCTGTGATTTGGTTGATAGGTTTGATTCAGTGTGTGTCTGAGATGATTATCTTCTATTCCGTTGACACGTCGAATGCTGTGATGAATTTATTCTGCTCAAGAACTACACTTTTTCGTCTGCAGATCTACAAGAAACTTGAAATCGCTTTCACATGTATATTTTTTGTCTTTGTGTGTTTTGTCATCATCTTTACCTATGCCTCCATTGCAGTCGTGGCCAGATCAGCCTCCAGTGATAAAGCATCCGCAACGAAAGCCAATAAGACTGTTCTGCTACATCTCATTCAGCTGGGCCTCTGCGCTGCATCTATTTTAGTCGGAGTCATCCAAGAGCTCATTTATGTCTATACGGACTACATGACCTCATTACACGTCATGTATTTTTGCTTTGTTGTGTTCATGATCTTCCCAAAATGTCTAAGTCCTCTTATATACGGTCTGAGAGACCAAACCTTCAGCTGTTTGTTTAAATACTACTTCACATTTGGTCACAAAAAGCAAAGTAAATGTCATACAGAGATAAATTTGGCACAGTGAAAAAGCAGATAGTCTAATGCGGAGTCTGTTTTTAACGATGTCTGGTGTAGAATAAGATCTTTGATTGTTAAAATGGAGTTTGTGCACTGAAATAAATAAGAGTTTGTGATTTATTTTGGGAGAAATTAAAGATAATCTTCACGTTTTGTGCTCTTTGAAAGTTATACAAGTGTATATTTACCTGATATATTAAAACATTTAAAGTGAAAAATATAATGCAGAGATTTGTAATTTGGGGATCACACATTGTCTTATTACTTAAATTCATTATTGTGGGCAATTTTGTTTCCCTATCCTGTCCCCTTTGTTTGCCCGCAGGGCCTGAATGTGGCTCCTTAGTACTCGTGAGCTCGATGATGAATTAACTCCATGAGATGAGAAATGAAGGATGGCTTTGTTTATTGTATCTTGAAAACACAACGATATTGTTAACAAATATAAGAAAGTAAAATATACCACTGGAACGTTAACTGCAGCCAAGGTCAAGGTCAAAAGGTTGTACCGTCCCACCAAATTTTAATTAATTTCTTAGAGAGAAATAAGGGATACTCATACTTTCAAACAAATAATATAACACAAAGAAATGGATCCTACATTCATTAAAAGCCTGATTATTGTGATAAAGATACAGCTTGTGAAAATATATTGTCATTTAGCATTCAAGCTAACAGAATTCTCAAAAAATTGGTTCCCTTCAAAGATTTATTTCATAACATTAGGGTTATAAGTGTAGTTTTTCGATTGTAACCCATAAATTTCAAGGAAACTTTGAGTCTCGTTACTAAGCATAAAGTTCAGATTGGCAAAGAAAAATTAAGAAATAAGAGATTAAATATACCTCTTTTGTTAGTTGTTTCAAACGTGATTTGGAAATGACTTGTTTGTGGCTCACCTTTACTTCCTTTGGAACAGATTTCTATGCCTAATATGTCCCTGCAAATATGGATTGCTCACACAAATGCTCAAAAATGTCTTCCGAAGCTTAATAAAATTAAAAATATCAGACAGAAAAATATAGGCAAACTGAATTAAACTTAATTAAAATTCAAATGGTTTGCTCGTTTGGACAGGGCATCCAGTGAGCAAAAAAAACATTAATTATTTATACTTTAAGTTAAGAAGAATACTTGTTTATTTTGTAGCATTTCCAAAGTCCCCTTCAACCCATTTGCATGGTTTGCTTTGTTCACCAAGTAGCGTGATAGCTCAAGGGTTAGCATTGTTCCCTCACAACATCTAAAAACATTCAAGTCAGGTGGATTCTTGACTCTTAAAATGCTACAGATACAGCAACAGTGAATGGTAAACCTTGCTTGCATGCTGATTGTCAGTTGAAGATAGAAGTTTTCCTTTCAAAACCATGTTCTTGGAACTAGCTGGCCACATTAGCAATATAACATTCCCTTTTTGACTCTAAGCCAAAAGTCTGGGATAGAGTTCTATAAATTTGGTTGCTAGTGTAAAACGTTTGGTTGCTAGGGAGTGGTCTGAGATGTCATAAAAAATTTAAGTTGCTACTATGATCAACATAACCCAAAACCCCATTTTGAAGATATTTTGGTGCCCTTTCCCATTCATTATCAATGGCCATTATAAGTCAATGGTGACCTTTGACCTTCCCCAGAGCCCGAGATTCAAATGCTTTTGCTCAATCACTAGTATGTTCCTCCACAAACTGGTAACCTGCACAAGTGTGGTGAGTTTGAAGTTTATGTCAGGCCTTCAGTTGAGTTACAGCTTGACCTCATACAAAATCGATGGAAAATTTCCCAGCATTCTCAGTCTGAAAAGATATAGCAACTCAAGTCTTACCAGTTTGGGTTGTGCGACTAAGTTTTATAGTTTGATTCAATAACAACATATTGCACCATAATTAAACAACGTACATATTTTCAAACTTAAGTTACGTCATGTTTATGATGCACACACAAAGCACCCTATGGGAATCAGTTTAACACTATTTAAATTGTGACGGTCTGGTATCTCCCTTCACCATCACCTGTGAGGGAAGGGCAAGGAGTTAGGTGTTCAACTGCAGGAGCCAGCGGGTCTTACACCTCTGATAATGTCTAGTTTGAACCAGTCTACATCTAATTCCACGCAGAGAGTGATAGGTCTGGATTTGCAGGTTAAGATAGTTCTGATTGTGACTCCATGTGTTGTTTTCCTCTACATCAACGGCATCATGCTCTTCACCTTGAGGAAAAAAGCTGTTTTTCGAGAGACGTCTCGCTACATTCTGTTTAGTTACATGCTTTGTGTTGACACACTCAATCTGATTATGAGTGTCATACTGTATATCACTGCTATCAGTAGGGTTTTAATTATGAGGAATGTTTGTCTTGTTCTTCTCTTTGCTGCAACATTTCTGTATCACATATCTATTTTAAATCTGTCCTTAATGTCAATGGAGAGGTACGTGGCCATCTGTTTTCCTCTCAGACATGCTGAAATCGCCAGTTTTGAAAGGACTCACACAGCTATTGCTATCGTTTCTGTATTAGGAACGACTAAACCTTTGATTGAAGTCATTATTTTCAACTTTTTTGATGTTTCAACTGTGGCTATGCAGGTGTTCTGCTCAAGAACGACATTATTCCGACTGGAGATCTACAGCAAACTTGATATAGTCTTCACATGTGTGCTGTTTGTGCTTGTATGTTTTGTTGTTATCTTCACGTATGGCTCTATAGCAGCTGTGGCTAAATCTGCTGCTAGTAATAAACTCTCAGCCAAAAAAGCCAATAAGACTGTTCTGTTACATGTCATACAGCTGGGGCTTGGTGCCTTATCTGTTTTATCTGGAGTTTTTCAAGAAATGGTTTATGTTAAAACTGATCTACCAACTGCTCTTATTGTAAATTATATTTTCTTTTTAGTGTTTATTATTTTCCCCAGATGTCTGAGTCCTCTAATATATGGTCTGAGAGACCAGGCCTTCCGCTGTGTATTTATATACTATTTTAGATTTGGTAAAGGCCAAACAGTTAAACCAGTAGTCAAAGAGGATGACCATTAGTAAAAATACTATATTTTATATATGAGTACTTGTACAAAAACAATAAGAATACATTATTAAAGTGGTTTGTTTATTTAAAGACTCATTCTTGTAGATTTGCTCCATTCACTTTTCTGAACTCTGATTGCAAATTACACTGTATGCTTCTTTTGATATGTTGGCATCTACAATTAATTATATTAATGAAAATGTTTGTACATTTTGTGACCTTTTTTCATGTGATCATGCTTTAACATTGCAATTACATACCGTAATTTAATGTGATAGTATGGTTTTTAGAATAGAATAATTGTAACGGATTAAACACACACACACATATATACAATATAAGGTACTATACGTAAACGATAACAAATATAGAAAAAATGTTACAATTATAGATAAAAATATATAAGAAACTGAAAATATACATACAGTAAGTTATCGATGGATTTGTGTTATGGGCCATTATTGTTCACTGTGAATTATTAACAATAATACAATATCAAATAATAAAATGATTGACTATTGAGTTTGTTTTTCCTTGTGCTGATGCAATATCTTCAGTTGTTTATGAAAAAGAAGCTGTTGAGCAGCTATCCCCCCATTGGAACTAACTTCTGCTACAACGATAATGATCACATGAATAATTTATGCTTATTCTACAGGGCACATGTGTAAAACTCAACCACACACTTCAGTTTTATATCTAGATCCTTTAATTGTCTTCAAACCCATCAAAACATTTGGAACTCTTCCACAAACTGTCTAATCTAATTGTGAACAATTTGTGCACACATCGCTTTAAGGGCTTTAAAAAAGAGGGTGATTGTTAAAGGGTTGATGACATAGATTCACAAGAACATAATTCACAGTGGAATTTGGTTTAAATGTATTTAAAGGGTGGACTGGTTGAAATGAACTGAAAAAGCTTGTCAAACGGTATCAAACCAATAGTCCTCTTTTAGATTTAATAACTTCATCATACTTCTAGTTAGAAACTCCATTCAAACTTTAAATGATTCTACGGAAGTGGATCTATAACAGTGATGATCAGCCTTTTCATATCTTCTACAGATTTTTATTAATCACAGTTCAAGTTTTATGACGATTTCTGACTTTTTCATTGAGAGTGCAAGACTCTGACAAGTTGAAAGTTTTCAAACTTCTTCAAACATTCCCTCTCTTCTATCCTACACTTTAACCTTTATGCACAAATGTTATATTAAAGAACTAGGGAAATTTGTCCTTTTTCAGCTGATGTGGTTTTCATTTTGATATGGTCTACAGTTTATAATCCAGCAGGGCTAAACCACAGACAGTGCAGTAAATTTGTCCTAATAAACCCATACATTTTAACTGGCAGATGCTGTTCAAAAATTAAACAAAACTGTTTCTAACTCATCATAAATCTTACAATTTTCAACATAACATTCACTTCATTGAGGCTTTCTGCTTCTGACAAAGAAAGAATCATCTTGATATGTCTTACGGTTCTTCTAGAAACTTTAATTGTTTGAGGAACGTTTTTGTAAAATTCAGAGAAATGTCTCCCTGACTCAAAAACTGACAGTTGGTCCAGGTGCAACTGATTTGTGTAATTAGGTCAAGGGTCTTCATTGACTTAACATGGCCATTGAGATACATGGAATATTGCTACCATTCACTTCTATTTGGCCATTGAATTGCATTGAATGCCATATTATACCATTGGAAGTACCTCAAACAGTCTAGGAGTAAATTTATTTTTTTATCAGAAGAAGAAGCCGGAAATCATAATAAGTTTGATTCAATAACAACATATTGCACCATAATTAAACAAAGTACATATTTTCAAACATAAGTTACGTCATGTTTATGATGCACACACAAAGCACCCTATGGGAATCAGTTTAACACTATTTAAATTGTGATGGTCTGGTATCTCCCTTCACCATCACCTGTGAGGGAAGGGCAAGGAGTTAGGTGTTCAACTGCAGGAGCCAGCGGGTCTTACACCTCTGAAAATGTCTAGTTTGAACCAGTCTACATCTAATTCCACGCAGAGAGTGATAGGTCTCGATGTGCAGATTATGATAGTTCTGATTGTGACTCCATGTGTTGTTTTCCTCTACATCAACGGGATCATGCTCTTCACCTTGAGGAAAAAAGCTGTTTTTCGAGAGATGTCTCGCTACATTCTGTTTAGTTACATGCTTTGTGTTGACACACTCAATCTGATTATGAGTGTCATACTGTATATCACTGCTATCAGTAGGGTTTTAATTATGAGGAATGTTTGTCTTGTTCTTCTCTTTGCTGCAACATTTCTGTATCACATATCTATTTTAAATCTGTCCTTAATGTCAATGGAGAGGTACGTGGCCATCTGTTTTCCTCTCAGACATGCTGAAATCGCCAGTTTTGAAAGGACTCACACAGCTATTGCTATCGTTTCTGTATTAGGAACGACTAAACCTTTGATTGAAGTCATTATTTTCAACTTTTTTGATGTTTCAACTGTGGCTATGCAGGTGTTCTGCTCAAGAACGACATTATTCCGACTGGAAATCTACAAAAAACTTGATATAGGCTTCACATGTGTGCTGTTTGTGCTTGTATGTTTTGTTGTTATCTTCACGTATGGCTCTATAGCAGCTGTGGCTAAATCTGCTGCTAGTAATAAACTCTCAGCCAAAAAAGCCAATAAGACTGTTCTGTTACATCTCATACAGCTGGGGCTTGGTGCCTTATCTGTTTTATCTGGAGTTTTTCAAGAAATTGTCTATGTTAAAGCTGATCTGCAGACTGCTCTTATTGTAATTAACATTTTCTTTTTAGTGTTTATTATTTTCCCCAAATGTCTGAGTCCTCTAATATATGGTCTGAGAGACCAGGCCTTCCGCTGTGTATTTATATACTATTTTAAATTTGGTAAAGGCCAAACAGTTAAACCAGTAGTCAAAGAGGATGACCATTAGTAAAAATACTATATATATTTTTTTTTAATTAAGTACTTGTACGAAATCAATTCAAATAATTTTTTTAATGTTATTTATTTAAAGACTTTTTATTATTGATTTGCTCCATTTACTTTTCAGAACTCTGATGTCCTCAGAATTGTAAATAACACTGTATGCTGCTGTTGATATATAGGCATATAAAATTAATTATTTTAATGAAAATGTTTGTACATTTGTGACCTTTTTTCATTTGCTCATGCTTTAACATTGCAATAATATAATTTAATGTAACAGAATAGAACCTTTATGTCGCCTAACGTGGGGAATTGCATTTTAAAAACAGCTTTGACAGTCAAAAAATTCATATTCATCCAGTCTATTGTAACTCGTTGAAATCTAATCTAATCTACTTCTAATTTAATTGTGAAAATGTGAAAAGCAAACACAGGATTGCTCAATGTACGTAAATATCTTACTTTACAAGAAAAATCTAATTGTTTGCTCACACCATAGTTAGCCATGTGACCCGAACAATCCAGAGTCAAGCAGTTTTGTTTACATCTTATCTCTGGCAAATACACTTTTGTGATAAATTGGATGCAAGCAGACAGGAACAGACAGGACAGCATTTAGACAGGAATAGAAGCGGGGGGCAAATGACGGTGGGTTCTGGATTCAAACTCATGCAAGTTGGAATCTATAATGTAGCTTCTTCTAACGCTGTTATGTTTGAAGAAGTCAAGAAATAAAACAAACTTTTACTATAAACCAGTGGTCACCAACACATTTCCCGCTGGCACCTGGTCGCCCATAAGAACCACATGAGTCGCCCCCTACCTATTCTAAAAATAGCTCAAATAGTGTCACTTTCGAGTGAGCTGAATCTAATTTAATATGACTACTATTCTTGTTTAAATGGCACTTGCATTTAAGCTTGATGTGACAATATATAAATCATTTTAAAAGTAATTTATATATAAATAAATGAACTACGACCTTGTAGAGTTGAAAGGTCAGTATGATGCGCTATGACGAAACAAAATAGCGTTTGTCTCGACGTGATGACTGTGGCGGTGGTGGCCAAACGGCACAATAAGGAAAGGCATTTCATGACGCACCACACAAGCTACCAACTATCCACAGAGCAGCGCACTGAATGCAGAAAAAGTCTGAGAGTTGTGGAGATGCGTGAGATGCACACCTGCAACACTCACTCAGAGAACAACATACTGGTAAACCGCACGCAATGCCTTCCTCTTAATAACTGCAAGAAACAGATACCAGATTTGGTGTCCAGTTCATGTTAGTTCAATGCGTTTGTAAAAAGTAAAAATGTTAGGTTTTTTTACGTTAAAATGTTTACAATGTAAAAAACATTTTTTTTAAATCTTAGGTCACTTTTTGTATTTATATGATTTAATATTGAACTTTTTTCGATTTAAAAAACACTTGCACTAAGACAAAATATAAATATAAAGTGTTGCATATTAATATTTATCTGTTTCCAACCTTAAAAATCATTGTTGATGTACGTTGTGAGAAATAATTCACATGATCAGTGTCTTTGCAGAGATGAATATCCTTAATTATTAATAAATTCAGAAGAGGGTCTCAAAGTGGTCGCCTTTTGCATTAAACAGTACTCAGGAAGTATCTCTCGGTTTCAAAAAGGTAGGTGACCCCTGCCATAAACACACCTGAATCCGTGTTCAGCAATAAACGTTCCTTTACAATTATTTTTAAATTTAGACTTTAGTCATTTCCAAGTTACTAAAAAAACCTTCAATAAAATATTGCACAGTTAGTAATTTGTTTTTAACAATAAAGAAAGAAATAAAAGAGGGTGATTGTTAAATGATTGATGACATAGAGTCACAAATCCCAGTGGAATTTGGTTTGAACGTATTTAAAGTGTGGTACTCTCATAAGACAGATCATTGTGTGCCTTATTGCTCTCCCGGATTTAACATCTGAGAAGACATCCATATTCCCAAATATCATCTACAAGGCATTTGTGGTTTACACATTGCTCTACTCAATGTGATTCTCTACATCTTTGTGACTTGTGAGAATGTCTAATTTCACAGAATCCGTGTCGAACCTCACACAGAGGCTGATGGATCAAGATGCATCAACAAAGGCATTTTTGTTTGTAACCCCATGTGTTGTTTTCCTCTACGTCAACGGAGTCATGCTCTTCACTTTGAGAAAAAAGACAATGTTTCAAGAGTCATCTCGCTATATTCTGTTTGGTCACATGCTTTGGGTTGATACACTCAACCTCTTTATGAGTGTAGTGTTATATGTATGTGCTGTAACTAGGATTTTAATAACGAAGAATGTTTGTCTCGTCCTTCTGATAACTGCAACAGCTCTCTTTCAGGTTTCTACCCTTAATCTGTCTTTAATGTCTTTGGAGAGATATGTTGCTATCTGCTTTCCTCTCAGACATGCAGAAATCACCAACTTCAGGAACACACACATAGCTATTGCAATTGTTTGGTTCTTGGGTTTGATTCAGTGTTTGTCTGAGATGATTATCTTCTATTCCATTGACACGACAAATACAGCAATGAATTTATTCTGCTCACGGACTACGCTTTTCCGTCTGCAGATTTACAAGAAATTTGAAATCGCTTTCACGTGTGTGTTTTTTGTGTCGGTGTGTTTTATTATAATCTTTACCTATGCCTCTATAGCAGCTGTGGCGAGATCAGCCTCCAGTGATAAAGCATCCGCAACAAAAGCCAATAAGACTGTTCTGCTACATCTCATTCAGCTGGGGCTCGGTGCCTCATCCATCTTAGTGGGAGTCGTCCAGGAAGCCATTTATGTATATACTGATTTCTTGACGGCTCTTAATGTGATGTATTTCTGCTTTTTAGTGTTCATCATTTTCCCTAAATGTCTAAGTCCTCTTATATATGGTATGCGAGATCAGGCCTTTTGCTCTCTGTTCAAATACTACTTCACATTTGGTAAAGGTAAAGTTAAACCAGTCATTATCGATCAGCATGTTTAGTGTAAATAGCTTTATTTGAAATGGTGTAATTTATTGTGGTTATATATTTCTGCATCAAACTAATGAAAAATATAAACAAATTTTTATTATTATACCAAATTTTGTAATTCAGTAATGCTTTGTGGCATAAGGATCAATATGAATCGAACCATAGGAGGAATGGTGTGCTATTATTACTAATAGTACTGGCATATTTCTTCTATTTTATATACATTTTTTAAACAATTTATGTCCAAACAAGACCATTCGTGTCCAAACAACCATTAATGAGTACATTGTATACATTGCATGTACTGGGGATATGGGTGTTTTAATGCCCACGCTTTTCTAGCTTTGATCATTTACCTTTTGATCGCACCTTTTCCATCAGTTTCAATTCCACAAGCATGCAAAGAGTTACCTTAAAAATCATGCTTCTAAATTTTAACACCTAATCCACATAAAATATTTACTTTTTAGAGATCTTTAAAATCATAACTTGCTACCCTGCTCCCAACAGCTCTTTTACTGTTAATCCAGAATAAACCAGCAGAAACATGGCATTTTCTGATCGGCGGAGAGTATTGGTGACATCAACACTTGTGTTTTGAAAAGGCTGGTTCTGTGATATAAAGGGCTTTAAGTTGTTTTGTGTGATGTAGCAGTTTTGCTGTGTGTTAATTGTGTTCTACACAGGCAGGAAGTATTATTCCGCAAATTTCAACCATTTATCAGAATGGTGTCGCACAGAATGCCTTGCGCAGCAAACTATTCAATGATTAAACTAATGTTGTTGAGTTATGCTGTTTGTGGTACAGTTGTTTTGCTGTGAAAGTCAATCTAATAAAACTGTTTTTCTAACCCTTAGAAGTCTGGGGCCTTTTTGAACATTGTTTTACTACTTTAAATTTTGCTCCAATAAATCTTTAAAACTATGCGGGAAACCATTTTAGTACACCCCCAGTTTCTTTTTTCAATATTTTTTCATTACATTATACAAAAATTCTACAAAAATCCTGAAATTGTAGAAAAATACAATTTGACGTATTTTTTTGTACACATTTTTGTTCACTGCAAATATCTCAAAAATTGAGAACAAACTGTATTCATGTTTTATAACAAAAATCTAATTGTTGAGACAAAGGTTATTGGTTATCCATTATTTCACCACTAGATGTCACTGATTTGGAGTCCGGAAAATGAAACGTAAAATAATCATTTTAATTACCTTGTAAATTATGTGTCATAACTCTTGTAATGTTTGAACAATAGCTGGGTTGCCTCATTCCTGCTTAACTCACAACAGCCGGTGTGATTGGCACATACAACGCTGTGTAAAAAGACTTCAACTTACAATCGATTGCAACGTTATTTAGTGTATTTAGTTAACAGATAATTGTTTCATTGTTAAATACAGAAAAGACTTTAATAAGAAATCGGCAGTAGAGTGTGTATTCATAATCATTTTCATCGTCAACACAAATGTAAAATAGAATCCCCCACACAGTAATTCTGCTGAGTATGGTGAACCCAAACACATGAACTCATTTGCACAGGAAGTCTGGGGTATCAGAGTAGATGTCCATCTGTTAACGTCCATCTGCTCTATCTCCACTTCTCTGTGTTGTGGCCCATATCTCAGATTTGTCAGATGATTCCTTGAACATGTTAAAAATGCATTGCTGACAATATATTTTCACATTTCACCAATGCTTCACAACTAATCACACAATTATGAAGAATATAAGTAGTATGGAACAGCAGGAGTGCCAGCTACCAGCACTCGTTTAGAAAATGCAAATTTGGTCTTATTGATCAAGTTCAAAAAAGAAATTATGTAGACACTATTATGCTTTGCATGGTTAGATTTGTTCCATGTCAGATGACTAATTCAAGTTGTAGCTATTACACTTTTCTAAGAGGAATTTGCACCAATGTTACCCTACATTTATGGGAGTTAAGGTTTTGCTGCACGTGTTTTCCTGTTGATGTTTTTTCAGTTTGTGTGTGTTTTCTAAAGTTGCGGTGTGATGAGCTCTCTTGGGCCCTGTGCATTCTGTCCCAGCACACGTTCACGACACACAAGCACCCAGCTGGATTCAGTCATAGATATTTAATATGCTCAAAAGAGCTCCAATCAGACACCTTCAATACGTGTGAGGCAAGGGTGTTCTTTCAGTATTCAGTTTTACCAGCACCTTTAATAAATAATAGTTTTCATTATTTGCTTTTCTCATTGACACTCTTTGATAGTAATAGGCAGAGGACTTCCCATTGTCTTGGATTGTTTTGTGAATGAAAAAAAGAGTTATATTATACTGTAAACGTAATAAAAATGCAAATCACTATGCAAGAAATTAAAATAAAGAAAGCTATTTATGGACACGAAGTGGAACACGCAAATTGTGATATAATGCTAAATACAAATAACACATAAAACAGTAACATTTAAACAAATAGATCTAGAAATTCAGTTTGTGGACCAACGTAAAATTGACATTTTCTACAGATTTATTACCAGAACTGTAAGTTGAAGACTAAAAGTATGCTTTTGCATGGACCAGTTTGACTACTCAAGCATAATAGTTGCTCATTAAAACAGCAAACAATTCGACTTTAGTTTCTGTCGTTGTAATTACTCTTCTAACCAACAGAGGGAGATGACTGGTTGGTTTACGTCTAACGTCAGTAACGTAACAAACATGGCGGCGTACGCCAGGAAAGTGTTGGCAGCAGGAATAAGGTTGTATAGTGTGCTAAATAACATTAAATTACTTCCCCCTGTAGTAATTATTTGTTACATTAATGTTTAGCAGATACATTTTCAAACATAAGTATTAAAACATTCAATTGTTGTGTCAACTATTTTTCCGTTGCTCAACTTCCGTAAAAGAATTCGTTCTCGTGTAAAAACTGTTTTGTTGCCCCGGTTTAGCTGTGGCGTGTCGTTGCTGACCCGTAGCTTGCGTCCGGTTGGCACTGTGTACAAACTGACGCTGCCTGGGCACCGGAGATGGAGGAGACTGGGTGGCACTGCTGCTGTCTTTTGTGCTGTTCCTTTTCTACAGGTTTGAATCTCTACACTGGCACCACTGTCAGTTCTGCAACATCTAAACTAAGTTTGTTGCTACACTATTCTACAGGTTATACTTGTACTCAGTACAAGGTTCAAAATACTGTATTGTTAATAATTGTTCATAACAATCTGCAAAATGGTCTACTTTATCTGGAAAAGGAAAGGACAAAGGCTTCAGGCCTTGGAAATAGAGCAGGATGAGATGTCACATCGGGCGCATCAGCCATTTTGTTTGTAGTCCTAGTTTCTACCAGTAACTTGAATTGAAATGTTTTCAAAATACTAAAAATACAAAATAAACAACTATAACTTAGTTATAGTAATAAAAATAGACTAAACATTCAAAATAATTCAGTTCTTTTCAGTTTCTATCGGTAGGAATCACCCTGTTTAATGTGTTTAACAATGGTAATGGGGGCATCACGCTACAAATATGGAGCATGCGATGATGTCACTTCTTCCGCTCTAGGAAATAATTGAGTTTTTTGTTTTGTGAGAAATTGATGGAAGCTTCTTTTGTGTTTGTGCAAAAACTATACGAAGCTATTTTTTTGTCTTTAGAAACCAGAAAACATGACGCATGAAGACCTTGTACGGAGAGCATTGTCACTGGTCACTGACAGTACAAACACATTCCTCTCACAAACTACTTTAGCAGTGATCGATTCCTTTACTGGTTATGCTAAGGTAATCACAACCACTGAATTCATCGATTGATTGATTGATTGATTGATTGCTTTCGAGATTTGTACAACTCCAGCAACACATGTCTTCTTTTAAGGCTATGAACAATCTTGTGGCCTTACACAAAAGCTATGAGGCGTCTATCAGCAAGCTGAGTCCTCCAGAGGAGGAGGTTGTCTGGAAGGCCATTCTTGCTCAACGTGAGGAGGTAAAAATATATGTATCCATGTTCACACAGTTTGTTTTAACCGTACATTAATTCATTTAACAGATGCTTTTATACAAAACAGACTTCTGTTGGTGGAAAAACAATTCGTTTTTCGAAGTTCTAGAGTCAATCAAGTGCTCATAGAAAACCTTCCAGCCATTACCAGAAGAGAAGTGCAATGAGGATAGATTTTTTTTTCTTGAATTAAAGTCAATCCACTAGTGGGCAGTGTTAATTTTTGCATTAAGTTATCTTTTTTACTCTAACCTAATGGAAAGAACTAATTTTATAATCTTTCTCTGTCAAAATGTGACTAAAGGATAATTGTGTCCTAGTAAATATTACATAAAACAAGAAGAAAAGGTAAAGAAGTTGCAGAAGTGACTAGAATCACAATCACTCCAAGAAGAAAATATACAAATACAGCTCCTAGACAAGATCTAGCTCCACGATATGTATCGGGAGAATTTTTTATCACAATATAATGTGCCAATTACTTCATTTTGGATATTTTGTAGGGGTCAGTTCATTACAAGACCTTTTGATGGAGAAGATGATATAATCTGTGTTGAAGGGCTGCAGTAAGTCTAGTACAGTTACAAGTAACCCATTGCAACAAAAGCCATTTGGACTGGTTTTCCACCAAATATAATCTTGGCTACACGTTTGAACTCTAAATGAAAGCAAACACTTTTTAAGCACTTCCTTTGAGTGATTTTTTTTATGAATAACGAAAGGCAGACTATTTCAACCAAAAACTGTGAAATATGAAACAGTCAGCTTTATGTCCACTCTTGTATCCTGATTGGTTTCGATCCAGTTTTTTTCAGAAAGGAAGAAATTCTGCAGTAAATGTAATTGACATTATACTTGAAAGTCTACAACAGTAGTTTACAGATTCTGTGACCTGGTGGTTTAATGTGTTTCAGGTAATGGAGAGCAGAAAGGAATGTAAACACTTTGAATCTTGCTGGATGAACGCGATCCACCTCTCTGAACAGGCAGTAGCTGCAGCTTTCGATGGAGGTACTTGTAACTTTTATTTTCTGCTGAAAGTTATTACAGCATTTTAGATTTAGTATTTTCTATATTTTTAAATTGGTAATTTTTTTTTCTATAATTCTTGTGAGAGAATACATTTTTAATTAGCATTACGTTATGAAAATGCTGTTATCAAATGACTACTTTGCAGTCTAATTCATTAATCATTTTATGTTTTCAGTCTCAATTTAAAATTTTAGTTACGGTTGAGGGTGAGAGAGTAAAAGTGTGTTACCTTCAAATACTATTGGTTGTAACTATGGTAAAATTATGTATTAATAATTAATAAATTAAAAAAAAAAACATTGTTAAATGCATTTTGGTGGTTTAAAATTTTTGTCCTGGGGTAGAGCTCTGCTTCTCGCCAAGTTTTAAACAAAACAAGTTCCAATTGCCCCATGATGTAAACAAATCTTCTAAACACTGGCTTGCTCATCCCTCTTCATTCCCTGAAACGTATCAACTTCTTTAAAATCCTCATGCTTATCTGTAGCTAGCTGTTGCTTTGCCTTTGCATGACCAAAAACAGAGGTATACCCATAGACGGATAGAAAGAGTACCTTACATTTGGCATCTGCTGCCTCACGGTGGCCATTTGTTGAACTGTCTTCAATGGCTCCAGGGGCAGATCAGGCATCTGTGTATGCGCAGTCCTGTCTCCAGCTCTCCCAGTCCCAGGTGGAGCATGTTCAGCAGCTGGTGCAGGAAGCTGAGAGACAGCTCAAGGACTCCAAAGCTGAGGAAAGTGAGAGGCTTCAGATCACCACTAGTGAGGATGAGGACATTCCAGATGCATATCTACGAGAGGATTAACCTCTGCGTACATCTGATCTTTAATGGAGCCTTACTGTACAATCTGTATTAAAGCACAGATGTATTCTTGTTTAAAAAACGTCTTTGAGCTTGGGGATGCTGGGAAAGAGCATAAATGTGCCATAAACATTGATGTGGGCCGCTGAGTTTAAGTATGTAACTATAAACTGTGATTAGAAAAGAGTTTTGTTTTATGCTTAATATAAGTGATGTATATTTACAAACATGCTGTGTTTTTTATTCGACAAATAAAATATATAAAGTGTCTTTGAGATGAAAATGCATAATGAGTTCTTAGATTGTTCACTAAATTACAATGAATATTCAGAATCGCCCGCATATCTGTTTGTAAAACTTCCATGAAGACCGCTTCTGGCCACGTTTCTCCAGACTAAATATCTGAGTCCCACTGGTTTCCACCAGTTCTGAGCTGATTGCACTGCTGATCATATTCCTATTTTGGAAGGGAGATAAGCTTGATGCTATTTCTCACCTGTTCTAAGCCTTCTGCACAGCTGTTTCTGTTTCAAGCTACGTCACATGTTTGGTATAAGTGGTTGGTCACTGTCTTTGTGAAAGTGTACCTATAAGAATCAATGCTGGTTTGCAGGTAAAAAACGCATACCAATTTTTTTTCCAGGTTTTTCTTTGATTGCACACTTTTATTTAATTAAAAACAATCGTAATTTATATTTCTGAAAGTATTCTTTGTTTACATATTTTTTCGACACTCAACCTAAAACTTTTGCATAGTTTGGACATCAGAATTTTCATAATTCTCTGAGTAAAATTTTAGGGATGTGCCTGCTCTATCTGCTGGTTAGCGTTGTTTTGTCCCAAGTGTTTCAGTAGTATTATTTACATTGTGACAGGTTCTCATTCTCTCTGGTTTTTGGATCATGTCTTCTAAGCAAAAGTCTTCGATAATTATTTATTCAAAGACTGATTTAATTAAAGTCGGAATCCTGATCTAACAGGAAACAAACAAGTTTAAATGATGGTATAAATGTGATTAAAACGATTACATTATAAAAGCATAAATAATCAAGGTTAATCTAGTGTTTAAAGTCGCAATGTAAAATTAGGAAATGTATTTTTGGTCACAAGGTGGAGCCCAAGAACAGATTTTAAATTTACTTGGATTTTAAGCGGTAGTTTTTTTGTTATGATTAATTTACACAAGGCTTGTTTCTTTATTAGGGAAAATTTGTATTGTTTTGGTGCAAATTGTCAAATATGCAAAAATGTACCCATATACATTTTATTCTACTGAATCATGTGATGGAGATTAGTTTCTGATCACATGGACCTTCACCTTCATCACCAGTGTTAATTCAAGCAACCTGAGGTTTGCTTAAACCAACGGAAACAAGGCGATTGTGTATTTTTAGGAACCTAATCAAATACAAAGAGAAATGAAGGCCACTGTGTTATGAAGACACCTGCAAAGCTGCTTCACTGGCTGACTTTTGTTTCCATGATTACTATGATATATCAGGAAAGCAGGCACATGATTCATTTTCTGAGTGGGCTGGGTTTTACTTGTTTGGAGATATTTAAACTGCTGCCTTGTGGAATACAGCAGTGATTTATACTTGAATAAACTACTGCGCTCTGCAACGAGGGAGTTAAAACTAGACCTGCTGGTACAAAAGAGAGCACCAAACCTCCTCTTTTAAGGGCCCTTGAGGACTCGTGCAACATTCCGAGCAACACCCTCTTTGCACTCTGACAACTCGTAAAAGAATAACTAAGGTCTTTTTAGGGTCTAAAAACATAAAACGTATTCAGATAATAATAGTATTTTATAATATGTATAATGCTTGAGACACTTTGTACAGTTTGAAACAGCTTAAGTGCCTTAAAGTATGTTCATTTGTTCTGGTTCAAGAGCGAGATGAGGATGAGATCAACTGCATTATCTCTTTGAGTTCAGGATGCATTACCATCTGAATGTTGCCATGGCATGCATCACACCATTAGAGATAAAACTCTTCGATGGAAGCTTACCCAGTTGCTGGGTGAGCCCGGTTGAAATTAAAATCATCTTCTGCTAAATATCCTTAACTTGGGCAATTTTGTTCAAATGCATTTTAAAAGGTGACCTGAAAATAATGCTTCGACTCACAAATAACTCAACTTTTTACTTCCCAGCTCGTTTGTTAGTTATTAGCATTAGCTTTGTCATTTATTTATGCCTCAATTAGACTCTGAGTAGGGGGTGAGGGGGCTTATTGTGGCTTTGAGGCTTGAAAAGATGCCATCTCCAGACTGCAGATAAAATCTTTAAAAGTAGTGGATTAGCTGGGGGTATAGGGGGATTAAGTCTGATGCTAACAGAAAATTTGTAGAACTAGATGGGAACTCACATGATTGTGTGTGTGTGTGTGTGTGTGTAAAAAAAAAAAAATATATATATATATATATATATATATATATATATATATATATATATATATAATAAATATTAATACAAGATTGGAGAGCTCAACAGTTAAACAGATTGACCCCTACCTATGCAATCCTTTCCAATGTATTTATCATATTATATATATATATATATATATATATATATATATATATATATATATATATATATATATATATATATATATATATATATATATATACACCAGTCTTACAAGTAAACAATTGGATAATAATTGGATTTATATACCAAAGCCAATTGCAACTCCAAGTGGAAACTAAGATTACAAACAAGATGGCCGCTGTGAAGATGCTTTCTCCCGCTATTAAGAAAAGGGAAAACGTTTTGTACTCTCAAGAACAACATAATTTTATGCATAAAAATGTGAAGTTCTTTGTATGTTTGAATAAAAATGTGATGGTAATAGTACATATGCATTGCACTTAAATTAGCCCTTAAGGAAGAAAGCGCCAGCTGCCAATGCATTTTAACATTATTCTGTTAATTGGGATTATGAAAATGGAAGGAAATGATGCAGCATTTTTATAGAAATGAAAGGCAAACGTGAATATAACTAACAAATGTGGCGAACTATCCACGTACTGCTAGAAATTCATCCGGTAGGTGGTGGTAACAACATTCTAACGAAAAATCTTGAAATCAGAGCTTAATTTCGTTAAATAAAAGCTAAAGTGATGTCCTATGTTTGTAGTTTGGGGTAAACTATGCACAGTTGGTTAAAACGAAGAACAAAACAATTTTATACTCATTTAAAATTGTTACATGTATGCACCTTTTGGATCAACCATTGCAATCAAACACATGCGGTCAGTGAGAGACTTGGATAAATTTCTAAGGGAACGCGCTTCAGGTGAGACCATGCACCCCCATAACGGTAGAGTGGTACAGTCCAGACGCAGCCTTTTCCCCTATGGAGTTGTTGCCGAGGAGCTTCAGAGTTTCGGGGAGAACGAGAGAATCGAGAGCACAGCGGTGACATGGCGCTGACAATGACTGCCTATTATCTCAGGAATTACCCGATTCGCCCGGGATTGAGCGGTCGAGTCCTACTCATGCTTTCCTTTGTGTCAGGTAGGTTTGATCAGTCTTGCATTGCTTTATGGTGAGCTAGTAAGCCCTTAGCAAACTTCTGGGGGAATCCTGGGGTCCGTGGAAAGTATTGAGCGCGTGAATGTGATGCGGACAGTCGCCCGACTCCTTTCAATCGTCATAGCGCGACGGCATTTTAGTCACAAAAGTTTGTAAAACTAAAAACACCATTATCATCTGCGGGTAACTTTTATAAACGTGTCGTGGAAGAGGAAACTTAGCCAATGAGTGGATTTGATTGACCGCAAATCACGCTTTGTGAAGGCACGAGTAAGTAGATTCCGCTGCCATGGAAACATTTTCGCCGAGCGAAAAACAAACAACGCTGGTTTTTATTATGGTGAAGATTTTTGAAATAACGGACAGATCCGTTGACACCAACTGTTACATTTATTTTGACCGTTGAATTGCATTTCAAACTGTTTTTGCTATTTTTTTGTGCACGTGCGCCTAAATATGCCGTTTCCGTGTTAACTTCAAATGTGATTTATGTAAACCGAAGTTTAACCCAGTGTCCAGAAACTTTCGGCTAGTTTTGTCAGAACGCTAGCCAAAGTAGAATTTGCATTGGGAATGCTCTTTCTAAGGGGTGATTTTCGGCCATAACTCGATTAATTGCAGTATAAATGCGTGTTATCAGCATTATTGCTGGTCTAAAATGGACTTTTAACCGGTACGTATATCCCATAATGGTTATTTGCAACGACCAACTGGCGCTGAAGCTCATTGAGTGTTAAACTCACCCTGTGTTTGATGAGCACACCTGTCACGACCGCATTTATCTACTTTTAGCAAGAATTACAACCGTGTTGTCTTTTCGCAGCTGTAGGGGACACACTCAGACAGAGGTCAGACCAACGTTGCTCTTCGGCTCGTGCACGATGGGCCGTTTCCATAGTGACCGATTTGTGAGCCCGCGCGCGCACTCACTCGAAGCGAATTACATCATTATCTTCCTGCGGGTTCCCACGTTGTTCACTGACAACAATGCTTTTCCTGTGTGAGCAGCGTTTAATGAGTAAATGTTTAGACATGGGTGTGATATTGAGAATATTTGATCATTCTTAACATTTTTTGTTTATATTTCCATTTAAAAACTATGGTTGTGATCAGGGCTGGACTGGAACCTATTTTTGTCCTTTTTTAGATTTTGTCGATTTTCTGGGGCTGCAACTAACGATTGCAACCAATCCACTTAATGGTTTTGTCGACAATGATTTTCTTTTATCTATTTTGTTACAATTAAGCAGTTACATTTATTATTGGGTGTACTATGAAAACAATATAATTATATTGTAATAATATAATATTAATAATAAAGGGCCAGTTTTCCCTAGTGGATATTATGTTGTTTAGAATGCCCTTAACAGATGGGATTTCTAGGCAACTAACCATGCTTATAAAGGGTCTAAGGATATGTATTTGATAGAGATTTGCACAAAATGAACCAACTACTGTGAGCTGGTGTGTACAAAGAGTCCGACAGAACTATTTACCTGTAAGCAGCATATATTTACAGGCTGCCCTTGCTGCAGACTTCAGTGCAAATGTCATGCTTCCTAACCCTTAAAGTCCGCCTAAACAGGACATGCTCAGTTTTTTGCACATGCGCACTTAAATGTGCATGAAATCATCACACTAGAGTTTGACTAATTCCTTCCACTTGGTGAGCTGTTACGCTTTACTTTCTTTGCGTCACCTTGTACCATATTATCACCTTGACCTGATGTAGCATGCTTTTATAACCTCATCCAAATGGATACAAAAAATGAACCGCTAAAGCAGAGGTGGGCAAGGAGGGTCATAGCCTTGCCCAGTTTAGATGCAACCTTCATGAAACACACCTGATTCTACTAATTAAGCTCTCCATGGTTTGTTTAAAGCCGTCAGTGTTTTTACTGAAACAAGGCTGGAACAAAAACCAGGAGGAACTGTTACCCTCCAGAAATTACTTTGCCCATCTCTGCGCTAAAGGGTACAGAGCCCCATAGAAAAATCCCCAATAGCACGCCCAGTCAAGCTGTGTATTATCAAATAGTGTCATTTGATGAGCTTTGCCATTGAAGAGGGTAATTAAATTAGGACCATGCTAAAAACGTGTGTTACGCCCTGGGCCTTGGTCAGTATGCCCGATGGCTTAGATTTGTCTAAAAACGAAGGGGTCAAGCTCTGGGATTGCAGTGAGTGATGGCAGCAGAGGAATGATGGGAGAGAGGAGGAAAAAAATAACTTTTAAAATACCACACAGGAGCTGTGGATTAACCCTGGCATTCCTCTTTGCATATTCTTCCCTCTCCCTCGCTCTTGCTCCTGGTCGTTCTCTGCCTCCCTCTCTTCACTCCATCTCATTCATGTCATCTTAATTGGTTTTCTGTCTCTGTCAGTGTGTTCCATTTTTATCCCTAGATCAAATTGGTTGTTTAATACCTTTTTCTCTCAGGACCTTTACTTTGTTAACGGCAGACTTTCTGCTCTTATCTTTTTGTTTCTGTTCATCAGTTGGTTAAACTGATGTACAAATTACAAGATAAAATTAGTTTTTTAGGTGAATAAAATAAACAAGTTTAAGACTACATTTCCTTTTGTTATGTTTTTTTTTCTTCAATTTTTTTTGTGCACCAAATGAAACATTTCTTAGTTGTTCAAAGTAGAATTTAATGTGCTTGAAAGTTGATGTCAAGTAGTATGTTTTGTTGTTTACCCCACTTTTACTGTAACAAATATATTCACAACATCCAACATTTAAATAACTAAAATGGTACACAATCCACAATTACCAAGGGTCGTGAGACTACAAGCACCTCAGATTAGAATTTTTTGCACATGTATGCTAAAGAAAAGCATATTTTTTTCAATTGTTTCACTGTAGTATTGGCGTTTATGGTATCATAAAAGCACTAATGTGGGAGTAGAACCATTAGTAGTGTTCAACACACTCTTAATCTTTGTTTTGCATGCCCTCCTGAGTGCTCTGTCTTATCAGAGACTCAAGTGATGAGTTTGGTGATGTCACTCCGAGTAAGATCCATCAGGAGAGTGGCTTTATTGATGATTTTGTTTCTGACCAGGAAACCAAGAGGTAAAACATAAGTAGATTGTCTCAAAGACTATTTAAACATCAATACATTTCAAGACATCTCACTCAGGCACTATGTTCATTGTTTATTCATGCCTGTTTTGTAGTTGTTGGAGTGGAGACTTCTCTGTGATGCTCCAGGTCATGCTGCTGTGAAGCAGGGTTGAATAATGGATGACCTCTTTATTTAGATACTTTCATCTGTTGTTTGGAGAGCTTCCTAGTCTAGGGATATGTTGGTGATTGAGCTCACCTTCTGCAGTAATCGGTCCCAAAAAGTGAGATCTAGCCCGAGAGAGTTGCAGAAAAAAAATGGTATTGGTGGCACTAACGCAAACAAAATTTTGTCGAGCACACAATCCAATCATAAAATTATTCACACACCTTTTTGGGGTCATGGACGTATGCCGATGCCTATATCCAGCGCACATTGGGGGAGAGGTGGGGGTACACCCTGGACAGGTCGCCAGTCTATTTAATTAATAACAAAAAAAATACTATGTTTGATTTAAAAAAAAAAAAAAAATGTATTATTATTTTTTTTAACCATACAGATAACGCAACCGAGGCAAGCAGTCAGTAACTGATCTGTGCGCTAATTCTCTCCGGTATAACTTGCTGAGATAAGCAGCCTTTCATTTTGTTTGAACATGAAGTGTGGCCATGTTTTGGTGACCTCTTCATCAAGCAGATGTCTCTCTGTGGGTGGGGAAATGAGTCTTGTGTCTGCATGAACCTGGTTTTTTGCTCAGCTCATGTGTTTCAAACTTGAAAAACTGTTGATTTAGTTTCTTCAGCTGCCAGCAGAGAATAGGGGTCCAGTTTTTGTTTGACCATTGCTGTATTCTACAAGATAACGGGGGTTTCTAAAGAATCAGGTGCAATTTCCCCTTTGCATTAAATTTGTCTTGGAGATACCATTTAAGACACTTACTTTAGGTGAAATAATTTAATAAGGACTGTAATCAATAGCTGAAATTTGCCTTATCATAGACAGGGCTCTAGAGTGCGACCAATTTGGTCGCATATGCGACCTAATTTCTCAATGGTGCGACTAAAAAAAATCAAAGGTTGCACCGGTGCGACCCGTCGTTCGAGGGGAAAAAAATTAAACTCCGTGAGTCTCCCTGTTGTTCAACAACAAACACACATTAGGCCCATATCGTGGTCTAAACCAATCAGAGATAGTGAAGAGCGTATCCCGCCCCACCCCCCGATTGGCCGTGGTCCAGATATTCCTGTATGTGTGTGAACGTACGTTTGAAAATGCATGTGATGCAGTCAGACAGAGAGAGGTGAGTCCATCAGGTACACAGTGGATGTAGCCGTGGGTTACGAGAGAAGATGAAAAGAACAATTGACAGATTTTTCATTAAGAAAGATAAGTTAGGGCCTGATCGTGAAAATCATAACCAATGCTCTGACACGGAGCCATCAACCTCCCCTGTGACTGGCTCTAATACATTTAGAATTGAAACTATGAACTTTAGAATTTTCTATAAAACACATAACATGCCGCGATAAATGCACTGCTCAAGTGTCCCCTCTCCCCGCTGCCTTTCAGCGGCAGGCAGCAGCAAACAGATCATCAGACGAGGCCGAGATGAGAATTAAGTTTTATGTTGCCTACAATATTGCAAAAGAAGAACTCCCCTTCACTAAATTCAAGTCCGAAATAACTCTTATGAAGAAAAATGGCTTGAACGTTAACCAGACGAACAGCAATGATGTCACGCACACCCAATTTATAGAAGTCATCGCAGATACATTGAAAAAAAAGACGTCTGTGCAAATTGTGAACAGTGCGTACGTGGAATTCCTGATCGACGGAGACACATATATCGCCAAAAAGGAATTAGTCATTGTGTACAGTCGTATCTTGCGGAAAGGAAGACTGATGAATACATTATTGAACACAGTGAGGTCGAGCATGCTCATGCCCAAGGTAAGCCATGTCATGTTATGGAGCCTATGTCAATAATATGCCTACCGTCTCGTTACTGCATTAACCATAATATTCTGATACTTATAAAAATAAAAAATAAATAGGCTGTATTATAAACTCTTGATCTGCGTAGTAAATGGTATTATCGTTTTTATTTGTTTAATTAGGAATTAATGCTGCTTCAAAGAAAGCATTTGCTGCTCTTGGGGACCAAAATCAGTTTAAAGTTTAAATTTCAGCTCAGTAAAGCACTTTAAACACTTTTTCAGTAAGTTTTAGTTACCTTTCTTGTAGAATTGTGCTTCAAATAAAGAACTTTATTTTGACCAGGTTGTTAGTTAATCATTTACAAGTCAATATTGTCTATATGGACAGTGATTTAAAAAAAATAAATGAATAGAGAACTAAAAAAAGTGAACTTGTGAAAATGGGGTGTTAAATGTGATGCGGTTGAAAATTTGGGTGCACCTAACTTTTGTGCTGGTGTACCTAAGCAAAAAATTTAGGCGCACCAGTGCAACCAGTGCAAAAAGTTAGTCTAGAACCCTGATAGATATCTAAACTTATCACTTACCGTTTTGAAAAAATTTATTCCGGCCTAGTTTTATGCTCCTTGTTGAGTGGATGTTTCAGATATTTCTTGGTTGTCCCAGGACGCATGGAAATTGCTGGGGTCTCTTAGAGGGCCTGGAGCGTTCTTCACAAAAGGCTGTTTGTATGTGGTGTGTTGCCACTTCAACTCTCTCTTTGTGTTTAGCTGCAGCCCTGGAAGGGTTTAATGAGAGGCCTGTTAAGTTTATGTATGTGTGTTTGATGAATTAGTCACAGTTTAGTCTTGAAGTTTGTAATGGTTTAGATTTCGATCCACTGTATTTCAGAACAACACCTGCAGTATCTGAGGGACAACCTTCATTTAACAGTAGGACTCAGGATTGTATGGACTATTGTGAACAATATTGCCAAAGGTGTTTAGCCAAAACTGAGATTGAATTCAGTTGTTAAGTGTCATTCACCTGGATATGGGTCATTTTCGGTAGCTCAAGGAAATTCTGCATGGTGTAATAGGATGCCACCTACGCTACAACCTAAATCCAGTCTTGATCTTTCTTCATTATGAAATATTCAGCTGTTAGTGGATTTATAACAAAGTGAAAGTAATGGAGATTGACCGCGATTGTGCCAGAGATTGCAGAACAACCTAAGGTTTGGTGACACTGATTGCATTGTGCCAAATGTGAAGTTTTGTTGAGAAGATCATTGTGGGAATATTTTTTTTAGTTACAAATATATAAACTTTGCATAAAGAAATAATTTTGTTTCACATGCATTTCATGTTTTCGTGTACTTGGTGTGCAAGGTCATGGTATTGATCCAGTACAACAAATACCGTTGTTTATTACAGTGTATACAGGTGCCTGTACCTCAGACCCTGAAACTGATTTATGGTAATGCATGTTGTGCCTCTGCCATGTTGCATCAGCACTTAACCAGTCACAACAGACAGACCTGTCTGGTCAGAGTGAAACATACTGTAAGGGTCTTCAATATTTAAATTGGGCCATTTCCAAACATTATCGTTTAAAGTGTTTCCATTAAGTTGCAAATAAAAAAAATAATATATGGGTGAATGGTGACCTCGATGATGAAATTAGAAACCTTTTAAAATGACGCAATCTGACACAAATCCACTCAGACTAAAGTATATATTGTTTGACATGTAATTCTGCTGTTTTTTTTTTTTTTTTAGCAGTGTTTGGCGTTGTAGGTTGAAAGCTTTTTAAGCCAGTTTTAAAATGCCTGGAATGCAGTGGATTAGACTCTGATCTAAGAACATTCTTCACACTAACTCAAGTAAATGGAACCGGATGTTAATGTCAGTCATCCACCAGTCTGTGTTCATGAGATTGGAGTGCTGATTATTTGAAATGTACCTATTCCGTTTGGCTCTGCAAAGTCCAGTTTTCTGTTCTCAAGTTTCATGTTAAACGCAAAGCTTTTTCAGTGAACAGCAGTCTTTCCTAGTCTGTCATCAGGTCTTCACAAGCACACTGGTACCACTTTCCCATAAAAGTGTTGTCTAATCGCCCAGGCTCTCTTATCAGTGTTTTTGGGGTGTGAACTAGGTTTAACATATAGGGTTCTGATGGAGCCTCTTAAGGATTGAAGTTCGTAGTGTGATTTTTAGGATTGCTTTGTAGTTTGTTCCTGCTTGTAATAAGTCTTAAGCTCAAGCCAGTACGTGTTCACGATCTATTATACATTTTGCTCAAGTATTAATTAAAGTCTGTACCCACTGTGTTCATACTAGACAATCCAAACTGTGATTGGACATGTTTGACCCTAGAGCACAATCCATTTAACTTGTGTGAGTAGTAGTGGGCTACTACTAAAAAAAAAAAATTTTTGCCATCTTTGAAAACATTTTTCCACTTCCTTCTGTCTCAACAATTCTGCTGGTGTGAGGGCTTGATGTGTCCCAGTTCAAACTGAGGACAAAAGTCTAGCCACCTTTTCTGGATCTGATTCAGACAAAATTCTTCCACTCTGGATGCACACATGCTTAAGGAATTGAGATCCATGGAAAGATTCCAGTTCAACCCTTATCCGCTTTTGGTGTGACTGTAGGTTTCAAACCTCTCGGTAGCCCAACTCCATATCCATGTCTTTCTCCCTTTTGTTTTTTGGTCCTGGTTTTCCCATTTTATTACTCTTTAATGGTCACTGGAATGCATTTCTGATAGACAAGCCAGATGAGGTTCATTGTAATTGTGTTCCGTTTCTTCCAAACACAGAGAAACACTATACACCGGCAGTAATTATGAACACTGCCAAATGCTTCTCTGCTGATGATATCATTGACAGACTTTAGTCTGATAACATTTCTTCTTTGTATTGATTGCATGCAAATGTGAAACTTTGCATGCGAGTTCACATTATCATTGTATTCTGTTGTATTTGAAGTTCTTGGATCTTTTCATTGTAATGTTTGCCATGAGGTCCATTGATTGGTATACAATAATTTGAAACATTCAACCACTCTTGTCTTTACTTCAACAAAGTGAAATCCAGGTTTTTAGTTTTGTGTTTAACGGATCCGCAAGACTTTTCAGTTATTGATTGGTTTAAAAAAAAACTTTAGGGTGAATATGCTTTTCATTAAACAAATGTCCACCTAGAATAATTATTCCATTAATTGTGTTTTCTACCTGACTCATTTCATCTTCTTGCTTTCTCAAAACATTGTTTAACTTAGCGTTCTGCTTTGGCAAGTAATAGGTAACATGCTGAGCTCTTCGGTTGATAGAAATAGAAGGACCTCTGAGTCACTACTTCCTTCAGAGTGTCTTCAGCTGAGATTTGGTGAGATCAGACTGCCTCGTTCTTTCTCTCATCATTCAAGTGTACTTTAAGAATCCAAACATCCTCCACATTTGGAAAGTGGAGTTAAAAGTGGTATGTTTACCCACCCAACCTCTGTTTCCTCTCTGGGATGTAAAAGGGATTTTTAGGATGATGCACTGGGCAAGTTTCCTAGACGTCAGAAAAGCTCCCATAGGTTTAGCCCGTGTTTATTTAGGAGACCTTGTTGGATATCTTCTGCACCTACCACAGAGAGGAAATCTCATCTTCTCCCACGCTCAAACACTGAATAAGCCTCCAGAACTCCCATTTCTCAGTCACTTCCTGTCATAGTGTAAACTTGACAAGCCAACCTGAAAGTAGATGCTTTTGAAGGGAGAGTCCTTCGGTAGATGTGTGGTCTGAAGGATCATTGAGACTTTCCCCTGTATTTGAATTGATCCTCAGAAAGCATCCCAAAGTGAAAGTTAAGTGAAGGTGAAAGGTGAGCTTGAAATCATCCAATCAGATTGTTTGTACATGCCGATCAGAATAAGGTCTCTGATCAAAATATTTGGCAACCATTTTTAATCAAAATTTACTGTGCCTTTATTATGTGGCATCTGACATTTCTTTCTAAAATATCTGTTCTATTTTAGGAAAGTGATGTGCTGCCAATTTAGAAATTACTCACCGAGGGCCTATTTAAAATTAGATTTTTTTTCTGGCGAATTGTGTGCATGCACACATAGCACCAGTTCACTTTTTGAAAACTCAAGGGAAGAAAAAAATACTTTGGTATTAGACACTTTTCATGAGCAGTGGGCTGCACAGAGAAAATAAAGAACCCCATCAACAACTACCTCAAGAGACTTCAGGCTGTCATTGATGTTAAAGGAGGGAAAAACAAAATATTAAGAGCTGGGGTATTTAAACGTTTGTTTAGGGTTATTTGGAAAGATTTCATTATGATAACACCATTGTTTGACAAAAAATATCTTCACCCAACCGTTAACTATGAGTGGAAAAATATACTTTTATGACATCATTCATATTTCTTTAAAAATGCCAAGAAATCAAAATATTTGCCTTTGTATTTAAACTTTTGATCGCAACTATAAATATCTCTGTTCACAAAAAAATGTACATCATAAGTAACTGAACACATGCCATGACATTGTAGCGATCACATAGAATGCATGCAACAAGAGACTCTTTATAAATGTCAATTTCTCCATGCATTAGAGTCATTCAGTGATGTGTATCGAAGTATCAGATTTTAAAGTTCTATTCACAGAAATCGAACAATGTACTCTTGTTGCAATTTATACTACATGACTCATCTTGCGAAAGGTTGAATCAAAGTCTTGAAATGATTTGTGATGTGATTCTCTCTTGTGGAAATATGTGCTGTTCAAAGTTGCTTTAGAGTATTGTGCAGATCGATCACAGGATTAAGTTCCATGATTTTAACTGTTCTTCCTTTGTGTATGTAGTGAGGAAACTCTGAGGTTTGGAACAAAATACATGCATCATTGCCCAGTGTGTCAAGCTTTCTAGAAAATCTGTAGAGGCTAGGAAAGTGAGTTGACTGGACAGCGGAAACGACTGGGACTTTCCCATAAGCAAAGTATTTCTACCACTATTAGCCGCACACATTAAAGCCATGTTTCATTAGTCGTACTGCTACTGCCTCTTGCAGAATGCTATGCCAGGAGCCCAGGGAAAAACATTAAATGACTGTAGTTGATGGTGTGATTAGTTGGGTTTTGAAGTAGAGAAGGAAGGAAATCAATGTTCTGAGACCTCTTATAGTATCATGTGGAAAAACAGGGTCTTTTGGAACACTGAAGTTGAACACACGTGGGGTGCTCTGTAATTTGGCTCAGGAGAAGGGCTGGATTTATTCAGACAACACCATCTTTGATCTGACTTGCGTCAGGATTCTGTGCAGTTAAAGGAATGGTTGATTAATTTGACCTAATTTCATGTTGTTCCGAACCCATTTGTCATTTTCCCCTCCATTAAACTGCATAATGGAAAAAAACATTTTGCAGCTTTCCATTAAACAGTTTACTTATTTTTAAAGACTGAAAGGGCTCAAATGATCTACATTTCAGGTGATTGTTTAACAAGACCCCAACTACTTTTGAAGCTAGGTCCTCTTGACGTATTTAAGCAGATAATCACATTTTGGGGCATGTGATGATGGTTCTGTAGAACACTTTTCCAGATTTGCATTGAACCCCTCAAAAGCATTTGAAGGCTATCATTTCCTTTTCCTTCCTCCAAGGCTGCTTCACATTTTTTCATCCATCCCTTTCACTCTGGTCTCAATTTAACCAGGCATATGGCTCGATGGTAACCTCAGATGTGATGGAAAGGCAACCCAAGTAAAATGAATTGGTTTGTTCCACTGCAGCTAAAACAAGAATACGGAGTGTTATAGTTTTGACATAAGGGATGAGAAACTGGGATTTTTTTTCTGTTTCTAGAAATGTTGACCAGTAGAAAAGAGTTTTAAATTGCAGCTGTGTGCAGTTAACTGATTAGAAGCCTAAGGAAAAGAGACACTATGACTCAGCATTAGAAAAATCACTTGGAATCCTGCAGCTTTCCATTCATTTTTCTCCGCTAGGGATTTATATTCTGTCTTTTCCATGTCATTAAATCTTCAGACATCCATAATCAACATAACTTCACCAATATGGAGACTGGTAATCAATAGGCCAAACCTTCCTGTGAATGAAATAATGTTTAGGGTTTGTGCTGACCATTTTGCATAAGACTTCATTGCTTATGTGACGTCTAAATCCATTAGCAGTTGCAATTCCTGATTATAGCTTTAGGTAACAATTAAAGGAAAAAGTTATTTTTGGTTGCACATGTAAGATTTTGTGGGAGTACTATATTGTTTGTCTTGGTTTACTTTAAATCTGAATCTCAGTCCCAGAATGCTCTGGTGTAACCGCCCGTCCTGCACACTGGTGGTTTGTGCTGGTTTCGAGTAGATTTTGGCAGGCTCTGGCCTCCCTGTGGTCTAGACTGGAGCTTGTGTGCAGTTTTCTGAAGGAGCCCCATACGTCACTCTTCCCCCAAACCACCAATTCTGTAGATTCACTGATGCTCAGACTACTATGTTGCCTATACAGCGCACACATTTTCTTTTATTATGCTCTTAAAACTGTGGCGAGATTAATCTTTTGCTGTCTATTCTTGGCTATTGTTTTATTTGCTTGCTGTAGGTCACTCCAATAATGAACAGTTAACTATATAATGTGCTCTTGCAAAATTAGGCAAACCTAAACACCTTGGATTGGCAGCTTATGTCCAATAAAAATGTAATTAAATCTTCGAAGTATGCATTTTCTAGGAATTTTTTTTATGTCGAGCTTAGTTGGGCTATTTGTCTTACTCAGAAAGAAGGAAGCTATTTGAGGTCCCTGGTGTTTTTTCCTGCTGTGCGTTTGGGCCGCTGGAGACTTGGTGACCACATTTATGTGAAACCTGAAGCCAGTTCTGCTGCTACAAACACAAATACTCTTGCCATTAACAGCAGTGCTCATCACTGTCTTTACCGATTGAGAATCGTCACTCAACCTCCTCGCTCATCCTACATGCCAGGCGTTTTCTTTATCTGGCCTTGAGCTTTTCAAATGCCTGTGTCTATTTTCATTCAGCAGATCTGTCTTCTGTCATGAGTGTCTGTGAGTGAGCATGCGGTCGGTCTTGTTAAGCTCACAGTTTCTGTCCTGAACACCTGCCCTTTACATACCACACAGTCTCAATTATTACGGTTCGTCCGAGAGTCTACAGTCAAGTCAGCCATTTATTACTAATTTTATCTATCTGTTTACCAATCGTTCTACCTACCCACCCATTCATAAGCCTTTAGTTTCTTGTTTCTTGGTCCCTGGAGCGCGACCTCCCCATCCTATGGTTTCTGGAAGTCATTCTCCTAGTACTTTGCTTCATGATGGTCTTTTTCTCCATCCTTTGTCGCCTGCCAGTGGCCCTCCTTGACATCTGCCATTTAGTGGCTCACCCCCCCTGCTAGATGCCCTGCTAGTCTGTCTCGTCATCCTCTGGCTCCTACTTATCCTGCTAGTCTGCCTCCTCGTTCTCTGGCACCTACTAGTTGTCCTGCTAGTCTACCTCCTCGTCCTCTGGCTCCTACTAGTTGTCTTGCTAGTCTGTCTCCTCGTCCTCTGGCTCCTGCTTGTTGTCCTGCAAGTCTGGCTCCTCGTCCTCTGGCTCCTACTAGTTCTCATGTTAGTCCTTTGGCTCCTGCTATTTGTCTTGCTAGTCTGCCTCCTTGTCCTCTCGCTCCTGGTAGTCATCCTTCTTGATCTTTGGCTCCTGCCTGTTGTCCTCTGGCTCTTGCTAGTCATCCTCCTGTCCTCTGCACTGGCTCCTGGTAATCGTCTTCCTTGACCTCTGGTTCCTGCTAGTCTGCCTCCTCATCCTTTGGTGCCTGGCAGTCGGCCTCCTCGTCCTATGGCTCGTGGAAGTCATCCTTTAATTCATTTGTCTGATTCATATAAAATTCATAGTACTGAAATTTATGTTTGGTCCGGTCTTCTCTAATGCCTCAAGTGTTGTAATTTTGTGCAATTTGTGTTCATTAACCATTTCTCTTTAAAGATTAAACAATATTGTTTTACATTTAAAAAAATATTTCTTTAAGTTCCTTTTAGAATTAGACTAATTTCTGCATCATTGCCTATATTCTAACTTGTCTTTAGTATTTTTGTTTGTTTGTTTTTGTTTTATCTGTGCCACATTTCTGTGATTTGTAATTGAGCTTAGTTCTTATATCTGAATCTTTGCTAGTTGATCTGGTTGGAATGTTTTATGGAGATTTTATTATCATAACCCTTCTCGGGTGACTGTTTTCAAACCAGGTGTTGAGCTTGTTTTAATGACCGCTAAATTTTTTTCCTCATCTTATTCTCCTCCACCTCATGCCTGGATGCTAATTTGGGTGAAGGACACGTGGCAAAATGAAGCCCATCTGCTGAGTCATGGTAGAGGTGATGGCTCCTTTGTGGCCTGCCATGTGCAATGAATGCAAACTGTCTTTTAGAAGGAAATTGAACCCAGTCACCCCACGGGCACTTCACGTACAGTCTCACATGCTCCAGCACACCTTGCAGGTACCAGAGACGGAACGTGCTTGCGTGTGTGAGCGAATAGCTGACTGAGGCAGAATAGAGAGTGAAACCTTCTGGGAGCACAATGTCCTTGCTGTCAGAACAGTTGACTTCCTGTGCTCTGACCCCTCCTGCTCTATAGATTATATGTGTTTGTCAACGCTGACATATTTTTGTGTATCATATGTACTTTACATTTCTGAAGCAACATTTTCTAAACAGTTTTTTGCCATGGTTGATTTCTCTAGCTCTGAAGGAGTTTGAAGTGTGGTGTGTTCACTTCAAGTTAAATTTATCTGATGTGTGTAGTGCTTGAACTATTCTTTAAGTAGAGCTGGGTGTTCTAGGCAAAATGTAATATATATTAGGGATGCCATAATACAGGAACTTTTCAGTTCCTCATTTGAACAACTCTTATGTATTATTATTATTATTATTATTATTATTATTAGTTTCACATGTAAAAAAGCACGTCAGCGAGCAAATATCCAATCAGTGACTGCTCCTTTGTGTAAATATCCAATCAGAGAGTGCTAAAGTGGGAGGAGGGTGGGTTTTGTGTGTTTCAGCTGTCTTTGAACAGCTGTTTTAATAAGATATAGGACCTTTGGTTATCTCTTAATGCTTTGTTCTAAATTTCCTTCACCATCTTCTGCAGTCAAGGGTTTAAAGACATTTTGCTTTGTGTTGCTTGTTCGATTGTGCTGTTCGGAATGAAGGCGCTGCAGGTCTATAGACTTTCACGACAAGAGCAATGTGATGCTCACGAGCTTTTTGATGATGCCTAAAGTGTCCATTTTCTTGGTGCAATCAGTTTTCTGCAAGCTGGGTTCCGACTGCACAGTTTTCAAAGTAGTTGTGTCACAGATCCTTTCACACTGCATCAGTGTCTAGGGCAGCATCCAGTCGTGTGACGAGATTTCATACAGCATGACTTTTTGTCACACCTGATGTCCTAAACTAAGTTTTACAAGCAAACACTTGCAAGAAATTAGTTGAAAACAATGTAAGGCGACTCACATTGGCTCACGATCAGCCAGTGTCTCCCCTGCAACTTTTTTTTTTAATTAATTAATTTATTTATTTTTATTGTGTCTTTGGTTCTTCACACTTCACTCATGTACATGAGCCCCCTTAGTTCGTGGCAGTTGCATGTGATTCCTCAAAATCGGGGCTGAAATATTTTTAAAGGAAAAAAACATTGGTATGGAGTGTGGACAGAATTTAGTGCAAAATATTTCGAACCAAAGGCATACCATGCAATGATAAAATGGCATAAGATCCCAGCTATAGAGTAACACTATAGTACAGCTAAAGCTATAAAGGCACTCACAATTGTGTATATAATGAATGCCCAGACTTGTTCTCAGCCATACTGGCTTTATGATAATGGATCATGTTGCTTTCGAAAATACAAGTAAGAGTGGATAAATGGTGTTCTTTTTAGGCATCTAAATCAACTTTATTTTTAAGCAACTTCCAGGAAAATCCCATTAAATCTTGTATGGTAGGTGGTCTATTGAAAGCATCATAAACTTTTTTTTTTTCAAAAGTTTTTTTTTTTTTTTTTTCAAAGATCTTGCTTTTTCCTATTTTCAATTAAAAGCGCAGCCATCATCCATGAGGATGTAGGGCTCAAATATTTTGGCAGATCTGTCCTCCCTGTGTGACTTAAAATATCTTTGCTCAGATGCTGAAAATGAAATGAGTCAACATTTAAAGCTTGAAATCCTCCAGATCATTTCTTCTCTAGCTCATCCATTTCAATGAGCTCATCTTTTTTGGCTGGCTGGTGCAGATGAAGAACGGAGAGTCCAACTTACTTTATGAATCTTTTTTTCCCCTCATTTAGGCACTTTAGAGTTGTGTTCCTCATCTTTGTTCACATAGAGGATGTGCTGCTGAGGCAAAAGGAGGGTTGTTGTTGGCAACACAACTACTCCAGCTGAATGTTTGGAGTCGGTTGCTAAGCAGTGCGGCAAGTTTTGATTTACGATTACATCTTCTGATCGGCAGCTTGTTGCAATTAGCTTTGTCATTGGAGAGTGAACTGGTGGGTGTGAGTGTACAGTATTCCTGTTTATTTTTACTGGTCCAGCTTTTCAGTGATCTTTCACACCCCTATTGCATCTCTATCTCTTGCCTCTGTTCTTCATCTGTCCTGTCAAATACTGATTGCATGTCTTCCTCTGAGCAGGTCACAATATAAAATGACGGTTGTTTTAGGCAAATGCTGCAGATTAAATCCAGATATTTGGTTTTGTTTGATGTGTTTCTCTGGCTGGACCATAGAAAAGCAGTTGTTGCATGTGGGGCTGGTTTTCATTCTCTGATTCAGGTCAGTGATCGGCCAGCAAACGTATGTGAATATTTCTGTGAGGAGAGGCTCATGCTTGGAGATGGCTGGGCGGTGATTCTTCAGAGACAGGCATGTTTGGTGGGTTTTAAAAAGCAAAAGATTTCTTAATTAATGCACATTTGAATTGAAAAGCAATCTGATATGGCAGAGCGATTAATTTTTATTTTTTTTTTTGGCTCCACTCATTTGGACGGATGTGTAAGCTCCCATTGATGCACATGGTTTTAGATCAAGGCACATTCTTGCACTAAAGGTATAAATATCCCACTCCAACACAGACAGCAGTTGTGTGGGAAGAATATTGAGGTGTTCATTTTTTTTAGATCATTTAACAATGATCAGTTTGAGAATCAAGGCCTTTCACAAATTAAGATTTCTTCCGTACTAAATTCTAAGTTTTGCTGAAAGTAGCAGATAGATATTTTGAGACCTCGGAAAATGCATTACTTTGGCAAACTGTCCATTTGTCCAATGTGTTGTTGATGGAATGCAGAGAAGATGCCCATTCCATCTTCAGCTCGAATAACGCATCGATTTGTCTCCCTCCCCTGTGTTGGGCTGTGGCATGTGGTTGCGTGTGTTGTATTCAGATGGTACTGCTATAGCCGTCTAGATGGAATATGATGCATGTCCTATCTAGAGTGGACTCTGTTTTCTACCCCATAGTACCTTTTTGTCTCCACTCTCCCCCTAGCACTATAATTTCACACACACTTGTCCTCTTTAAGACATAATTAAGCTTTTGTTCTGCAAATGGAAAGAGGAAACGTTATGGCTGGCTAAGCTGTAAAAGGTAGGCAAGCAGAAAAGCAGAGAAGGATGTAGAGAGGATAACAGACTGAGGGTTTTGTGGTGAATGACCATGTTGTTCTTATTTTAAATCCTGATGGCTTTAATGACTGCACTGACAAGCACTCTCCCTTTTAAATCTGATTTCAACCGTTTATTCCAAGAGTCGGCAAGGCATGCTTTTTTATGGCTAGATATTTTTTTGGGTTCCTTGCCACAAGACTGGAAATCTTGGTTTAGTGCTTCTTTTTTTATTTCAGCCATCCCCGCCCCCCTGTAGTTTCTGACCTAAATATAGACTTTAATTTAGGAAAGAGTGCTACTTTGCACTACGTCAAATGTTTTGGCTGAATTTAGCCTTTCATCAGTTGCTTTTACAAACCAATTGCAGGAGTTAACCAGTATGATTCGGATTGGTCACCTCCTCAGACATCTAATCTACCAGAAATTGACTTTTACCTCTGGAATTAGGAGCCCTGCTAAGAGACCTTGGTGTCTGATAGATGGGGCTCAAACAGGATAAAGGTGCAATTTATCAGTTTCCTCAACCCTTTGTCATCACTGACACCATCTCTGTTTTCTCTTCTAGGATTGGTCTCTGGCAGTCAGGTGATCGTTCCCTCAAAAGTGAATGCCGTCCTGGGTAAAAATGTCACCCTCAGCTGCAAAGTGCAGGTGGACTCTAACCTGAGCCTGACTCAGAGCTCCTGGGAGAGGAAGTTGCCAACTGGATGGGTTACTCTGGCTGTGTATAACCCAGAATTTGGTATCTTCATTTTACCTGAAAATGAGCGCCGCCTGTCCTTCCGATCACCGTCTATGCACGATGCTACCATTGTGTTGGAAGATGTGGGTTTTGCCGACATTGGTATATATACCTGCAAGGTTGCCACCTTTCCACTGGGAAACACACAGGCCTCGACCACCGTCAGCGTACTAGGTAACAAGACACCATGTGTGATGTGTGCTGGGTAGACTGATGTTTGAAGAAGATTGATGATTTTTTGAAGATTCTTTAATAATTAACATGGCAAAGGTAATCTCTTTATCACTTTTGATAGCTGAATTATTTTGTCCTTTGGATAGGATTCCCAACTGCTTGGCCATTGCCACCCAATTAGAATAAAGGCTTGTTTTAGTTAGAATTTTTTTTCCTAACATAGCATTCACCTGTGCGTGCCTTTCAAAATTTAAGTGGGGCACCCACTACAAGCTGATCCTTAAAACAAGCCAAATGAGACCTGGGCATGCTTTTGAGGTGGTCTCCTGGAGGATCTCCTTCCAGACCTGGACTTAAGCTTCCAGGAATTCCTTGTCAGTCTGGACAGCGAGACATTAAGAGGTTAATGAGCATATAATATCACAGGAGATCTGAGGATCTCATCTAGGTAACCAAAGGCAGTCAGGCTATCTCTGTGCAGACCTCTAAAAAAAATTCCACCCTTCACCATTTCTGAACCACTGCCAAACTGGCCCTGCTGGAAGATACTCCAGGCACATGAGGTTTAGCATTGTCTTGGATCAGGAGGAACCCAGGACCAACCGCACCAGCAGATGGTCTCAAATGAGGTCTGAAGACCTCATCTCAGTGACCAATGACTGAGACTCTCTAGGCCTTCACATGAAAAACTGTACGGCCATCTATAAAAAGCCAACCTACAACATTACTGACCCACTGCCAAACTGGCCCTGCCGGGGGATGTTCCAGAGGGTTCTCCATAGCATCTACAGACACACGTCAACCTGCTTTCATCTGTTAAAGGGTTGCAGGATTGAGGATTTTGGCAATCTTGGTGTTGGTCACTTTAAAAGTGACTAAAACATCAGCTAGAAAGCAAAGGAATGGCAAAGTGGTCTGTGGTCACCATTCCGTTATTGGGGGTGTCCTTCTGTCTACCTATAATAATGTATCAGCCTAAGTGAGCAGTTTGATTTACAGAAGTGTGAATGATTTGGGAGTTCCACTGTGTTCCCTTTTTGATGTAAATTTTAAAAATGTCGATAAAGAGGTCTACTTTATGTGCACAGCCAGCTTGTTCAAAGGGTTGGAGCTGATGCTGTGGGCGCAAGACAAGTGGGGCAGAGCACATAAAAGCCTAGAAACGAATGAATTGAAAAAGATGATGTCATCGTTTAGACGAGCTGTGCTGGTGGAGCATCAGAACGTGAATGAGAGCAAAGATGAACAGGGACTGGAGGGCTTTAATAAAAGGAGAGATGGAGGGGGACTGGATGCAAGAGGATGGAAAGTGCTCGTGAAGTGAGGGAGGGGGCAACACGCGCCAAAGCTATAATTAGATCTGGAGGAATGCTCAGTGTCTGAGTGCATGTGGAGATGCGAGACATACAGTATGTGTAGGAGCTTTGGGATCCACAGCACTTTAAGGTCAAGGATGGCATTGGAAGCTCTGTTGAGTTTGGAGTTTAAGTGACGTGTAAGCACCACCTCACACGTAGAAATAAGACACACAAGCATATGATTCGACACTCAAGTTTCACACAGGTGGAGGGTTAAAGGTTCTATTGTCACAGCTGACATTGTGTCTCTCTCTGTAAACACCAGGATGTGTGAAGACATTGAATGACTTTGGCCATCATATATGATGACTGGCTAGTTTTTTTTTTTTTTCTCGATTTAAAATTTTTTTTTCCCATGGACATGGATTGGTTTGTGCATTTGGGCAAATAGGAATTTAAAGCATTTCCCTTGATAAGCACGAGATCTGTAATTGTAAAACACCTGAGCTTCAAGAGGCTGAATAAAACAAGAAAAAAGTTACTTTATTCTTAACTGTGTAATATTTTACTGTTTGAGCTTGCCTTTCCAAAATACTATCGTTCTTTGGTTTTTCAAAAAAATGCTTCGTCATCGATCACAACGTAGATTCCAGGTGCTTTTAATAAAAATTGCACATATGGTTAGAGCCGCAAGATTGTTTTTTTTTTCTTTCTTTCTTTCTTTTTAACATTTTAAATCATTACCTCTGAACATTAGTTTATAGAATAACAATAAAATAGCTGCACAAAGACCTATCATCAACATTGTCTCCTGAAAAAAAGTACTATTTAGACTAAAAGACTATTTAGGTTAAATACTTAGATTCGGAGCATTTTTATAAAACAAAAAAAAAGTTTGCATCTCTGAAAATAAAAATTCAGCTGAATTAATGAAGTAAATATTTTAACAGTTTTTTTTATTATGAAGTGTTGGATATAAAAGTAGGTTAAGAAAATTATTAAAGAATAGATCACATGTATCTAATTCAATTCTGTTCATCTATCCAGTTCTCAATTTATTAGACAAAATAAAATTCGTCTTATGATATAATTTCGATTTGAAAAGTAGCGTTGCAAAACTGGCCAACACTACATGTATTAGGTCTTTATAAAACGAACTCTAGGAAGATGTGTTTGAACTTTTTTATGAGGATGTAATTTCATGGAAGTGGCGGCAGAGGAGGTGGGATATCATCTGTGACTGTTAAAATAAATGTGCTGCTAAAGTAGTTATACAGTGTGAATCTTTTTACCATAGCCTAGTTTTTTCTTTTCATCTGAATGTGCATTGCATTCTTTTCTGTCTGAGTATTCCTGTCATATTTTTTATGAATTAATTAATTTGTTTTTGTGTATTTCCGAAAAAATGTTTTTTTGCTGTATTTATCTTTCTCATTATTTTTTCCAAAAAGAGTTTTTATATTAACCTGGGTTTGCTGAACAAATAAAAAAATGATTTAGTTTTTCCGTGAAGCTTTCTGTTTTCTGGATTTGAATGGTCTTGTATCTGAACGTTTTATCCATATATAACTTGGGTCGGCTCAGTTGACTTTCTATTACTTTCTTCAGAGGCTAATCTGAGTTTTGCAGCCTTGTACGCTACTGGATTCCGGACAGTTCCCTCACACCCAAACCCCGCCCCTGCTGCCATCTAAACTGCATAGGCCATTAAAACCAATAATTTCATCTGCCCTGGAAAAGCACTTAGTGTGCTCTGATGAAAAATCGGGGAAGCTCTTAGTCGCCAGTAGTTACCACAGAGGACGTTTTGTGAAAAAGAAAGCCCTGTAAAAATCGGTCCTCAGTTGATGAATTTATTGGCTTTGCTAATAAATCTGTTCAGTTCTTGTAGGCTTAACATAAATGTGTCTTTGTTTGTCTCAGTGGAGCCCAAGGTGTATGTCTCGGCTGGATCTTCAGCTCTGATTGATGGTGGAAATGAAACCACAGTGGCCACCTGTATTGCGGAGAGGGCACGTCCCCCTGCGGAGGTGTCTTGGGAGACCAATCTGTACGGGACATCTGAGGCCCACATGCAGGACGATGCTAACGGCACTATCACCACCCAGGTGCACTACAGCTGGCAGCCATCCCGTCACGCACAGGGGCACACGCTGACCTGTGTGGTGAAACATCCCGCTCTGCAGAGTGATTTCAGGATACCCTACATCATCAATGTGCAATGTGAGTATGACTGAAATTAATTCATTGTATGGCTGCAATTATTCCCATAATCCATTAATCAACCTTTTTTTTCCAATTTATCTAATAACTGACTGGTCACTTTATTAGGTACATCTTGCTAGTACTGGGTTGGAACTCCTTTTGACTTCAGAACTGCCTTAATCATCCATCATGGTATAGCTTATGGGATTCGAAGGAACTAGAAAACATTCCTTAGAGAGTTTGCTCAATATTAACATAATGGCATCATCCAGTTACTGCAGATTTGTCAGCTGCACATCCATTGTCCGCATCTCTCATTCCACTATGTACCAAAAGTGCTTTTTTGGATTGATATCTGGTGACTGAGATCAGGTAGGTTTTGCCATTGACTCAATTGGTATGTACCACCAGGTCACATTCAAAGTAACTCAAATCACCTTTTTTCCCCATTCTGATGCTCGGTTTGAAATGTAGCACATCGTCTTGTCCATCTCTACATGCCCAAATGCGTTACCAAATGATTGGCTGATTATAAATTTTCATTAACAAGCAGTTGGACTGGTGTACCTAATAAAGTGGCCGGTGAGTGTAGTTGCTTGTGTTTTTCTCGAACATGTCAAAGCAATCAAATTTATTCCTGGAGCCAGCATCTGTTTTCCAGATCACCGCAGCGCATGTGACTTGATGTCTTGATTTCGTCTAGTGTGTGCGGGAGCTAAAAGCCTTTACAGTAGGGCACAGACGTTAACGTTTCAAGGACTTGAACTGAATAAGGGCATTGATGTTTCAGACAAATGATTTATCAGACATCGATTAACAATTTCCACCCAAAGACCTCATCCGTGCACCAGCGAGCAACAAGGAGCTTACACTTGAATCTGCTGTAGTAGCTGTTGTATGAAATATAGATGTTTGATGAAGGGCAGCCACAGGAAGCAGCCGGGGTAGGGAGTATAGGAAGGGAGAGGCTGCATCAGTCATGGGACGACACTTCTTCACTCAACGGGGGCTACAGTCACGAAAGCATATTTCACTTTTCATCCCTTTTAGCTCGTTTGGTCTATGTGACCTCACAATTCAGCACACTCACTGTTAGAACTTTGAATAGCTTTTCTAAAAGCACAAATCAATGCAGCGTCCTTTGCCTTTGTAAATGTTCTTTAACTGCTCAGGCGAAGGGACTCCCTGTGATTAATTCTGCTGGGTTATAATCATTTGATTTGTGTAGTCTGCGTTTTTATCTTGGCACAGACAGTTTTTACTTTAATGAAATGCATTTCTCAGTTAAAGCATAATTAACATTTTGCCTCAACTGAACTCTTCCTCTAAACTGTATTTGCTTTAGTGGTTTCCTAATAATAATGCATTTTATTCATAGGCCCCTTTCAAGAAACTCAAGGACACCTAACAGCAAGAAATTGACTGCTAGACTGCGTTTGGGATCTTTTTGAACATTTATTTTTTACTTTTTTACAATTTGCTCTTTATGAAATTACCTTAATTTTATGTGGCAATGCTTGAGTTCTTTTTTCACCCCAGGTTCTTTTTTTTTTTTTTTTTTACAAATATTTGTAAAATATTTTCAAATTATCGTTACAGTAATTACACAAAAAAATAGATAGTGTGCAAACATAACAGAAAAATTCAAAATGTATAAATTGAAAACTGGACACATTTTTTTACATTATATGAGACTAACAAAAGACTAAAAGCTCAGTTCGAGTTAAATTTATGGATTTGAAGCACTTTGGAACCAAACTCTTCATATTGTAGCACAAGCAATAACATTGTAAAACTGCATTTAAAAAGCTTTTTCAGTCATTGTACAGGAGACCCTTCATGGTCGGAGAGCACTGAGCATGAACAGCTGCCACCTAGTGGGTGGAGTATATTATAAATGCTAATACAAATCAAGCTAGACGTTGGAGTCTTGCTCCATTTTCAAAAATCATAGTATGGTCCCTGGTGGACCTCCTTTGACCAAGTTTGATTAGACCTCCATTGTGTTTTTCAAAGGTTCTTTCAATAAATTACATTGTTAGTGTTCACGATTAATGCACTGGTGATCTCTCCATTTCTACTTGATCTGTCTGGCAAAAACGGATGTAAAAATGTAGATACTAAGAATGGAATGCAGTGGAAATGGAATGGAGTTGAAAAGCTTGTTGAACTGTACTGCACCATAAGATGCCATTCTAATGTGATGCCCATCAACTGTTTCCTCTTTCCTTCATCAAATATTTCTCTGTTCTGACCAATTTTCCCCCGTTCAACTAAACTCTCTGTGTCCTGTCTTTTTTTGGGGGGGGGTTCTTTGACTATGGGTACCCTTACCTTTTTTTGCTTCTCTGAATGATGCCTTTGTGCTCTGTGTGTACGTGCAGTTGTTCCAGACATCCTGGTGCTGGGCTATGACGGCGACTGGTATGTTGGCAGGGAGAATGTGCAGCTGAAATGTCAAGCTAAGGCCAACCCACCTGCCCAGCACTTCAGATGGATCAGGTGTGGAACCACTACACTTAATAGCTACAGCTCCCTAGAGTGGGCTTCATGAACTCCTCTTGACCAGCAGATGACCTCTATGATTCAGATTACCAAAGTCTTCAATTCAGATCAATCAGAATTATAATGGAAGTTCATTAGTTAGCTGCCTCTTAATCAACAGCCGACTTAATGGAGTTTATGCTGGTTACTCACTGTTTCACATGCACACAAATAATTAATTTGTAATTGGGTGCAAGGCTCAATATCCACTAAAACATTCCTTACATTATTAGCTTGAGACAAATTAAATATTTGTTTACAGTGTTTGATCGATATTTATTAATTGGATTCATTTAATTTGGATGGATGACTCATGTAAACAGACAGTGCCTACAATTTCCATATAGTGTACAGTCACTTATCTGTGATTAAAAAAAATTTATATTAAGGTTACTCTTAAAAATTAAAAAGGGCATGAATTTTTCTTTTTCATTTAAGAGCCACAAATTGAGATACAGTTTTTTTATTGTCAAAAATAAAACAAATTGTAGTGTTAAGGCTAAAAAAACATTAGAAGCCTTTTAAGACCATTTCACAATATAAGCTTGACTGAGAAACTTGCAATAACTCTGTTTCTTGCTCATGAACATATATGACAGCTGTAAATAAAATCTACAGACAGAATCTCAAAAATGGAGATTGCAAATGAATGCGTTCACAGACCATTGAGGGGAAAAAAACGTTATCCTCTCTTTCTTCAAATAGGGATTCAATGCAACGATTCTGAGCCCACAGCCTGCACTGACCATATCTTGAGTGTTCAAGTTGACTTTCAATAGTACAAGTTGTAGCAAGGCGATATTGACCAAAGAAGGAAGGCCCAAACCAAAATGTCTTATAACATAGTTTAGTATATCCCTTAAAACTTGCTTTTTTCCCAGAAGTGGCTCCAATTTATTGAAAAAATGAAAACACGTCTCGTTTAAATGAATCCTTCAAACTTATCCTTTAAATGTATTTCGAAAGATCAAGTTTAGTCACACTCTTGAACCCTTGATGAGCCTTTGACTTCTTACTGATTTTACGTTAGCCTACAGACGAGATCGATGTCTTGCGTTGAAGTTTTAAGAGGAGACTCTGATCTCAGCTCTTGTTTTTTTTTTTGTATAAAAGGAGGAAGTTGAACTGGATGTTGAGTGTTTATTTCCTTCACTGTAGATGTCTCCATTCATGATGTGTTTGTGTTGGTTAGGTTGGATGGAGAGATGCCGAATGGAGCAGAGATGGTGAATAACTCTTTGGTGTTTACGAGGCCTTTGCAGAAGAATGACTCTGGGGTCTACAGGTGTGAAGTGGCAAATGAAATCGGTCTGCAAAGTCGAGACATAAGAGTGCGCATTCAAGGTGAGTGGTCTCACGAAATGGGCCTCTTAAATGGTTAAAACACAGCTCTAAGTTGTTCTGGCATCATTGGATCACTTGAATTAATGACTCTAATTTAAATTGTGTGCATTTTACTTTTTTTTTTTTTTTCTAAGTCCCAGCTGGTTTCAGCTCATTCCAAATATCCAGTCACATGAACATCAAATTGCATGAATTATAACATGTAATTAAATAAATGTGGTTAAACTGTTTTGTCATTTTTATTTGAAATAGGTTGATCTGTATTATGGAGCGCTGCAATATTATGCTCAAATTATACCTCTCATTTTTTTTTACTTTAATTAATTACCCATTAATCCTATACACTGTCCAGGTCCATTTTTGTGGCATATGATCTCTTTTCACATAACCAGTAGCCTCTGGGGCATAGGTCATTTATATATTTTTTTCTAAATTAATTATGGTGTTAGGGTTTTTATTTTTAGAGTCTGTGTTGTGTGTAGTTCTAGAAATAATTATTATCCTACCTGTGAAAATGCATTTTTATATATTTCCAAAGTAATCATTAATATTAAGTGTGGTATATTTTTTTTTTCTAGGGAAAATCTGATTTATTTATTTATTTATTTTTTTTTGTTTAGTCACCTATATCAAATGAAAATAAATAAGTACTTGCCATGATGTACTGGCGACCTGTTCAGGGTGTACCCCCGCCTCTTGCCCGATGTGAGCATACCCCCATGACACTGAAACAGAATAACAAGCAGGTTAGAAGATGAATAAATTACTCTTCAGGTCAATATTATTAGCCCACTTAAATGATCCACAGTGGCTATTCCTCGAGTTCTAGCTGCCAGGTGGGGTTCCATTCAAAAGGGTTGTGGTCTTAGCGTGGCTGTGTGAAATGGGGTTAAACAACACTTTTGTGGGTAATTGAAGATTTAAAAACGTTTTTATATATTGCATTTTGTTATAAAAGGTGGAGTGCTTGTTTAGAGGGGTTCAACTTCTGTTCTAAATGCTTTGAAATGGCTCATTTAACCTAACCCAGATAGCAAAAGATGGTATTTTAACGTTGAGTTATGGTCGGAATGGTTATTTTTGGTTGAGGTCAATGTTTGATTACAGTTACGATTTCAATGAGTAAACAAATGTTGTTGGATCAACCTTGAATAAATGTTGAATTTTCAGGGTGTGTCAGGGAAATGGCAGCAGTGAATCAATTTTATTTCGATGTGCATGATGCTGACGTTGCAGCAGACATCTCGCAAGATCATGAGGTCCCATGGGACTTCGTTAACAGCTCTAGGTCAATTGGCACGAATGCCATTTTCTGGCGCTGTGCAGACACTTTAAGAAGGCGAACTGGTAAGAATATAGTTTATTTGTAATCTTCAAAATTACTGTCCGATTGTCATCAATTAAATAAATGTTAACTTGAATAATTATTGCTTTGGCAACTCAGTCTGTAGGATGTGTCTCACTAATATCAATCATGCTAGCTAGCGTTAGTCAGCAGTTTTAATCTATTTAAGATAGTGGTTGTCATGTAGTTGTTTACTGATGAACTGAAAGGATAACATTTATGTATAATATTGCAGTACCACTGTCCTGTGCTCATCGGTGGACCAAAATTTAACATCAAGATTTGTTGTTAGCTATTATGCTAGCTAGCTTTTGATAGCAGTTTTAAACTATTAAGCTAGTCATTGTCATGACCATCCCATCCGGGCGACAATAATTTGTGTTGTATTAGTATAACGTTACTGTCATTTATATATTTTTACTGAGCCGTGTTTTTAAAAAGAGGTAAAGTTAGCCTCCTTTTTACTAGTACTTTTGCAGACCATCCTTCACAGAGAGCGAATTAATAGCGCATTAACTTATAGTAAAATATAATTATTATCGATCACTGTGACATCCCCCAGACATATCAGCTGCTGCTAGAGTAACTTTATGTGTTACACCAGTGTTTCTCTACCAGTGTGCCACAGAAATTATTAAATTTCACATAATTGGTCCAATAATTAGTATTAGGTAAGCTAAATAATTTGTTTAAAAAAAGTTAATAGGTTTTTATTTCCTGTAAAATATGTAAATAAAAAATTTTAGGATTTATGCAGGATATTTGAAACAAGTCTATACACACCCCAAGCTCAAGAGTTGGTTAAAACCTTTTATTGTGGATGTTTCGAGGGCATATTGCAAGAATGATTTTTATGTCAGACCAAAAAAACATCCGTTCTCGTTGTTGTAGTTATTATTTAATTTTGTTTAGCATTACGTTTGTTTTATAGCCCCATGTGCGTAATAATGGCAATTAAAGGATAAAAAAACCCATTGGGGGGCGGGGAATGTATTTTTTTATGCAAATTAGACGGTGATGCCATCTAGCAACTTTTCATTTAAAGTACTTTTGTTTTTTGAAGTGGCTGCTTGTCAATTCGACAGACCATGGTCTGAACTCACCTTCAGCGACGTCGTGAAGAAGTGGCTAGGTTGCGCACCAGACAGGAACGACGCGATGGAAAGTAAAGAAACCTCAAGACCGTTAAAAGGACATTGTTTATTAAGCTATATTGATGTTAATTTTGATCTGGGTTCCTATAGAACTTTTCAGTTAAAGCAAGGCTTTTGTGTCCCCCGGAGCCAAATGTTTCAAGCCAAAAGAACTAAAGAAATGATAGCCTGTTTTTATTCATAAAGCATGCAGTTAAGCACACTTAAAGGACCATTTCAGAACTTTTCAATCTTTGTTTGCTTTTAGTGCGCCATACCCAAGCCAAAAGTAATCACGTTAGTTTCTTTGATGTTCTGTATTTCTGCAGGGGTTCCCACAAACTTGTTTACCTGTGACATCACTGCTATTTAGACATATGTCATTGGCAGACAAATTTGAAGGGCAACTGTGTAACAGGAAGTAAATTGATTATTTTCTGGTTTGAATCAGGCAAAGGTGAAAAAGTGCTGAAATGGTCCTTTAATCAGAACCTTGTTTCATCATAGAATCAATTAAATTGAAACAATATTGAGTCAGTGTTGGGATTGACTGAAAATTCTACGTTGTTTCAATGTTGAGCTTATAGCAGTAACACCAACATTGATTCGATGTCAGGATGCCTTTGCAATGTTGATCATACCAAGCACAATCAATGTCTGACATCAATGTTGATCCAATGAAAAGGTCCGACTACAAATAAACGTTGTTTCAATGACCTTTTGCTATCTGGGTATGGACTTGCTTACATGGGGAAGGCGGGGCTTATTTCTATGATGCAGCTATGCTCAAGGGGGCGATCAAGAGATTGTGTTGGACGCACTTGGTATGTGTTTGGTCCGTGACACCTGTACCTTTACACAGTTTTTATTTCCAGAGTTGCTCAAGCTCTTCACAAATGAACCAATGTGATGCCATTGAGTTTTAAGAGTTCACTATTAAATTAACGGCACAGCCTTCTTCACAAAATGTTTGAATGATGATCCCGGATGCTTTATTTGCTTGTCTTCTTTATCGCTTTGCTCTCACCTTCTCTTTCTTCCTCCCTCGTGCACACTTGCGTCTTTGAGATAGTCATGCGGTTATACAAGGAGAGAATAGAGCGGAAGGAACCTTGACTGAGATGTCCTAGATTCATGAAAGATTTACCAGCTCTTTTCAACTGCCATTAATTATGTATTTTCTTTTTTAATTTTTATACACTCTCCCCTTGAGAAGGATTGGGAGTGCGTGCATAAGCCGCATGTTTCTGTACATGGAGCGTGTGATGTTTTAAATCAAAGTTGTCTGTGATGTTTCTACTGGAATATCTACCGCTGCTGTTCGCTTATTGACGGAGGGGCTGTTTGTGCTGCTTCTGCTTTTCGCTGATCTCTGTGCATGAGTATTAGTGGGAAGTACCTGTCCTGCATGTTAAGCACCCTGTCGCTACCTGTGTGGTCACCAATCACCCCCTAAATACACACCCACCCACTCACTCCCTCCAAACAGGCCAATCACACGGTGCTTTAAATGCCTCTTAGAGTATGGACAGATGGAGTACGGCATACTGTACATGACTAGTGATAAATCTGGGTTTTATGGATGTACAGAGAGGGAGCGGTTTTCCATGACCTCTCTCTGTCCTTTTCTTACTCTCCTTCTGGACATTGACATGCGGATGCAAGAGCCTCTACTGTTTATTGATTGAATAAACTCGCTGGGTGAAGCTGAATAAATTAAAATAAATTGAGATTATTTGTCCTTGTAGATTAAGGGCATAGTTCATGCATGTTATATTCTCTTTATTTTTTTTTGGTGCTTTAAAAATATTTTTAAAGTATGTTCGCGCAACATGTGTGACATTTACCTCTTTCAACCTCTATTTGAAAACTTCTTAACCATTGAATCACAGAAGGTGGACAATTATCTTAATGATCATCAATTTAGAAATGTATCATGTGTGGTAGGTCCTAAGGTCCTAATTTTCAACGTTGCAATATGCAAATTTGTTAAACACGTAAGATATAAGTCTTGAAATGATGTTAATTGTCTTAAAAATGTAAAATATTAAATTGACATTGTTTCTTGAGTCTCACAGGTGTGAGCGCTCCATAGGGCTACACACCCCTTTGCCTTAGACATTCACCCTGTTTAAAACAGAATTGGGACACCCCTTCGTTTCAAAATGGTAGGGTTAGGTGTAGGGGTGGAAATGGAACTTAGCTTTTTATGGCGTTGGGGGCGATGATCCTTCCTAGTTTTGAGGAGCAAGAGTGACCATGTACTAAACAAATGCTTAGCAGTGAGTAAGTACCCATAGGGGAACTTTCTCAATGGTTTGAAAACAGCAACATAAATTTTTAACCGATAAAACCTAGTGTAAAAGGTCTTTCTTAACATGCTGAATTACAATTATTGTCAGTATAGTGACTGAGAATGCTCTGATTTCCTTTTCTTTGTGCTTCTACATTCACTCATTGAAATACAGATGCAAATTACCTTTTGAACCAGCGGGGCAAATTCAGTTTAAGACTATGCACTTCCTCTTTGAACATTTGAACCATGTAACCCTGAAGAGAAGAGCACTCGCACAGTCAGTGCATGCACACACTTCACAGCCAGCCAAATAGGTTCCATTGCATTGGGAACAGGACTCTGTGTAATGGGATAGCTTGATGTTCAGCTCCAAGAGAGCAGCTCTTATAGACCAGATGCATGCCTCGGAATGTAATGAAAGGCTGTATCCTAACACAATCAAGAAAGCAATGCATGGTGAAACACTTCCTTGCACCGGTCAGGCCATGTTAGCACTTAGCCTAAGCAGCCACCCCTCCCCCAGTAGCCTGCACCCTTTCCCCGACCCCTTCCAACCATCATTCATCATTCAGCTATTTTGTCATCTGTACTCCCTCTCACAGCTAACACAAATGTTGCTCATTAGGTTTCACTGTTGCTCGGTACTTGGTGTTAGCTGGAGATGTTAGTATGTAGCTCTTCATAAGTTCTTTATCATGACAGTCCCAACTTTCCTTTCTATTCCATAGTTTTAGTTGACTTTGCTCTGAATGCCAGTGTCAGGTTTCAAAGGCATCACACGGGCCTTTCTCTAAATGATGCGAAACCTGGTACTGGCAAATCCACGGCAAGAGAAGATAGTCATGCTAGATGTTTTAACCTTGGAAGCAGATTCATTTGACTGTAAATGAAACACTGATGTAGACGGCATTGACATTATCTACTTTTCTTTGTCTGTCCATCCCTTCCTCTTGCCCCCTCCCCTTCCTTCGCTCCATTAGATCCTCCCTCAACCACCACCATGCCCCCCACCACCCCCGTGCGCCTACTTACCGCTGACATCTCTGCCACTGCACATGGCAATAAGCAGCGAGCTCTCATCACCTCTCCAACTCTGGCACCTCTACACGAGGGGAGCCTTGGCACCATAGTGGGCGGGGCAGTGGGCGGAGCCCTCTTCCTGCTTTTGCTGCTCATTCTGGCTGGAGTTTATTACCAACGTCAGCGCCTGACATTTCGCGGCGACTACTATACGAAACAGTATCATGGTCCATCTGATATGCAGAAGCCTCCGCAGACCCATGAGTTGCAGCAAGTCTACAGCAAAGGGAGTCCTGAAACCAAACTCAAAGTTAACCAGGAGAATGGTAAAATCTACCCAGATAAGGATCGAGAAGAGTGGGGGGACATCAACAGGGAGCGATCCCCCAACGGTCGTAGCAGAGCTCTGAGAGAATCGAATCGACTCAACCATCATAACAATCAAAACCTTGAGCACGGCTATCATAGCAACCATCACCAAGGTCATCCGCAGAGCTTCAGTCCTGCTCATCACATCCAGAGAAGCTCATTGCAGCAGGAGCCTCGCAGATACATAGCTCCGCAGGTCATGAGCAACGGCTCCCCCTATTTGCCGGAGGGGTGCTACGACAATGAGTATGTGTCGCACACGGACGGCTCGATGATCTCTCGACGAGAATGGTATGTTTGAGATGAACAAGCAGAAAGAGACTGCAGAGATACTATGAAATGCTCCAGACTTCAAATTAGGATTCCCACCTTTAGTTTGGTTTGGTACATTAGCCTAGTTGTTTGCTAGCCGTTCGTAGCTAGCTGGATTAAATGATTTCTTGGGACCAAAAGAGGGCACTATTTCTGTGTTTGATTCAAGCGATAAGACATTTGTTTTCCTTCTAAATCATTTCAGGGTTGATGTATTTTTTTTTTTTTCCGATTTTTAACTTTGGCTGTCATTTGCCAAATCATTTCCTAACTACCTTGGTTGAATGATATAAACACTGTGTGTTATTTACAATGTTGCCTCAAAAGAAATTGAATTCTTAACCCTCGGGCAAGTGTTTTTCGACGAGTCATGTCAACTTTCAATGCTGTCATTCTGATGGAGGTAGAAATTAGCTCCTGTCAACAGCCTGGCGGTTTCCATGGCAACTTGTATTTCTTCTCTACTGGCATTCAGAGGTGGAGTGCCGAAGGGAGGAGGGGAATGGTGAGGATCGTTCCGGAGTTGATGGGTAAAAGCCAGACTGAAAATCATATTTGTGCCATCTAATAGGTTAGTATGATATCGATTGTTGGCCAAACCGACGCCACTGTCTGTCCCTTGTCTAGGTTGGCTTCTTAGACTATCCGTGCCCAGTGTTAACCCTGGACTGTATCAGCAGCTGGGCATTACGTCATGACTTAAGCCTGGTCCTGTGTGTGTAATGTCCAATCAGCTGGTGTTAAACTGACAGTGTTTAGATGAACCGCCTCATTTCCTGTGCAATAATGTTCAGATTGCTGGCTTCAGATCTCATACATTCTAAAGGTAATTGAATGCAGAAGACGATGGCCTAACACACGTTATAGCTCATTAAGTTCTTGTGTTGGCTGGATCTCAAAAGCTTGCAGATGCGTACGGTTGGGAAATTGAAGATGACATTGTAGTGCCTTAAACTAAAGACTTGCCCTGTAAGAATGAATACACGCATGCCGAATTAAAGGAAACAGCCACGACCGATGAGGGAAAAGAACAAGTTATGGCATTTTGTACTGTTCTTCACTTTGTGTGCCATTTTGATTTGCTTCATGCAGATTTTCCGACAATGAATAATTGTTTTACTCACATTCGATGACATGTGACCTTTAAGTCACAGTGCACAGCAAAAAGAAAAAAGAAAAGCAAAGTAGTATAAGATGTTGTACATGTTTTGAATGAAAAGAAGGTTAATGTGTGTGTGTATATATGTTGGATGATTTGTTTGTTTGTTGGATAGTTTGTTTACATTTTGATGTTCATATAGGATGTGTGTGTGAGATTGGAACGCACTAGAAAACCCAGAACACATTTTCACTACTGTAATGTTTAAAAAAAGTGCAAAACAGGTAGAAAAGAAATGTTTGCAATGTATAGATGGAAGCAAACGTCATTTTGTAAAACTTTGGGATACTTTTGTTTTGAAATAAAGCACCTTTTTTCTGTGACCAGTGACTGTTTGCTTCAGCTGCAGAGATGCTCCCTGTGGGGGTCTCCTCTACACTCCCGGAGCCCTCCGGGGTTCTATTCCTCACGCCCACCTTCCCTTTGCTGTGGTTAACCTATTTCATTACGAGAGATCCTGCTGTGCTCCGAACCCGATGTTTATTTTTGGGAGGGAAAGCCAATGGCTGGAAGCTTTCTTTGCATGCGGGTTAAAAGTTCCCCTCTGGCTTAACTAGTTTAGCCTTAAAGTGGAGGATTATAGACGTGTTGAGTTGTGTTTGCACTGCTGTTCAGCTGATCTTTTGGAGAGGAGGTGGGTTGGTTAAAAGCGAATTTGTGTGTTTGAACAGGAGGACTGACTTCTGCTGCAGAAACTTCAGTCAGCTGTTGCTGGAAGGAGCACACGTTTAACTGTGGTCAAATATTCCACAAATCTATTTTAAGGGAAAAGCTTCAAAGAGCGATAGGCACTAATTAACTCTTTCCTTGTCTACTTTAAATAAGTGTTCTAATTAGTTTTGGAGTGCCAATATAATTGCTAAAGGTTTAGCCAGAGACACAGTTCTTTATAATTTTACCAAGAGTTCTAAAGGTTTGTTACATTTTTAACAATACATATGGTTTGCATTTTTGATTCTTCGAAAGACGATGTAGTGAGCTGAAATATAAATAGGTTTATTGCCTTCTAAATGACCTCTGGACAGTTCGTTGTGTTGTGCAGAAGGTTTGTACACAGGCAACCATTGTTAGGCTGATTGTAACACACACCAGTCCCTGCAGAGACTTCGAAGGGTTAATAATAACACCGGCTGTTTTGAATTAAGTAGGAATAACGCTACCACCTATTGTTTATTTTAATTTCAAACATAATTTGTAGGTTTCAAAAAGCTTAGGTTCTTAGCTTTGACATTTATCTATGTAGTTGTAACAGATAATTTTGCAAGGAAATTCAAATAAAAATGTGAGAAAATGCACATCGTCTTTCAGTTTCATTTTACAGACCCCAAATCAGTGCCATCAAGTGGTGAAAGGAAACGGATACCTTTGGAAGTACAATACCTGTGATGTGGCTTGTGTTTTTCAAAGTTCTGGCACAAAAATTACTGTGTAATATAATTAAAAATGATTTGTTTAAAAAAAGAAGCTACTGTTGTCCTAAAAAGTCAGGCCCAAAAAAATAACAATGCAATATTTTTAGGGCAAATTTTAAACACCGCTCAAAAAGGCTTTGAACTAAGGGTTAACATCAGTCATTGTAAAAAAAAAAAAAAAAAAAAAGTAGAAAAGCACCTCAGATTACGTCATAGGTTGAATAGGTTTCTAGTAGCAGGTACATCTCTACATCAACCGCACGAATGAAGCATTCGTTGTGAAATAACTGCTGAAGACACAAGTGAATGCCCTGAATCCGCATGGCTACCAAATCATCTTACCAGCAAGCTTTTTTGTTTTAATTAAGAAATAAATCTGCCATCATTGAGATTTTCAGAGGTCATTAGTTCTAAAAATTATTTTCTCGTGAAACGGGAGACCTTAATTATTACAGACATGACATAAAAATGCTTTCTGCCTCAGAAGAAAAGGCCATCTTGTACCTTCATGTACTTTAAACTTTCCCCTAAAAGCATGTAAAATCTTCAGTAAATTTGATTGTTTTTGTCTTTCCCAGCCATGTTTGAATAGTTTTGCTGAGGAGCTGCGCTCCTCTGATTGGTTTGATTAGTCTGGTTGAATGGTTTTGTTTGCAACAGCCCCCTTCCAGGCCATTGACATGGTCCCCATGACAACAGACTCCTCTCGGGTGCTTGGCTGAGAGTTTGTTCTCTTGAGGGATACCTGTGCTGAACAGAGAAGAATAGGGGCATGGATGAAGGGGACATTTGCTGACAAAGGTGGAGGAAGGGCAAAGAATTACCAGAAAGTGTGATTCTGGTGCAGAATGAGTCTGTCCCTTAAACACTGTTTTTAAAATATAATCAAAATGACAAATACCAGCTTTTTTCCCCACTTTCAAAGAGAATAGTTCCTTTCCTGTCATTTGCTGCTTTTTCTCTTTAGGTTATCCATCTTCTCTGACATCTTTTTCCACTAATACATCAGTGGTCGTGAAATTGTTCCCTCGCTGATGGGCTGTTATTAAATCTCCACTGCTCCATTTCAGAGACTCAGGGCAAGAACTTGAGGAAGTGCACTTTATTCTTCTAACTTCCACAAATATTATATTTTGGAAAAACATGCTTGATGTAGTTAAAATGTTATGGATTGGATACATTTTTTTAAACTATTTGTAAAAGTGTATATAATGAGAATTAAGTACTATGTATAATTAATTAATCTTCCATAAACGGAAGAAACAATGAATTCTAGTCAATTTATGCTTGTCAGTCAGATTAATTTCAAAGTACATAAAAATATTATAATTGAAAAGCCTGTATTTTTTGAAAAACCAAAAGTTTACAGTAAACAAAGAGTAAAGTGCTTGCATTAAAATATTTAAATCCACCAATCTTGCGCTGCAAAAATAGTCCCCATCAAGTATGGTAATCAACTGGCATCTGTGGTATGTAAAAGAACAGTGCTCTATGGTCGAAATTAACTAAAGTTACTGTTTAGTTACAGTGTAATGGTGTTAAATTTAAATGTCAGGATCTTTGTAGAAAAACAGTAATCAATCGGCATCTGTGGTTGCCAGAAGGAAATGGTACAGTTCTCTACTGTTGTCTGAAATAAAAGCATGTTACTGATTATTTTTACAGTGTAAAGGTGCGAAATTTAAAGATCCTTGTAAAAAACTGTAATTATCTGGTAATCAATTATTTGTTTGTTTGTTTTGTTGATGGGCAACCACTAAAACTCAAGTGAACAAGTCTTTCCTGTAATGTATTATAAAAATAGCAAATTGCTGTTATTAAAATAAAACAGTAAAGTTTCAATGTAAATTTACAGTGTATTAAGTAAGAATTCTTCAAAAAGTATCACATTTTTTAAGTATTTTGAGAAATTAGAATTGTTTCTAGAGCGTTGAGGCATTCAATTTGCACAACTATATTTAGTACTTTAAACTTTTTTTTCCTGGTTAATAGTGTAGGTGTGTATCCGGCTCGAAGTGATCAAATATTACATTTGCGATACAATTGCAGGTTTTTCTTCTCATTCCTAGTGTTGATTTAGAAAAGCAGTGGTATTTATTTTTGGAAATTTACATTTCAACATTATTTATTATAAGTTATTCTGACGCACAGGAGTTTATTTGATGACCACACGTTCCTGATCATCATTATAAGCAAATATTTCTCAATTGCGAAATACTAATAGGAAGCTCAAATGTTGGTTTTTATGTAACAACAAAAGACCCTGTCTCTAAAGAAAGAGAAACAACAGAAAGATAGACATTATTTCCTCGGGATAAGTGTGTGAACAAACCTAAAGATAATATTGAATCCTCAGTGAGCACATCAGACAAGATTTAAGGATGTTCTCAAGCATTGATCTGAAAGACCACCCACACTCATCTGCCCCCTCTACACTAGAGCCTTCATAAAACCTGTCTGTTTAAACAAAGGGACCTTCAACAGAAGATGGCCTTTGACTCTTGACTTATCACCAGTCACAAGAGGAAAGTCATCACTGTAGCAGTGTCTTTCTCTTGTCTGCTGACCTCTGTTAGCGCAGACGTGTTTTATTGAACTCCTTTTGGACAACGGCATCATAAACCTTTGACCTTTTAAGGAGCTTTCTTTCTGTAATCAAGGATCTCAGAGTCCAAACACATTTAACTTTTGGAAATGTTATGGAGGCCAAAGGTAACCTTGGAAGAGTGGAGCCTTCATCAGAATTTTCACCGATCAAAGAGTGTTGAATGAGTTGTAGAGTTTCGGAAAGGACATCCCTGGAACCCATAAAATTGAATCTAAAAGAAACACCTGATCCCTTTAATCATGTTTAGAAATGCCCTGAAATGGGTCTAAGCAAGTGTGAACTCATTTAATCCTCGGATCAACTCTGCTCTGAGCCCTCAATTTCTCCGTCAGATTCTAGAAACCCTCTGTAAACAGCTTTTAGATGGGATGAGAGCCCTTTGAAAGGATTTCACTCAAGCCTGGTCTCACCTGTGACGGCCTTTAAGCATCTGGTTATTGTGGAAAGCTACAGGCCATTGAATCAGTTTCCATTTAGCCCAACATAAACAAAGAAGAGCCTCTAAAGCGGACAGCTGAGAATGCTCTTTGAGGACTAACCATTAAAGCAACACTCCACTTTGTTGACCGCCGCATTCTTCATATGCACCTTAAGATATTAAATGGTGGTTTAACTGTTCAGCCATTGTGATCTGATGTTTTTAAGCTTTTAACATTAAATTAATTTAACATTTAAATTAGGTGCCGTAAGGGTTTTTACGCAAACTTTGACGTTGGCTTCTAAAAGTGCAGTTTAAAAGTATTTTTAAAATTTTTCCAAATGTAATATAAAGCAATCCCCTTGTCTCTATGACTTTCCTAAGCTGAAATAATATCGGTTGCTAGGGTAAACAGTTTGGTTGCTAGAGAGTTGTCAGTGATGTCATAAAACATATAAGTTCCTAATGTGGTTAATGTAAACTGATTTATGTTTTATGATGTTTTTGTTGCCTTTTCCCATTTATTTTCAATGGCTCAAACTCAAAAAATATGGTTTTTGAGTTTGTTTATATAGACATGCCATAAATGTTAATAAACATGGTAGAGTTCAAAACATATAGGCTGGTATGAAAAAATCAAACGCACAAAGAATGCTTTCAGATATATAAAAAATGATGGTTTTATTTAAGAAATATACAAAGTGATCAAAAACAGACAAGACTAAATGAAATCTAAATAGGACCAAATAAAGTTCAAAAGACGTGTCTCATGAGGGTTGAAAGCTAGTCACTAATTGAAACAGAAACAGCTGTGTAGGAGGCTTAACTGGGTTAAGACAAGCCCAACTTTGCTAACAAAGTGACATCTATTTTTAATTAACATTTTGGAATTTTGCAAAAAAAAAAAAATCCTGGATTTAAACGGCAAGATGCAAAATAATTTTACAAATGTCCAAAAATTATTAGTACGATAAACTTTTTATCCGATAAGAAAAATGTGCATTAACTACAATGGAACCACATTTACCACAAAAAATTGCCAGTATGTGCATAAAAAAAAGTCATGTGATAACAAAAACGGAAGAAAAAGGGACGGGTTTGTTTGTGTGGACGATGAGGTCAGAGCATTTGTAAATGTTATACTCAAGAAAGATGTGGTGACCATCATTGGCTGCATTCCCAAAGAGCCATCTCCCACCTCCAAAAGCAAGATAAGATGACTGATGACTTATTAGAAATGAAAAAGGCCCTTCTCCTAACACAGCAACGTCCATTTGTCTTTTGATATTTGCCACCAGTTTATCAAGAAGTGACGACTTTGTTCTCCTGGCCTTGTTGGATGGAAATGGTGCTTTATTTGCAAATAAGACAGATTCTTGTAATGGCAACAAGACTTGAGGTAATTATACGGCATCAGCAAAGTCTCTCCCAGACAAAATTTCAAAGCATACTGGGTTTCTACAACACATCAAGCTCTTAAATTCATTTAGGGCGGCATTTCTGCAAATGGAATTAAGATTTTACGCAATATCAACATGGAGGCCTATATTTGGCCTTAAATTTATTCTGCAGCAGGACAATGACCCCATCCTACTTGGGTCTTAAAACTTGAGACGGAAGTGTGTGAGAACTTACATCCACAGAGGATCTGCGGTAGATTAGCACAGTGATCCCCTTGAGGTGACATGAATAATAAGAGCTTCTGGAATCGATTGCAATGAGAGATGGCTGTTAAAAAGGCTCAAAATCTTCTGATTTATCTAAGACAGCAATATATTTTCATATACAGTACTTTACTAGAAAATGATTTTTTTCTCAAGCAAATTGGAGCCTTATCAAATGCCTAGCCCCTGTTCCACACCAGTATTGTTCTGAGACGTGTTTCTCCAAAAGGCTGTCAACATTACCCGCATAGCAAGTGTATCCCAGTCATGTTGACGCCAAGCTGAGGTAAACAAATGCTAGGTCAGTTTGTCCTTGGAGCCATTTTAAGAATTTAATTCCTGAGTGTTAGTTTGGGTTCTTTGTTGATCATTTGTCGTGAACGTGTGTGTAGGCATGGTCCGGACCAGGGCTTGAAAACAAGGGAACATAAACAAACACTTGTCAGTTACCAGAACTGGCTCCAATAAGAGCAGTTCTAAATAAAAGAAAACATTCTTATTGATAAAAATTTTTAATAAAAAAGTTGTTTTTGGTTTTATCTTTTAGGTTTTAAAATGATGTCTGTAATATAATGTAAACAAAAATGTGTATTATTATAATAAATTATTGTTATTAGTTAATTTTTGTTTAGTATAACAACCGCAAGTACTATTTTTGTTAAGATTTTATTTTGAATGTTTTATTTTTTCATTTCTTTGATCTAATAGACCAATGAATTCTTTTTTCGAACCATCAATAATGTCTGCTCAGTTCAGTTTAATTCAAGATCTATCATATTTAGTTTCCTTGATAAGCTGGTGAAAACTAAGGGCTGCTATTTAAACTATAGAAGGTTCTCGCCAGTGACTCTAGGGGGGCCATCTGTGGTTTTACCCAGCAGACGGTGGAGACATGGCCTCCCCCTGCCCCCTCTTTGCCCTGCCACCATCCCCTACCATTGTTCCAGTACATTGAAACATAAATAATCCCAAATGTAGTTAATCCTCTTGGAAACTGACATATATTAGACAGGTACCGAACTAAATGCTAAGCTAGAGGTGCTAATTATTTTTAGAAGAGAATGTGGAGGATCGAATGGATCAAACTTAACTGTATACATATTTTTAGTTACGAAGAGAGTTATTCTGTCATTTAATCACAAAGACAAGTAGGCAGTTGTTAGCAATGTTAGCTTTAGCTACTTTTGAATGCTATTGAATTCTTGTTTTTTGTCCTCTGGGAATAAAGGTTACTTTCAGATTAACAGATTTGAGAATGGGAATGTTTTAGTCTCAATTTTACAACAGTAACTAAATGGCTAAAGTTTGTACACGCACACACACACACACTTTGATGTTGGCTTGTAAAAGTGCTGTTTAAAATGATTTTTAAAAAATGTTGACAGTGTGTAACATAAACCAACCCCCGGTCCTCTACCATTTTCTAAAGCTGAGATAGAGATAGGTCAAATTGGTTGCTATGGTAAACTTCTTGGTTATTATGGAGGTTATTTATTTACAAAAGCTGAGTTAGTTTGGTAAACCAAAACAGTTTGGTTGCTAGGGAGCTGTCGATGATGTCATAAAAGTGAAGTTGCTACAATGATTGCCATAAGCAAACCTTCATTTCTTTATGATGCTTTTTTTTTCTAAAGAGTGGGTACAAATACTTTTACACAGTGATTGTTTCTTTGAGGTTCTCAGTTTGAGTTGCCGTTTTCCAAAGTTTGACCCAATGTTATGGCAATGGAACATTTCCTAACATTCTCAGCGATTTCCAAGAATTCATTTAGTGGCACCAGTTCTGAAAAGATATAGCAACAAGCCAATAGTTATATTCACTCTGCTACATGGAATTTATTAACTTAGTTTTAGTTTTTCATGACATTTTTTCTTCCTCAGTTATTTCACGGTTTCCCATCCCCTGTGATACTAGTGGATCAGAAAGCTGCTGAAATCATACCTTCTGATTTTGCCTTATGGACTTGCTGTGCAAAAATCTGCCACAAGTTTGGTTGAATCATCATAAACGTGCCAAACTATCGTTTTCATGCCAAACCTAGTTCCCATATAGTGATCATTTTACGCAGCTCCTTATGGAGGGGATATGTGCACAGCAGGACAAATATTTACTGCTTGTCACATTTAAAAGATCTCCATTGACTGACTTGCGACGGAACATCCTGTTCTGTTCTCTTGTGAGAGCAGAGGTGAGCTAGCCATAAAATCTTGATCAAGCGTTTTCTCTAGCCAAAAGAGAAAACGCTTGATTATTACTCCAATTGATTTGCTGTTAAAAGAAAATACACAAAGAGGGGTGCTAAATTCTCTGATGCGTTGAACCATTGGCTTCAGTCATTAAATCTTTTGCTTGGGTGACGAAGCTGAGTTATGTGTTCCATTATTCCAGCCTATTGGCCAAGAAGTCTGCAGTTCATCAAACTGGACATGTTTTGAGTTTAATTGTTCTTAATTGTTGGGTGTAATCCTTTTACTGGAATCCTGTTGTGTTTGTAACAAGCTTGTGATCTCTCAAATCTCATTGATTCGGGTGAACTTGCTAAATGAATTTGCGCATGAGTGTGAAACTCAGCGTAAGAGTGAAGCAGAGAGGAGGCTGTAATGACAGTGGAAGAGAGAGGAAGTAGTGCAGCAAAGCAGAACAGCTCTGTGGGGTGGCTAAGACGGTCACAGCAGGCTTTAAAGCAGGGCGGCATGGGGTTCTAATTATTGTGCCTTAGAGTTGGCGGACCACAGCTTGCCCCTGCCAACCGCTGCACACGCCACCCAACCACCTGACACGCCACTACAGAACCTCATTTCATTCATCCTATTAAAAATTACTTCAGCAATGCATCCATCGGGATGTGCTCTCTAAAAAATAATGGAATCATTTGGTTCAGGAAGACAATTGTTTTCTTTGTTTGGGCCACACTTTCTAGTGGTCTTCGTTGTTCCAATTCAACAATTCATTGTTGGTAATTCATCAGGAGTTGTTGTTGTTATTGGATTACCAACATATATTTAGAATTTCAACTACTTGATCAAACCATTTAAATGAGCAAATGGGTACCTGCTCCACCTACCGATAGTTTAAGTGTTTGCAGAAGGTTCAATTTGTGACAGGCTTTAGTTTAGTGGAATAGCATAAGAAACCTTTTTCTAAAAATATGAAAAGCCTTTTCCAATCATAGTTAGTGGTTGGGTGAAGCCATTCATTGTAAAAACACATAATGACATCAGAAACTTTCCACATGAGACTGATCAAAATGAATACTTTCTGAAAAATGGAGAAGAAATCAAAAATGTTGAGCCCAAACTCATAGGTTTCCCTAAAGAGGAAGTGATCAGAACAGCTCCGTTATATTATTATTATTATCTATATTATAATTTGAATATGGGACCTACAGCACCTACTTGTGGCTGACAATATGTGAAATAGGTACCTATTCTCATGACCTGTACATTTGCCAATATTAGTTCTGTCACTAAGCGGAGAGTCTTCAACTGAAACTTTGTCAAATACTAATTTTAAAAATATGTTCCTTTGAAAAATGTAGAGGTAGCCAAAAAATTGTATAGTGATTTTAGCCATGATTTAAATGTAACTGTTTTTAAATTACTTTAATACTAATTATATAATATAATTTAATAACCCCTGAGGGCCTGATAAGGAGCGTCTCTTAGCACCCTCCCCCACATCCTCTTATCTCCGCCTGCTTTTTCTCCACCGCTGTAATCTGACGGGCCATGAGTACAGCGCCGTCTGGCTGCAGGAAAATGTCGGCTGCGGACTGCGGCGGTTACACCACTTCCCTAGACCCCTACCTCATCCGGCGATATTTTCTTCCTGTATTTGTCTATGTGCTTTATTGTAATGGCTTTTTCAACCTACTGTGCGAAGGACAGTGCGGAAAAGGCTATATCTTTATTTCTTTGTTTCTCTCTTAAATACTACCTCTCAACACTGGCCCGTCCTCACCCTGTCTATGTCTGTGGCCAGAGGGGTCCCATTTCACTACATGTAACAGTGTATGTGACAAATAAAGGCTTCTCGTCATCATTCCTAGAGAATGTCTGAAACAAGGAGGCGCTGAGTGCAAAAAAAAGTGCACAATCCACCAATGACCAGCAAGTCCTCTATTGATTAGATCAACACATCTATTGAAAGCTCAGTAAAAAGATTTAAGTAGCATGTCCACTAGGCGTCGGGGTAGATTGACTGCTTAATATCTAGAATTTACTCTGTTTTCTTTGTCAAGATGTTGCATGAAATACACATAACACATTGAAATACCACCACATTAGTCAAATATGTTGTTATTCAATTGGGCTTTATTAAAAAATCACCACTCTTGTTCTATAAGTTCAATACTTAAAGTTAAAATACCTCTAACTCAAGTGAAAATATCCCCGGTGGAAAACAAACAGATTGCTTTTTTTTCAAGAAATAATTTCATATCGAGATTTTATTTTATTTTACCATGTAACCTCCAATGAGACTCTCTGTATACTCTCATTCGCACATCATCTCTTGTCTTCTTAGGGATTAAATAATGAGCATTTTCCTCTATGGTTTGAACACATTTCAAGTTTACAAAGGAACAATCGATCATTGTTCTCCACAGTTTTCTGATCCGGTTTATTTGAGATATTTAATGAATTGATCTCAACAGCGGCACGAGCTCTGTTTCTGCTGACTCTGACTGAGCTGTTGTAGATGTGGCACCTTTAATTCAGATCAATGTTGTCTTATTTGTCTTTGGTCTCGTGCTGTTTGTTGGTTTGCCTTTTCAAAATCTACAAAACACAACGCCATTCGTTTCCATTAACATTACTGACTGCAATTTTTTCATCGTTTGCATCATAATGTGCCTCCATGTTTTTTTTTCATTTGTCTCTATTATTGTCTATAGTAAATGATCTTTATTTTTTTTCTCTTGCACACCATGGCTTTCAGAGATGTCCCAGAAGCAGATGACGTCGTCCATGGCTATCGCTGGGGCTGTTATAGGAGCTGTGCTGGCACTGTTCCTCATTACTGTATTCACCGTTGTCCTCCTCACAGCACGCAAGGCTCCTTCACCCACGTATACAGATAAAGTGTGAGTACACACCGTACACCAGTAAATGAGCTGACTGTCAACTGATACATGCATGGTGTGATCTCAGAGAATCCATTTTAAGATTCAAATACATTTTGATATTCACACCAAAAATTCTGGAATCATTCTATAACGGTTGTAGAATGGGAATTTAATGGATTTGGCAGAGGTTTTATATAGAGCTTTTAGTTCCAGGTAAGGTTTTGTGCGAATCCATGCCCACAACTAGTTTGGTACAGTTTGGTATGGCATCAATCAACTGTTGAAAATGTAAGGTTAAACCACAAGATGACAATGTAAAAATAATCCGGCAATAACATTAGATAACATTTTATATTCCATTAATGCGATCCAATACAAATCACTATATTATGTTCATGGATATGTGTATCATGATGCCTTTTGAAAATTAAATGAAAACCTAACCTTTACAACCCATTTTACAGAAACTGATTCAATGCAAAAGAATGCCAATGTCTAGTTTGATGTACTAGATTGTGTAACATCACCCTGCCTCTAGGGGCAGCAATGAAGTTTGAAATGAAATTTTAAGCAGGAATACTCTGAGTAAGGGGGCGGTCACACTACTTCTGAACCGTGCAGTATTTCACGTCCAAAAAACTGTATCTGTAAAAAAACTAAAAAACTTCACTATACAGTGGTACCCCGAGATACGAAACTAATTCGCTCCAGGCTGGTATTCGCGTCTCGAACTATTTGTATCTCGAAGCAAGTTTTATATGTAAATTGCCTAATCCGTGCAACGGCTCTCATAAAAAAATGGAAAACCAGAGAAAAATCAAGTAACGTTTTTTCAATCCTTAAATCTACACATTGTTCATGTAATAAATCAGAATCAGAATCAGAATCGTTTTTATTGCCATGGTCAGTGAAACAAGTTCCAAGGACTAGGAATTTTTTTTGGTGATGGTGCAAAACAATGAACATGTACTAAATAATAAATAATAAAGTGAAGTATATGTAAGTAAAATAAAAGAAATAGAATACAATATATTTAAAAAAAGAGAAAAAATGCTATAAACAATAAAAAACTATACAGATGGTTTCACATGACAATAAAAATGACAATAAAACACACTCAAAATATGTAATATGTACACAAATGTGAAACCTTACCTTGAGTGAAGCGATGTGTCGGAGGAGGTGGAACAGGTGGCGGAAGACATTACACCACTACGTTTTAAAGTTAACTTTCTCGAGATATTTCATGAACTACTGACACCAACACGGTTTGAAGCACAAGCATAAAGAATACCGAGCGTGTGAGAAGGGATGGAGAGAGCGCTTCTGAGTGCGCGTCACATGGTTTCTCTAACTTGCGCTACAGAACAGCACTTTGCACGTTATAACCGTTATTCTTTTACGACACCTTGACCTAACATTTGTTATAGCACATTATTGGTAATCTATACATAATGTTTCGCTCGATTTAAAACTGATTTAAAGTGTTTTAAGGCATATCAGCCCCGGCGCAGTGCGACGTGAGACAAACAAGTGGAAAATAGAGCAGAAATGTTTGTTATTGTTCGTTTCTCATATTTTTCTTCGTATCTCGAAGCACAAAAATTTCCAGCGAGACCTTTCGTATCTCGAACATTTCGTAACTCGAAGTATTCGTATCTCAGGGTACCACTGTATAACTAAAAATGTACATTTGGTTCATAATGAATCATCCAAAAAGCTCAAGAACCAATGACGCTTGCTTAAGACGCATGAAAGTGTGTCATAGTGTGACTGCCCCATAAGAGAAAAAATTTCCCGCAAAATATTGTACCAAAATAAATAGTTAAACCCCCTTTTTTTCTTAAAACCTCAAAAACATTGAATGATGCAGAAAATAGTTCACTGCTGTCTGTTTTAAATGAGCGCTGACACATGACATCTGAGGGTCACACCTATGCAACATTTTGACTTGAGTCATTTGCTTTGGCCCCCACTAGATCTTCAGCATGATGAATTCAGGGCAGAACACACGCTCTCACCTTGTGAATTATTTAATCATTACCAAGCTTCCTCAGCAACTTCCTGACCGTCCTTTGAACCTGCACAGAATACATGAAGCTTGAGCTTACAGTCCCACTTTCACTTTCCAAACTGATTTGTTCATATATGAGATACTCTAGAACATTGTTAACCTTCTGACTACTATTAAGTGCGCTCACACTGTTCCAGACGTCTGCTCACCTGTTGGTCCGTCAGATTAAACTTAAGCTACAACCTTTGATTAGCCACCGAAAGCCAGGATGGATTTTGTCTGGTCAATTATTACTGAGCCCAGAACTCCAGTGAAGGCGATCAATATCGTCTTCTCGGACAAGCATCTGACATTTTTGTTTAGCTTCCTTGAAATGCAACCACATCAGAGACGGAACAGACGGTAGACTATTGTTGTTTTCACTGCCACATGACTCTTCAGAACTTCTGTGGCTCTGAAAAACATTTTGAGAGTTTCTTCAATGACAAATGATGTGGATTTTTCCATTGTTTTGTTTGTTTCTTTCAAAAAGAGTCATTCGATTATTCTGTCAACGCCAGTGTCTCTAGACATGAACCCACAGACGTCTCATTTCAGCTTGCCTCGGAGTCTGTTTTCCCACAGTCTTCAAAACTCTGCTTCCTCACTGCACTTAACCCTGGGTTATCGACTTCTTAACGATGGTTTAAAGCAGTGCATTTATCCTTGTTACAGAGATGTTATGCGCTTTTCAGTTCGTTGTTCTAGTTAACAGAGAAGTCGCCCATCTGTTCCATCTTCACGTGTAAAAGTGTGTTTTGTGGAATGGTATTCTTCAGCATTTTCAACTATGGCATTCAATGAAATGGAGGGTAGTATCTCTTGAGGACAATCTTTTGTTAATCCATTAATGTTAAGTTGAGAGAAAGATTTATTTCTGTCTCAAACATAGAATGAGTCTCTAATAACGTAAAAAAATTCTAATCTATAGTTTAACAATTTCACATTTTCTTTGATTTCCCCCCAAAATCATTACATTAATTCCAATAGTATACTGTCTTTTTTATAATAACAAAATACAACACTAAATTAAAGCTGCAAGCAGCAATCAGAGGGCTCCCGCACTTCTGGCCATCACCTCTTGGTGGCCAGATTGTTGCAATATTTACTTTTTATTCTGGGCTCCGAATGATTTGTGGACATTTCCCCTCAAATCTTCCATTTTATTGTCTGATGCAATATGAGGCTTGTGATCCAAGCATGACATTCACACATGATGCACTTGGGAGTTAAGGCTTTTAGCAGTCTGTTATCTTGGAAGCAACAAACTTTGTTTAACATTAACTTAGGTTTCTTTTTATATAAGTTATTTATATTAAGTTATATATATGGTATTGCTAATTTATTATTTTTGCTGGGATAGTATTGAAGAATTTCAGTTTAGGCAGCACAATATCAACTCAGCTTATCATTATCATCACGTTTGAGTTACGGATAGATTACGGATAGCAACAAGACAAAAGGTAGTTATATTTCATCAACAATGTGTCTCCCAGCCCAAAATTCCAAAGCAGACTGGGGTTTCACGATTTACCTGGACTATCACACCTCGTATTTAATTATAATATTTTATTTTGGGAACATTTAAGTCCAATCTGAGCCAAGACGTTATTAAAGGGCTTAGCTTTTTTTTCCAAAATAATTATATGTTACATATTTGCTGCCGTGGTATTTTTATCATAATCATCAAACCTGAAGTAGAAGCCTCTCAGAAGCCTTTTCAGAGCTGCATGAGACACTCTTATCTCTGCTGAGCCCAGTTCAGCCTCTGCATCTCTGAGCCCGGCTTTGCCTTGGCTGCTGGCTGTGCACAGATCAGTGGGGAGACAGCTGATGGATGTTGCTGGAGAAAGCTGAGGCTCTGCTGGAGATAAGCAGCACTGGGAGGCTGACACAGACTGCTAATGCTGGAATGAAAGCAAAAAATGCTCAGCAAACTCTTGACATATATAGATCTGATTATGAGCAGCTATCCAGGATAAGAAAATTCACTTTCCTTAAAACCTTTTAAAGTATGATCTGATGTAAGTAGCCTTCCATGTTGTTTTCCACGTCAGCTTGTGCTTTTAGTTTTGAAAGCTGCCATTTTCCACAAGTGACCTTGATTATATCCTTTATTTCTCAATGTAGCAGCTTTTAAAGTGTTTTCTTTGTCGAGGGCTTGTCGTCATATCAAGATTTTTGTCAAAGGTTCAATAGTATTCAAAGAATTCTGACCTTCAAGTGACAACTTCATGATAACAAGCCAGTTTTGTTCTTTATTTGAGGCAAAGTCTCTAGATTCTAAATCTGGTTTTGGACTCTTTGGATTTGTGCAGAAGATCAAATCCACTCATTGCATCCTCCCCCTCTCTCGATTGTAGACCACATCTCCTGCTAGCAATCCACTGTTTAGTCCTAACTTTCATGGGAAATGCCAATGTGATTCCATATAGACATAATGAATAATGAAACCTTGGCATATCCGCTTGTTTTTTGTGTGTCAGAAGGGCAGGGTACACATTAAACAGACTGATTGCCCATTGAAAACCAATTATAGGAAACAACTCACTAATGGTTGGAGATGTTCGCAGGAAGTGGAAAACGTGAGCCCTTGTGGAATTAGCAGCTTATTTGTTGTGAAAATGTTCTTAAAGAGATCACATAGAGGCTTTAATGAATTCTATGACGTTATGCTTATAAATGTACAAATTTTCAGATTTTTTAAAGACATTTTTGCTGAAAATATGAATGAAAACTCAAAATCGTTTATTCCACTCATCGTTTATTGTGTAACAACTGTGTTTACTCTTTTTAAATCACAATGAGAACTGAAACTGATGGGGTTTTTGTGTGTGTGTGTGTGTGTGTGTGTGTGTGTGTGTGAGAGAGCTTCAAAGACACAGGGAATTTGGTCATTTTTTACTTGCCATTGGTTACACCAGAACAAAGTGAAGGTTCTAGAGTAGCCATCTCAGTCTCCTGACCTCAATATCATTGAATTACTCTAGGGAGAACTCAAATGTGTAGTTTATGCAAGGCTTTTTACCAAGAAGAAAGGGCTGCTTTACCAACTGAGAAGATAAAGAACCTCATCGACAGCTACCTCAAGAGACCTCAGACTGCCATTGATGTTAAAGGGGGGAATACAAAATATTAAAAGCTGGGGTGTGTAAACTTTTCATCAGGGACATTTGGAAAGTTTCTGATTTCATTTTGATCCCAAAAAAAGAGTAAATAAAGTTGTTTTGAGAGTAAACAACATTTTCATTCATATTTTGCAGGTCGGTTTGCGGTGAGAGCTTTAGATTCCGTGCACCTACGTGGGTGACCTTTTTCAAGGCCTGCACTCTAGGAAAGGTGTCTGATATTCTTGGAATTCTAGGTCAGGGAAGAGTGAACACAGAAACAGCTTTTTTAATCATTAAAATCAATTTTGCTGTAGTTCTCAACATTTCTCCTAAGGAATAATAGTCCATCCCTCCTGAGCCGATTTCTAAAGCTCTACTAGATTTGTTGGTGTTCTTGCAGAAATTTTAGCCATCAAAAATTTTATATTTGATTCCGCTGACAACAGTCAAGTTCCCTCACTTTGCTCATTTTCTTCACCTTGATGAGATTCCCAGTACCAGCATTACACTCCCACCACCATGCTTCACTGTGGGAATATTATTTTTTATGGTTGAGCGCCTCTCCCTTCTTCCTCCAAACATAGGCAGCACATCTATGACAAATAATGTCTAGTTTCGGATCAAATTTCATGGTTCCAGTGTCTATCACTTTTCCCCACACTTATACGTAAGGTAAAAATCTATGTTGGATCTATAAATATTGTCAGGGTTTTGAAATGCGTAACATTATATGCATTAACTAATACCAGCACATGTCCAGATCCAATTATTAGTAGTTTAGAGGTTGTTTACAACTTAACTATGGAGATCCTCTAAGCAGTCATCATGAGTGTGATAATCCTCACCAGTAATGTAATTTACATGTTACACGTCTCACTTTTCAGAGGTCGTTTACCATAAGGTTTAACCTTTCATTGTACAAAGGCATTTGTTTGATTTTCTCTCAGTACTCTTTGGAGTTTTAAAATGAACTCCAGTTGTATTCATGCATATCACTAATGCATATACACCTCCACCCATGTGAGTTCCTCTGGACGGGTCCGTTGAGGCCTGCTGGTGTTTGGTTTAGAGGTTCAGAGAGCATGAGAAAGTATGTCCATATGACAGCCAGGCCTCGAAGACATTGTAGCCATTTTGAGGGGCTGGTGATTGAGGAAAAAGTGACACCTTGAATTGACGCCTCATTTTAGTATTAGAAAGAGGGAAGACCTCTAAATTCATGGGTGTGAAAGGACCATTCCATTCCCTGAACTGAAAGGTGTGGTTGTATTTGCTCTCCAGAGTAAACAATTTCCATTTTTTTTTACTTTTTTTTGCCATCAGCTTTCCCTCAATCTACTGATACAAATACAAACAAAGACTTTTTGTAATATTCAAACAAATGTCATATGTAATGTCTGAAAACTTGTTTTTGTCATTACACACTGTTTACACTGGTACACATTTAAATCATGCAAAGTACAAGTGTTCCAAGTCTAGGTCACAAGTGTAATGAACACAACCAGTTCTGATTATTACAGTAAACTTTAATATCATTGGCAAAATGCCTTTGGTTTTTGTTTAATGGTCTTTTAGCCTAAAGGCTTTGTGTGGAGAGCTCATATCCAGTCCATGATGTTTAAAGTTTTGGTTTTCATCATTCCGCAGAATTGACCTTCCTCCAACTCACAAGCCTCCTCCTCCCTATGCTGAGGGAACAGAGAGGTCGGCTGGCATACCTCAGGTCTCTCAGGCCCCTCCCCGTTCCTCTCTCTCCCAGGTAAAACTCAAATCAATGCACCTCATTTATTCTCCAGCTCTTGTTCAGTAAAAAGAGCCGCATTTGAAAGATGACTTCTGTAATGAAGGCAGTTCTGTTTCCTGCTTCAACTTCTGAAAATATTCATTCTTAGATTTACTACTAAATATTTTCTTCTTTTCTTAGTTATTGCTCAAAGAAGAAGAGCCTGATTAGTTTTTGAAGTTTAAAATTAAGTTTAAAGTAGCAATATTTAACCTTTAGAAGTCTCTGCACACACAGGTGTCAATCACAGCAGCTCTATGAAGTAAGTGGGAATGACGCGACCCAGCTATTGTTTAGTTTTGATTTCAAATATAATGTAGGTTTCAAAAATGTTATTAGCTTTGATATTTCTGGTTTTAATGGGAACTACAAGTCATGATGCATAATTTGCAAGGTAATTCAAATTAAAATGTGAGAAAATGTGCAATTGTCTTTCAGATTCATTTTACAGATCCCAAATTGGTGCCATCAGTGAGATCAAGTGGTGAAAAGAAGGGATGATCATTGGAAGTACAATACCTGTGATATGGCTTGTGTTTTTCAAAATTATAGTTCAAAAAAAGCAGAATGGCACAAAAAGAGCTTGGAATAGTATATGTTTTTTTCACATTTTTTTCACAATATTCACATTGTTTTGACCTTGTCTTTGCTTTTGGGGAAAGTTCTAAATGATATAATATAATTAAACAAATATTTGTAAAAAAAAGAAAAAAGAAAAAGAAGCTGGGGTTGCACAAAACAAAAAAAATTAAGCATTGCCACTAAAAAACTAATTTATTGTGAGGTAGTAAAAAATGCTCAAAAAGGCCCAGGACTCTCTAAGAGGTAAAAAGTGTGAGCAATCAAAAAATAAACTCGCCCCAGAAGAGTAGAAGCCATTATAGCTGCAAAGATGGAGTTGATATCATATTGAACCTGGTGGTTTTGGAATGAGGTTACTTGAGCAGGTGTATATTTCTTTGTTAAGCCTATATGCACAACCTATTGATGTTTGGCCTGCCTGCAATAGCACTACATAAACACTAGTTGGCAGTGTTTCTTTGTGTAGACTTCTTATGTGTCGACTTCTTCACTTGTGTTGTATTTTATTGCCGTTTATCTTTTTATTAGCACTCATATAGTCCTATATACAGAGCTTAGGGCCAATTCTGCGCAGTCATGCCTTTGGGAGGTGACATATTAGAAGTAAAAATTGGCCTAAATTGTAAACTAAAGAGAGTCTAGATGTTGTAGATGAATGAATACTTTTGCCAGTAAATACAAAAAAAGAAACTAAATTAAAAAAAAAATAATGATTAAACAATTTAATAATGTGAAATTACCTCCTAAATTGAAATGTTTACTACTGTTTCAACTATTTAACTCCCACAGATAATTCTGTATTTTGAAAATCACTGCATTCTTTCCATGTAATCGAGTTAAACAGCAAATTTGATTGTGCTCGCTGCCAGCATCAGCACCCAAGGGACCTGCTAATAATAGTTTAGCTTTTGCTTTGAATACACTTCACATCTGTGGTATCATTTCATAGGCTCGGCGAATGGAGAGACGATACGAAATGCCTGAACATGTGCCTGTCAGGATGTCCCGCAGAGACCTACAGAGCCCCTCGCACCATTCCTTATCGTATCAGGAGTGGATCTGTCATCAAAATGGGGCAGACCGTATTTACATCAACCATCGAGAACACTACGTGTGATGGCGTCGTGTCGTCGGGTGCAGAGCACTGCCAGGCCCAAAGTGAACACTGTTTACCAGAATCCCCAGAGCAGAAGAAAATCACTACTATACAGTAATTACGAGACTGAACTCATGCCGGGGTGTTTATTCGAGGCCTATATAATGCCCAGTGAAAGCCTTGGCAGCATACAGTATGTGAGACTAGTCTGGCTTCTTTAACATGTACAGTATAGTCCAGTATCTAATAAAAGCTAGGCTGCAGGTACAGTTTATGAGCCTCATTGTGCACCAGTGTTTCAGATCTAAAGGCATGTACAGTTGCAATATTTCAAACATCTCACAAAAAGCTAGTTTGATTCACACCTGTGTTTATAATTTTGTTCATATTGCATTCCTAGTTTTTTCACGGAGCACAATCTCACTTGACACTGTGATTTGATACCTTCATTCATTAAAGCTAGAGGGCATTTGCTATTATTTGTATTTTATTTGTACAGTACTTGTGAATTTTCTTCTTGTGTATATATTTGCGGTGCAAAAATGAAATGCTGTATTATTTCTGTAAAGTCATATCAATGTTCTTCCGAATGACAGTATGCTTAGAGGCTTTTTATTAAAATAGACGAGAATTTATGTTGTTTTCTAGCAATTCAATTACATTGACTTAAAGATGTATTTTCCCACCTGCTGATTTTGAAAATATGCCGACAGACATAGAAATCTGCAGTCCATGAATTCAGTGTTAACTATATTCTGCAGAATAATTGCAGATTGGATGTTTCGACCCAAGACTTGATGGTACTTCGCTCTGTTCATTGTCTCTTTATGCTCAACTCAACTCAACTTTATTTATAGAGCACTTTAAAATCAACCCAGTTGGCCAAAGTGCTGTCCACAAATACAAAAGCATATAAAACACATGAAGATAAAAAACAATAAAAACGAAGTAACGACAATATAGTAAAAGTCAACATCTCAGACTGAGTTAAAAGCCAGGGAGAAAAAGTATGTTTTCAAAGAGGATTTAAAAGCTACAAGAGAGTCAGCCTGCCTATGTGCAGGGCCAGACTGTTCCATATTCTGGGGGCAGCAACTGCAAAAGCACGATCACCTCTAGATTTCCTCTTTGTTTGAGGGACTCTTAAAAGAGACTGATCTGCTGACCTGAGAGGGAATGTATGGCTGAAGCAGGTCGGACAAATACTGTGGGCCGAGGCCATTAAGACATTTAAAAACAAATAAAAGAATTTTATTCACCTTTGCATAATATATACGAAAAATGTGAGACAGCTGCTCTATTTTGGTTCCATTTTACAATTACACTTTCACCTAGTACTTCTCTGAGTCATTCAGATGTTCATTTTTAAAGATAAACTTGTTCAAATACTTTCATGTGCTGGTGCACTTTCTTGTTCACCTTATGCTAAATGCTAAAGTTCTGGCAATGTCACTTCAAGCATAGTTTAGCATATAGCATTGTAAGGCAATATGCTATATGAGTAAAAATGATAGAAAACCTTGCCTAATTTTATCCCTACAGGTTATCAGATGAAGCTCACTTTAAGGGGTGTCTCATCCCAGCTAGTTACCTAGAGACCTGTGAGCCAGAAAGATTGTTGATTAATAGGGGCTGAACACTTTCACTCATACTGAGTGCATATACAACTCCCTCTGCTGAATACTATTCAACTTATGGACAGATCTTTTCTTTGTTTGTGGGATTTCAAAGAAACAAATTTTTTCTCTCACTTTTATTAAGTCTTAGAATTACTGGCTGTTTTGAATTAAATAGGAATGATGCAGCCCACCTATTGTATACTTATGGTAAATAAACATAATGTGTAGATTTCAAAAAGGTTATTATGTTGGCTTGCTTGCAAAGCCAACATATTGTTATTGCACTTAAACATATTATTATTCCGCTTCTTCTTCTTCTTCTCATTTCTTCTGACAAAAATGATTAACACTACTCCTCTTAGCCCGTTCGAGCTACAGCCACGAAACTTTCCACGGTCGTCCAAACTGTTCCCACTCGAGTTGCTATATCTCTTCGGACCAATTGGACCAGCGGTTTCCGTAAAAATCGCGAATTTCGGCCCAAAAATCGCCCAAGTCATTCCCTATGGGAGCCCTAGAGTGGTGATGTCATCGCCCACTCTAACTTTGAGCAAGCTCAGTCTTGTTGATACTTACACTGTTTTCTCAACTAAAAATTAACCTTTACACACACATTTTATACCTAAATGGTAAAGATTTTTGTCCTCTTTCAGTTGGTGCTGTTTTGATTTTTAAAAAACACACAGTTTTTACTCCAGGTGGCCTGAACCACAAGGAGTGCACATAATTGCTCCATTCACCTCCATTCAAATATTCTGCCAGAGGATGTTTAAAATCTCAATCGCAGGCTATATCTAACTCGCCATAAATCATTTAAACTTTATCACAGCTTCACAAAATTCACACCATTCTCTTCCTTAAAATCTTGTGATTCTAACAGTAAAGGAAATATTTTAATGTGTCTTGTCCTTCTTTCGTAATCCTTATTTGTTTGGAGGTATGGATTTCTCAGAAATGAGCAGTTGCACAGAATCAAATGAAGGCTATATCTAGCTCGCCATAATTTTTTTTATTTCTAATCACACCTTCACAAAATTTACAGCATTCTTTTCGTTAGGGTCTTCTGCTTCTGACAAAGAAAGAATCATTTCGATATGTCTTACGGTTCTTCCATAATCTTTATTTGTTTGAGGCATGGTAATTGGATTCTCTCCAGCAGATTTTCCATCGTTTGAAAATCTGGCAGTTGAAACTCCAGCAGGTGCAGTTGATTACTAATAAGTAGGTCAAAGGTGTCTCATAGACTTTCAAGGGCCCATTGAAATGAATATATATTTAAAGACCATCCAATCCAAGGATAGCATAGAGGTAGCGCTGCCGTCCTTCACATGGGAGACTGGGGTTTGAATCTTGGTTGGGACATACGACAACACGAATGCTATGGCAAGCATTTTGGTTTCGTTTAAAAATGGTCATACATATATGTGTAGTGGGAATATATGTATAGTGTGGTGGGATATACTATATGTAGGATATGGTATAGTGGTGATGCTGCCGTCCTTCACATGGGAGACCTGGGTTCGAATCCTGGATGGGGCATGCGACAACATGAATGCTATGGTAAGCCTTTTGGTGTCGTTTAAAAATGGTCATACATATATGTGTAGTGGGAATATATGTATAGTATGGTTGGATTATACTATACGTAGGATAGTACAGTGGTAATGCTGCTGTCCTTCACATGGGAGACCAAGGTTCGAATCCTACGACATGACAACACAAATGCTATGGCAACTGGGTGCCAGAACGGTGGGTTGGCAGGGGGCAGGTTGCAGGTTGCAGGGGGCAGGCCGCTTACCCATATGAATATAATTATTAAAATAATTATTAAGCAACAATAAAATGCTTGCCACAGCATTCGTGTTATCGTATGTCCCAACCAGGATTCGAACCCCGGTCTCCCATGTGAAGGACGACAGCAAAACAACTGTACTATATCCTACATTTAGCAAATCCCACCAAATATACATATATTACCACTATATGTATGACCATTTTAAGCAACAATAAAAGGCTTACCTTAGCATTCATGTTGTCGTATGCCCCATCCAGGGTTCGAACCCCGGTCTCCTATATGAAGGACGGCAGCTTTACCACTATACTATATCCTACATATAGTATATCACACCATAATATACATATATTATCACTACACATATATATGTATGACCATTTTTAAACGACACCAAAATGCTTGCCATAGCATTCATGTTGTTGTATGTCCCAACCAGGATTCGAACCCCAGTCTCCCATATGAAGGACGGCAGCTTCACCACTATACTATATCCTACATATAGTATATCCCACCATACTATACATATATTACCACTATACTTATATGTATGACCATTTTTAAACGACACCAAAATGCTTGCCATAGCATTCATGTTGTTGTATGTCCCAACCAGGATTCGAACCCCAGTCTCCTATATGAAGGACGGCAGCTTTACCACTATAGTATATCCTACATATAGTATATCACACCATACTATACATATATTATCACTACACATATATATATGTATGACCATTATTAAGCGACACCAAAATGCTTGCCATAGCATTCATGTTGTTGTATGTCCCAACCAGGATTCGAACCCCAGTCTCCTATATGAAGAACGGCAGCTTTACCACTATACTATATCCTACATATAGTATATCACACCATACTATACATATATTACCACTATACTTATATGTATGACCATTTTTAAACGACACCAAAATGCTTGCCATAGCATTCATGTTGTTGTATGTCCCAACCAGGATTCGAACCCCAGTCTCCCATATGAAGGACGGCAGCTTCACCACTATACTATATCCTACATATAGTATATCACACCATACTATACATATATTACCACTATACGTATATGTATGACCATTTTAAGCAACAATAAAATGCTTTCCATAGCATTCATGTTGTCATATGCCCCAACAAAGATTAGAACCCCAGTCTCCCATGTGAAGGACGGCAGCATTACCACTATACCATATCCTACATATAGTATATCCCACCATACTATACATATATTATCACTACACATATATATGTATGACCATTTTTAAACGACACCAAAATGCTTGCCATAGCATTCATGTTGTTTTATGTCCCAACCAGGATTCGAACCGCAGTCTCCCATATGAAGAACAGCAGCTTTACCACTATACTATATCCTACATATAGTATATCACACCATACTATACATATATTATCACTACACATATATGTATAACCATTTTTAAACGACAACAAAATAGATATTTGAACTATACAATTACATAATTGGTATTTGGGTCAAAATTCACTCACAAAAAAAATAAACAAAAAGTGCTCGCAAAAAGTGTAAAACATTTACAGTGGTTCTCCTGTTGTTGTTAAATACAATTTTCACAATGTTTTGACCTTGTCTTTGCTGTTTGGGGAGGATTTGTTTGCTTTTATTTTGGATCAACGTTTTTTGTCATTGAAAGAAAACTTAAAAACGTTCTGACTTTTTGCAGTGAACATTTTTCCAAATTTATAACTCTGAATTGTAGTTTTTTGTATAATTTCTGGTTTGTTGTTGAACTGTTGCTTAGTGTAATTAAAAAATATTTGTAATAAAATAAAAACTGTTTTAAAGGTTATTTGTTAGATCAAATTGTAAAGTAGTAAAAAACACTCAAAAAGGCCCCAGACTTCTAAGGGTTAATATTGTGTCTCTTCTAATTTCATCACCAAAAAAAAATGTTATGAGACAACAATTCATATGTTTATGTCCCTGTTCCGAGATATGAATATGAGTCCTAAAATTATTTGAAGGCCAGACAGCACTACTACTATAATCGTATTAGACACAGTAAAACCTAATGAATGCTTAAAATGCTGCTGTCTGGTCACCGAGACGGCAGGGCGGCCTCTCTAATGGAATATCTCTGTGTGCAGCAGTGCACTCTGGGAAGGGATGAGAGACTTAGGGGTCGAGAGAGCTTGTTTGAGACTTTCGCCTCAGACTTCTGTCTGCACTCGGCTCCTGGCTCCTGTTGTAGGTAAACAGAGTTGTTATCTGCTGGGCAACTAGATGGGCAAGGCCATTAAACAGCAGGCTTTTAATGAGGTGGAGGCCACCAGGGAGCAATCTATACTATTTTGGCCCCAGTGTTCAGGGAAATGTCAGCCAGTTGACCCCCAAACACTCAATGAGAGTGTTGTTTATTGCATCTGTGAGTCACTTTTCTGGAACCCATCCACCGGCGCAATACAAGCATGCGTAGCTCCCACGATAAAGAGCAAGGTTGGACTCATGCAGGACAAATCCATTTAGACTAATAAAGGTGCAAGTCACAGTCCAAGTCTATTACCACACAATAGCTTCTCATCACTGAAGACAATCTAGTGCCAGACTAGTGCCGGTGCTTTTATATTCTGTTAGTCTCCAGATCGCTTGTTTGTTTCAAATGAAGTACGTCTGATGTTTCATAATGTTAAGACGTCATCTGAGGTGTGTGAGGTGCTGAGATTGTAATTTTCAGGCGAAAGATGGCATGGATAAGCATTCTCTTGTTCAATGAAGTCTTCATACCAAAAATATCAAAAGAAACTTGTGTTCCAGAAGCAGTATTCTGGAGAGCAGTTGGTTCGACGACACTAATACTTGTATTATAAACTGTTCAACATCATTATTATCATCCCACATAAATCATTGGCTGTGTGTGTATGTATATTTGAACATGTATGTGTGCAGGAATGTACAAACTGCAAGAACTGTACAGCATTAACTATAACAAACGGACATGGTTTCTCTAGGTAGACGTTCTGTATATATGTGTGTTACGTAAAAACCACAAATGGGAAAAAAGGAACTGTAACAGACTTACATGGTATGTTCAAGTAGGTATTCTTCCTATTCTTCTCACTCCTGAACCTTCCCCAATCCCTTAGTCACTCCCCCTTTCAGACCAACGCCGCCTTGTCCTGACACAACTAATGTAAACTGGTCCGTGGGAAATACATCTAATAAATATTTACATATTCACTTCAATCTAGAGGAGGAAACACAACACCAGGTGTTTTACTCCCCTGAAGAAAGCAAAACTGTCCAACTCAACAAAGCATTTAATCTCCCGTGTGATGGCTTTTGAGCAGGACAGGACAAAAAAAAAACAACTACTTCAACTCTTTAGGGGTTGTGATATAAGTACGGAGTGTTTCGATAATGACAGAACATTTAATATGTCATGTTTTCACAGCAATTGTCTGCTAGAGTTCACGTTTTAATCCGAACTGGATGAAATTAAATCTACTTTAATTGATTTAAGACTATATTTACCATATTATGAAAAATTAAAAAGAAGTATAGAGCAGCATTGAATTCGATATGCTGTACTGGACCCGGATGAGACACTTGACCAGTGATTTTTAAAGAACGTGCGCCGGTCCTTTTTACAACTGGTAAACATACCATACACATGGAAATAATGTCTTCCTGGCTAGAAGATGTATTTAAAGACAACACTGAGCAAGAAACAATTGTTTTAATTGTTAGGTAATAACTAATGACTGATGACATAATATCCATGACTTTTTATTTTTTTAAATAATACACGTGATCTTTAAATAGTGAGTACGCCAAATCTGAATTAAACAGAGCTAAATGAAACAATTTCCAGAAGATCTGCTTTACATAAGCTATTAATCCTAAGCGTCTTTGTAAATTCCAAAAAGCAGCAGGGATTGCATGAAAATTCAAGTTGCTTGCAAAGACTCATTTGTCATTCCCGATTAACGTGGAGCATCAGTGGCATGCATGAGGTAGGCCCATAAACTTGTCTTAACATAGCAAAGTACATCCAAAAACCCTGTACTGAATTGTTATCAGGAGACTGCTTAACTTTAAGAGCTGTCTGTCTGTCTGTATCTCTTCTTCTCCTGTATTCAGAGCCTCCGCTAACACGTAATGGAGAGTTAACAGCAGCCATCTTGGACTCCAGCCCTGGTGTACGACCATAAAACTATTAAGTCAGTGGGCCCAGAGTGACCATCCAGGGCAGATTTACAGCTCCATTTTTTTCCAAGGGAAAAAGAGGACCAAGGGACAGTGGGGGGTGGAGAGTTCGAATAGTCCAACCTTAGAGATTTATGACAATGTAGCAGGAGGCGTTACAGGCCTTCTTCTCATAAGTCCTTCAGAGCTAAAAGTCACCCGGAAGTATAATCAGAAATAGGAAACTAGTTAAAAACTCACCATAAGTTATTGATTCTCCTGGATGTAATATTAAAGTGGATTCAAATGTTACTAAAATGATTGGGTTGGTGGTTAGATTCATGTGCTATTCAATCTGATTTGACCTAATGATGCCAGAAATCACCAGAAGATAAAGGTTAATATAGCACAGGGTCATAGGAAATGGTCAGGCCCCCTACAGGCAGCAGTTTTAAAGGTAAATTTCAAGTTAAAAGTAAACAATCAATATTGGTAACAGAAAAAATGTTGCCAATACTAATAGATTTGTAGGACCACAAACACTTCATCTGCCACAGTTACATCAAGAACAGTAATTGACAAACTGGGGTTAAAAAAAGGTTCAACCGCGGTTTGGTGCAGGTTTGAAGGTGCTACGCAGCATTTTTGTGCTTTAAATTACCCCTAAATCTCTTCTTGGTTCTTCATGGTTTTTGAGGCACTGCTATAGCACTTTGTAACTTTGTAAAAATGTAATGACCTTTCTTGTAGTTGTGGTCCTCAAGTAGGTTTTTTTTGTTGTTGTTTTGAGCTATGTACAGATGCTGGTTATATATAGCATGCCGAAGTTTTCATACGTCGTACATTTCATACATTTGTTGATTCTAAATATAACTTGTAATGGTTTGTTCTAAATAGCACATTTGAAGATAAGTGTTTACTGGCACCAAAAAGGTTCCCCTGTGATTACCAGATTTGGTTCTATATGTAACCCTTTTTAGAGTGTGGAACAGTGGTTTCCGAAATGGGATTTTCCCTTTAAATGGTAAGTTTTAGGATAGCGTAGGTTGACAGTGGCTGGCAAACTGGGGTCAGCATACCCTGATTTTGAGATCAAGAATCATGCATTTTTATGTGTGCTGTATCATAAGTTATGTTACATCGTTGGAAAAACCACTGTCTGTGACTTTGATTTTGTATTTTTCTCCATTAGATCAAGTGTATACTGTTCAGTAGACATTGCTGAGTCATATTTCAGTTGTCTGATGAGATATCAGATGAGGATGCATGAAAAGTATGTCATTTATTCACTCATTGATTTGTGTCAGTAAATGGAACAGAAAGATTTGTCATAACTTCCTAAAGAGATTAAAGAGATGGACCATAGAACTGGCGCAGAACCGAACATCAGCCATAGATATAAACATCTGTTTATAAACCCTGTCACCAGTGAGTGCCTGTTGTCTTTTGCCAATAGAAATGTAATAATGGGGAGACAAAGTGATTCTTGTGGCTGTGTGTGTTCCAGTAACGTAAGGGTCATGGCAGGGGGAGTCACTGACATCTTTCACCACATTTACGAACATATGAACCCTAGAGACTAGCTTATTCACCATCTGATTGGCAACCGTTAATGTTTTCCTTAAAATTTAAGTTCAACCTTTTGCATGGACAAACTATAGCATAAAAAAGCACAATCAACTAGCCTTGAGTTACAAATGAACTCCATAACAGATAACTTGTTTGTAGAAGTGTTCCTTTTCTTTCATCAGTTTTTAAAGACTCGCTCTGTCCCAGATTCGTTGTTTGTAGTACACCCAACTCTGGCAGTTGTCTCCTGCTTCGCTTGACAGCTCAATTAAGAAAATTGTAATCCTCCATTTTGAAAATGAGGCTAAACAATAAGAGAATAACTGGAAGGCTGCACTTGACCTGCTAACAAACTATACTGTAGCTTGCCTATTCTTTAGCCGAGCCGTTGTAATCTCTGGAATCATCAGCGCCCTCTAGCATGAGATAAGAGAGCTGCGTGTCTCACCTAGTTCTGTATCTCAGGTATTTTATGATTGCTCGGCATAAGAAACGCTCTGGTGTGTCATACTCTGGCATCACATGTAAATAGTCAAAGTAGCAATATTTGCTCCCAGTTCAGCTCTGCTTTCAATAAGTCGGAACTGGGAAACATTTTCAACGGCTTCTAAACAATATATGTCTTGAAGGTATTACTTTATGAATTAACCAATTTCATCCGAACACATATTCTATAAAAAATATTACAATTTCATAGGAGTGTAACAAAATATTACAAGACATAATTGTCACAATGCGTATCGTGGAGCTACTGAGAGATATCTTCTAGGAGCTTGAGTCTATTTGCTTCTTGGAGTAATTGTGATTCTAGTCACTTCTGAAACTTCTGTGCTTGTATTATGTAGTATTTACTAGGAGACAATTAACCTTTACTCTCATTTAAATGGAAAGAAAATTAAATTGGCTCTCTCCGTCACCTAGAGTTAAACTGATAACTACTATCTTTTGACTACTACACTACCCACTAGTGGACGGATGGTAACAAATGCTCACAAATTAATCCAGACCCTAGTATTATTTGTGGTCTCAAAACTTCGGTTATATAAACAGTGAGGCATATTGTATCGTAGACATAATATGGAGGTCTTCATCATATAACCTAAAGCACCATGTGAGACATTTTAAAAATCGATGCAAAATGATGCATTTTCTTTAACGCCCTTTCTTTTTCTACTGTTATTAATTCAAGGCAGTCGCTTGACTGTATTGAAACTGAGAGACTGTTTATTCCAACTTCTCTTCCTTTCTAATCATTATTTATGAGATTTTTTCGCAGTTCCGCTCTGGCCTTTTGAAAGAGAGCCTTTTTTTCTTTTTTACAGGAGCCCCAAATAGCATTCATTTTTCTTTGTTAGTGGACGTAGAGGCAATTCAGGCATGGATGGAGAAAATGTGTTATCACAGGGAATATGTGTATGCAAGTGTTTTCTTGGCATCAGGGGGTGAAGGTGCCCTGTGGAGGAGGATGGTCATGTGAACAATTGATTCTGCTCAATCTCTCAATACGTCATCCTCTGTCTCTCCATTTGTCCAGCCATTCCCTGAGCACTGTCACTGTACATGCCTCACTGGTTGTTTTTACAATAATCTGGATCACAAATCTGTGATAGTACTTTATTTGACCTTCAAAGCATGGACAATGATGGTTACCTCCATAACAGAGGTGTGAAGAATATTTTATCAAGCTCATTGTTCCTAGATTAGGGACCTGTCTCTGAAATTACAGATACCCAACCATTGCCCACTCTCTCAGGACAAAGAGATTGCCTTTCCGTCTGGCCCAATGATTATCTAGAGCCATTGTGGCTTTTCGGTTCAGTGATTGAGATCATTCAAGCATCTTCCACAAAGTGAAAAGGCCTGGGAGAAAGAGTTCAACTCCTAATTAAAGCAGCTTGCTATAAAATGAGAAGTCGAAAAGGTCATTGATTTCTGAACTCAGAAAAACTCTATTTATTACTTTGTCTAAGTGAGATGGCTAGTGTAAATGTACAATAAGAGCTCTCTGCGAATGAACATTAACAGAGAAAAAAATAACTCTGAATCAATGTGTTGCCTGCGTTTGGACAATCATTGACAATAAACCAATTATGAATGATTTCTTTCTAGGAATTAGTAAAGTTAGAACTTTCATTTCAGTCGTTTTGGTGTCGGTTATAATGTTTTGACCTGGAAAGACATTTCACCTTGAAATGGTCTCTTGCTGTGGAAGCACTTTTGTCAAAACTCAATTACCTCGTCTTAGCCAGACAGCCTCATTTGCAGTACAGTGCGACCTGCACTCAACTCCACTATGTCTTCTTCTTTTTTCCCGTGATGCCACTGGGCGAGCCCCGCAGTGAGATCATGTTCTATCAGTTGAGAAAACAAGGCTTAGTGTTCTTTAATTGGCTCAAGGTGCTTGTCTGTTTTTATTTATGTTTGATGGCTGCCGAAACACTGATTCTTCGTTTATTGTCGCTTAGACATATTGAGTTACTTTTGATGTATTTACTTCTGCACTCCCATTGCAGATGTTTCTGCTCAGTTTTAAGGGGATAAACTAATTTTTACTGGATAAGTGGTCAAGGAGGTATTTTATGCAACCACATTTCAAATGTGTTGGCATTATTTACCATCATTATTCATGTCATTGCAGAAAATGTTGCCTGTAATGCTTTTATTTTTCTTTTATGAATCAGGTAATGGATCCTATTGGTGTAGAATGATATTTTTTTATTCTGCAGAATTGAGTCTTCATTAAGTACAAAAACCTTTTGAGTTAGTTAAAAGCTAAGTGAATAACTTCGAATTTTCAGTCTATACAGATGATAAATGTATTTATAGTCAGTGATAGCAGCCAAGAATCAAATGATACATTCTTTTTTTCAGCAGGGTTCTCACATCTACAATAGTGACACACATTAAAGCTAAAATCAGCCTGATGGAAGCTGTTTCGAACCGCAACGAATACAGACTGTTCCTTCGAGGGCTGTTGTTCATGTCAGTGTCATTGCAGTTTTGTTTCTTACATCCCTGTTCACATTAAACTGTCTTCTTCTAACAACATGCAAAACATTCCTCTCAGGCATTAACGGTTCCATTACTAGACTTTAGAAATAATGTAATATTACAAAGAGTAACACTCAGTTAGACCAGGTGTATATTAACATTAGTTCATTAGTTATTAGCATTAGTTTTGTAGCTAATAGTTGCACCATTACCAGGTGTGTTTATAAGCATTGGTTTATTTGCTAGTTATGCCATTGCCAGATGTGTTTATAAGCATTAATTTATTAGTTACTAGCCATAGTTTATTAGCTAATAGTTTAGCCATTAACAGGCGTGTTTATTAGAAACAGTTTATTGGTTATTAGCATTAATCGATACGTTATTAGCATTAGTTTATTGGCTTGTTATTCCATAGCCAGATGAATTTATTAGCATTCGTTTATTGGTTATTAGCAATAACGTTAGTTTCTTAGCTAATAAACCGGTGTTTCGTAAAAATCTGCATTTCCTCACTATAACAGTTAGCGTCGTAGTTTATACTTCATTAAATGTTTTCAATATTTTACGATTAAAATGTTCATTTAACGCAAATGGTATGTTTTATGTGTTTACTGAAGACGTGACTAGACATAAACAGCAAACATTTAACTCAAAACAACTTAGAACTTTTAAGTAACACATATGAGGTTTAAATAATAAACTTTTTGTATAAACTTAATTATAACAAATATTGTTTCGACCACTGGCGGGTGCAACGTGTTTAAAATTACTTTTCAAGACATTTTCAGCAATTTGACCCAGAATAGCAACGATTGTTTGGGCGCATTGTGCCCCCTAGTGGACAGACACATGTTACCAATTGATCTATTATGGTTTTTAATTTTAAAAATGTAAATGAAATTAACCAACTTAACCTAAATGTACACACAATGCAACAGAATGTTTGAGTAAAATAAATAATTGACTTCATTGGAAATTGACTCTTGATTCTTAAAGGTACAAAATGCAAATTGAAATAAAATAGAAATTTTCTATCTCAAACGGATTCTTTTAAGATATAAAAAAAACAGCTAGCATCCACTTACTTCCTTGTTGCCATCGTGGTCTTTCAGCCCTGTCCCAATCATCATGTAAACAATTGTTTATGTAATACGATCTCAATTACCCACATAATGAAGACTCAGTATGCTCTCCTAGCACCATAATGTATTGTAAGACTGGTTAAAACCATTTGTAACCCCCAGACCATGTAAGACTTTAATTGATCAGTGTCTCTCTGGGTTTGCTCTTCATTTCGTCTTCTGTTTATGTTTTAAAGCTAGAGCAGGGGAAGGAGCTGTGGCTGCGGCCGGGGCTGCAGGAGGCTTGGCCAGGGAAACCACAAGGTCAACTCTGGAAAAACAATATCCAAAGGAGTCATGTGACAGATTTGGTACAATATTTCATTTACACATCTGTTTTTCATTCCTTTTTTCCCCAATATCTTTTTAACATGCATTCATGGACAGTTTACATGATTTAATATTCTATTAACCTTGCTAGTTGGAAACATGACTGAAGACAAATTATTAACCTCACTGTGAAAATATCTAGTTTCTCTAAATATTTATCAAGTGATATTAATCAGAGGAAAGTTTGACATTTTCCCCATTTCTTCTAGAGAAAGTACGATTTCTTATAGTTGCTTAAATTACATAATTACATTAAAATCCTGTACGGCCAATATTAAGAAATGTATATAGAATATTACTTTGATTGGCTGCCACTGTTGTCCAATGACTGCTAATGTAACCAAAAATGAACTTTATGCTGAAGATTGGTATCTTGCCAAACAATTAGTAAAATAATGTGCTCTGGTATCATGGCAAAAAGATTAGTTTGGAGTTGAAAGAAAGAATTCTGCCCACAAAGATGGAGAAGGATGAAGTCTGAAATTGATATCTCAATGAAGACGATCAATAGAGTCCTACACTGGGAGGGTGTGCTTTAAAGGATTTTATCAAGCAAACAGGATTCACTACTGACTATAAACATCAGAGGGATAATATTTTGATTGGTTGTTTGATTTTGGATTTGGCGATAGATTTTTTTCCAGTTATCTTCTTCCTGAACAAACTATTATGTTTAAACGTGTTGTGTTTATTTTGGTAAAGATCTGTATACTTTACAGAAGCAGGCTAACGATACGGAAAGACAGAGACTTACAATTCCATGATTCTTGCCACGAGTCGATTGATTGCTTTGACAACCTTTTCAATCCTCTCCTGTTAAAAACAAGGATTTATGTCAGAAATTGCAAAACCTAGTGAGCACCAATTAGGAAATTATACATTTGTGATGTTAAAAAAACGTGCTTCCAATGTAAAAACACACTTACCTGTTGAAGTCTGTACAGCAATGGGAGTGAGAAAATACATATCACTCCTGAAAAATATCTCTAAATGAATTAAAGTTTAGATAATGGCGTGTGCAGAAGTTGATTTTAAAAACAAGAACATCTTACCACTCATCACAAGAGTGAGGCCATTGGCTTGGACTCCAACATAGGTCAACAAATATAGGAAGACAACAAACTAAACAAACAAACAAAAAGTCATAAAAATTACATTTTTACTCTATAATAGCAAGTGTTCATCTTTAAAATGTCCACAAGATTCAAATGTATTCACTTTGTGATGGAAATTTTTAATGTAATGTCTCCATCTAGTGGTTATATTGAGAAATGTAATATGAGAAACTTTTTAGAGCATAGTCCCGCCCTTGAGGAGGAGGAAGTTAGAAAAGCACATGCGTCTCTCTGTCTCTCTCTCTCTCTCTCTCTCTTGCTCTCGTGTGAGGATCACGTTGGGACTTGACTCTCTTTCTTTCTCTCTTTTTCTTTCTCTCTTTTTCTTTCTTTCTTTTTCTTTCTTTTCTTTTCTATCTATATATATTCTTTTTCTTTCTTTTTCTTCTTTTCTCTTCTGGCGTTCGTTTATATTTTTAATAGGCTCTTAATATGCGCTAAACCACGTTCTTCTTCCACGTTAGAGTCACGTGTGTAGGAAATGCGTTGAGACTGCTAATCTTTGTAATAAATAGCCGCATTTGCTGTGTTCTCTCTCAAATGGTCTCCAGTGTTCATTTTCAATTAAGAAGGTAAATTTTAATTACCATAACAACTTTCACAGACTTATCCACCAAACACGTTTGGGAATGGCAGAACATGTAATAGTTATGTAAACCAGGAGTATTCCCGCATGTAGTGAAAGTAGGTCATTGCTGAATAAGTGTGATAATAGCTCTGTGTAACTCATTGTAGGTGAGATGTTTCAGAAGTGTTCCACACCTTCACGGAATCCAAGATGCTTTCAATGAAGAACAGCCTCTTCAACTCAGTGACAGCCGTAGCAACCAGCAGAACCAACTGTTCTCCCATTCGTACAGTGTCTTCGTCTGTCAGAGTGTGATCTTCGTCCAGATATGACCTTTAATGAAGAAAAGAGCTTTGGTGTAATTAAGCCTTTATCAACTAAATTATAAGCATAGACACTCATTGGCCACTTTATTAGGTACATCTTGCTAGTACTGGGTTGGAGAACTGCTTTGATCCTTCATAGATTCAACAAAGTACTGGAAACCTCAGAGAGTTTGATCCAGATCTGGTGACTGGAGGCCACTTGAGTACAGTGAAATCATTGTCATTTTCAAGAACCAGTCTGAGGTTGTCTGAAAGGGTCAACAACAATACTCAGGAAGGCCAAACTACAATAATGAGTGGCAAGAAAATATCGCCCACACATTGAACCATTGAAACACGGCAGGGCGGTCTATGTTGCCATGTTGTTGATGTAAAATTCTGACCCTAGAATCCAAATGTCGAGCAGAAATTGAGACTCATAAGATCAGGTAATGTTTCTCCAATCTTCTATCGTCCAATATGCTCTTCTGCATATCCTCTTTCTTCCTGTAGCAAACATTTTTTTTCACAAATGATCATAATAAACAGGAACGTTTCTTCTTTGAATTTAGACAAAAACCCACTCTAATTTGGATTTGCATGTTCTAGCCGCCCACTATCGTTCCTCACCCACTTAAAAATGATTTTTAGGAATGGTAATTGTACCTTTTCCCCCAATGTTGACTGAAATAGACCCTAACTAGGATTCATGGACAAATACTGAAGTGAAATGAATGAAATACATTTCTGTTCAATATACCAAACCTAAAGTTTCCGTTCTCCAAACTTTAGTTTAAATCATGTGTATAATAATTTACAACATTCTATGATGAAATCTCAAAAGTCTGGAATTTATTGTTTTCATGTGTTATGTTCATTTTACGGACTGTATATATTAGGTTTGGGAACTGGAACACAAGCTATAGGGTTTTTAACAAATAATTTGTATATTTAATTATTTGCTACATTTAGTATTCAATGAATATTGTTAGAAGTAGAAATTCTAAAATGTTTTAATTGATTTTCCATATGCTCAAAAATTAATTTATCTCCATTTTATTTCAAGAGTACTCACTGGAAGGGATGAGATCCATCACTGAGACGGGCAAGAGTCATGCCTTTGAAAAGGAAACGCACAGGAAGTGTGAAGGCCATGATCCCCAGAGCAAGGTTTGATAAAATGGTGATTGCACTGAGCTGAAACAAACAAGCCAGCCCCACGACCAAACCAGTAAACACTACCCCAGTGGTCGCCACATTCCGCCAGTAGATCAGCTCCAACACTAGAGAGGGCAAGAAAAAAAAAATACTATAAATTATAGTAAGTTCCATATAATAAAAAAAGCAATCAAATGCAAACTACCTTATTGTAAATATATTTATGTTTGAAACCAAAGCAAATGGAAAAAAAAAACATTTTGCAGAGAGTACAAACAAACACCCCAGGCTTTTATATTTAGAGCTAATTTTAGTTTAACCCTTACAACTCTCTGCATGCAGCGGTTTGTTTTGAAGGATGCAATCCACCTATTGTTTAATTTTGATTTCTAATATAATGTGTAGGTTTATAATGTGTATTATAATAATGTGTATTAATTTTTATATTTTGGGGTTTTGAAAGAAGTGTGTATCTGAAAAGAAGGGATGGGCGTTGGTAGTACAATACCTGTGATGTGGCTTGTGTTTTTGCAAAATCAGTCACAAAAATCGCTTGGGACAGTGTAAAAATATATTTTTGAAGATTTTAGTTGCACTAAAAATGCTACCAAGCATTGCCACAAAAACAGTTTTAAAGATAATTTATTAGAGCAAATTGTGAAGTAGTAACAAAAGCTCAAAAAAGACTTCTATGCGTTAAAAAAAGAAATGACATTTAAAGTCAAGGTTCAAAATTATAAATACTGTACAATGATATATTACTCTCATTTTCAAATGCTAGAAACATTAAATATCCCACTTTTATCGAAAACAAGCACAAAAATGGAAAGAAATATATAATATCGACTCCAGGATAAAAAAACAAGGCCAAAGAAATCTTAATCACACTTAAAAGATTGATCTGTACAAGGGTCATGAACTGTATTTCTTCTTGTTTATGAAGCACAACTATCATGTAATTGTATTGCCATCGTTTCATAGAAAGAAATACCCCCATTTTCAGAAGAGATTTCAAAGTCTTTGACTCTGATTGGTCACGATTTGCATATTTATGAGGCTTCTGCTTTAAGCCATGTCAGCATGATGAATAAACCTGCAATAATTATTATGTTTTTTTATTCACAATTATACATGACCGTAGAGAGAGACATGAACTTTAAGCTGAACTTAAAGCCATATTTAAATATATAATTCTTTACTTGTGAAACTGTAATAATGCTTTTATTGTCAATTATTTTATCTGAACAGAAGATGTATATATATATATATATATTTTTTTTTTTGTTTCCCAGTTCCTGACCGCTTTAAGATTCTTACCGATGTTCCAAATGTGACATATTGATGGACACATTTTTAAGCATACTGTACAATCTCAAGACAAATTCAATAAGAGAGCCTGAGTGTCACGGTATGCAGCCCAGATTGATCAAGACTGTGTAGTTGAAATATTAATCATAACCTATCATAGAAGACTCTGTAAGCAAGGTTTATTAGAAACCGCTACTTTATTTAGCTTTAAACACTGAAGATGCTAACAGCTAACAAGACTCCACTGAGGAAAATGAGAGACAAAGGAGGACCTGGAAGAGAAAATGGAAGACCCTGAGATAGATATGCATCCCTCACAGGATAAGCAGAAGGAAAGAGACCAAATGCCTGTTAGCAACTTTGTTTAAAGAGCTTGTACATTACTTGTTGTGATGTAACTTCCTGTTCAGAACAATGTGATTCAAATATTTTTTTTATGAATAAATGACTTAAAAACTCACAGCGCTATTTTACATGTAAACAGAAAAATGACATTTTAAATTCCTTGAGCACAGTATTGTGTGTTAGAAGGCACCTGGACACAAAAAGCTGTTCCGTTCATTAAAAACCTCTTCTCTAATAAACCCAACAGCTGTTGATTCTGACGACCAAACGCACGCAGGTGCAAATCTGAACAAGTGCTCAGCGCTCTCTGCTGCAAAGCCAAATGAGGCTCCCTCCAAATCTAACTTTCAGAAATCTTGACTATTCCATGAGGCCTCCTGCTAATGCAGCTTTATTGCAGACGAACATGGCTGGGTCAGATTGAATCTCTCTGGGAGACGTCTGCACACCCAGCCAAAAAATGATTAAAAGAAGATCTCACCACTTTCTTTAATTCACACTCATCTCCTTCCTAAAACGCCTACAATGTTTTTCCAAGACTCATAATGAAATCATTCCTGAAAGACAGTCCTTCCATCAGATACCCCATGGGAGAGTCCTGTGTGATGTGCTGACTCGTCAGCAGCCTTACATACCTCAACTCCAGTCTGCCCTAAACCTCCCTCCACCTGCTTTTCACATTCCTCTATATAAACAAAATAGCTCAAAAGAGCTCCGTCTCAAATGTTCTGTCCGGAGCAAGACTCTCACCTTTGCTGGCCATTTCAGCTGATTCCACACCAAACCCCCTCTCCTCCTACGGCGCTCCACAAACCCTCTGAGCTTTTTTTGGCCTCCCTTAGCGTCGTCAGCAGGAAGGGGTTGGCCTGACCTAATAATATCTCAATTGGACACCCCGTCTTTACAAACACACAGCTATACCCCTCAGGAGCCACTCTGAGCTCAAGGAACCTGAGACATCAGCATGTGTTTGAGTGGAAATATTCAAAATACATTTGATGAGCCAGTCCATGAAATAAGTGGCATTTACTTGTTGTAACTTTCTTTTTAACTTGATTTCGAAACAGATTCCAGTAACATACATACTTAAATATTCCCTAATGGGTATTGATCCAGCTTATTATTAACTTATTTAAATGTTTTAATAGATTTATAATCAAAAGCCGCTATTTCTGGTAACTAATCCTCTTGTTGCTTTATATAAAAGTAACACAACTGGAAGTTTTTTTGCAAACAATTAGCAAATACATGCTAAATAGTCACATTTAGAACCAGATTACAGAACCAGAAAATTTAGCAAATTCCGTTATTTAGCAATTACCTGCATTTTTGAACTAAATTAATGAAATCTCTGAAATAATTTGAGTTACAGGATAGTATTTTTAAATGGCACTCCAAGATATCATCACACAATCATCAGATATGTAAGTGAGACATTGAGGGAACTTAACTTTGCTCTTCCCATGGCCTTTTCAAGATCCAAGTGATGCAACTTCATGCTGAAAAACTGACTTATGGGAATTCCCCAGTTTTTTTCAGGATGGGGAAGGGAAACAGGAAAGTATCCAAGAAAGTAAAAAAATTTGTGTGCATGTACTTGAAATAAACATACATGTAATTATATATCAATACAAATGAAAGGTTCTTTTTCAAATATTTCAGTGTTTTATGTGGATTTTATCGATATTTAAAATATTATAGCTTGAATTTTCAATAAGAATATTATATAGTTCACTTTGTTTAGTAATAAAATGTATTTATGTTGCAATTTTAATGCTTATTTCTACACATAAAGCTTCAGGGACAGCAATGGCACCCATTCGGTGGAATAGCTCTTATGATTTAGGTTGTCTAGTCCAGTAGACAAGTCATAAAATCAGCGGGGCGCAGAGATATTTTTGCTGTGAAACACGCATTAGATCCTTTCGCATATCTACAAAAATACGATAAATTCAAAGTCAAAAATACTCCATTGCGTAATAATGGTTATGGGCTCATTTTTGATTTACATAATGCACTAATCTGCCTGATTCAGCCCTTGTGAGTCTGTTACAATTTGAATACACCATTCATTTAGACTGCTCAAGGCAAACCGTGTACTTTATTATGAGTCACGGAATCTGTTTTACTTAACAGTTTTAGGAAGACACATTCACTCCCTCTCTCTACCGTATCTGTAAATGTTAGGTAATGCAAATGATCAAATGTTCAGCGCACATGATTAACAGAGGTGGCTGAACAGGCAAAACAGTGAGAGGGGAGAGAGAGAGAGAGAGAGAGAGAGAGAGAAACACTGAACATGTGAAAAAAAGAGAGAGAGCTAAACTGAAAAAGGATTTCATGGTGGTGTGTACAAGAGGGAGGGTCTAGCGAAAGGATTGGTGCACAGAAATAGCTCAGCCAATCAAAAGCATGATAGAAACATAACAGGCTCAGTCAGAGAGAAAGCTTAGAGAGAGAGGGGGAACATCATTGACATATATACTGTAGGAGGAAGCAAATATATGTGGATCAAATGGGAGAAAGCGACGATGATTGAGGACCGATTAGATTTCAGTGAAACACCAACCACTCTGCATTGGATCATTCAGGGATGCTTGAAGGCACATAATCAGTCTTTCGGGAGATAATGCTTTGAAGGCCCTGATCAGCGAGGCTGGATACAGCCAAACGGAAGCCAACAAGCTACAGCACACAGGGGTTGGAGGCTGTGAAAGGTTCAAGCTACTGCAAAAAACAAAGACACCATGCGGACATCCAGGAAAGGAACTGTAGAGATGCCTGCATTTGTGAGGCAGCTGGTGAAGGAGACTGAGAAAAGGGTCACCTCTTTCTTCAAAGGGGGCCGAGGAGGAGGTGCAGGGGATGCTTCAGAAGGCGAAGAGGGAGGTGAGGAGGAAGGGGTCCTCCCAAGCCCCTATTTGGACCGTCCAGTTCTGGACAAGCACATGCAAGAGGGATGTGCTTCTTGGGGACTCACTTACGCCCTGGCGAGTATGCAGGGTTGGAGGGCCCATATGGAGGATTTCCACAATTGCTTCCCTCAGTTAGGAGGGGAGCTGTCCCACTGGGCATTCTTTGCGGTGTTTGATGGGCATGCAGGAAGTGCAGTGGCTCAGCACTGCTCAAGAAACCTGCTGGATCACGTCTTGGGCACAGGTAAGCAAAAGTCGATACTCTTGAGCCCTGAACTTGCAGTACTGTGCAAAAGTTTGTGCTCGGCTGGTAGGTTGTTCCAAACATATTGAAGAATTAGCCACAGATCTTCTGTGGAGGGAGCTTTCTCACATTGTTCTGTCTCTTCACGTAATCTCAGACACACTTGACTCGTTGCAGATTGTATGTGTGACCAATCGTAGACCCCCCTGATGGATAAGTATCTGCCTGTATTTCTCAGCATTGGGAACACAATTAATCCTGACCAAAGGTCCAACTCCGTGTGCACAAATGCAGCCCCAAAAGGAACCTCCACCATGCTTTACTCTGACTACAGACACTTATTATTGAACCACTCTTTTGATGAACAAATTTTGACTCATCAGTCCAGATCATCTACCGCCATTTTTATGCAGGCCAGGTCCAATTGGAGGTTTGTCTTTTGGCTACAAGTATTCCATGAAGATCATTTCTCACCAGATTTCTCCAGATAATAGACAGTTGTACCTGGCAAAATCCCTGACTTTGTGCAAGTTTTTGCATAGTACTGTACGAAATTTCATGTGGGTAATCTTTTCAGAAAAGATCTCTTCAGATTGGATCACTTTGTAGACTTACTGTTTATACTCCTATCTTAGGCCGCACCCTTGCTACTTAATTACCATCATTAATCCCATTAATTTATCCAAGAGAGGTATTCCGAACCCATTAACAGTTGATCCAAAGCTTATGCAACATGGAGCGGTTCGTTTGGTGACCTAATCTGTTCCTTCTCAGGCAAAATCAGAGCAGACGAGGATGTCGAAATGGTCACTGATGGCTTCAAGGAGGGATTCTTCAGGATGGACAAGCACCTCCATGCCATCGCCTGTCGCGAAGGTTGGGAACGTGGAGGAACCACGGTCGTTTCCACTGCTATTACTCCACATCACATCTACTTTGTGAACTGCGGAGACTCTCGAGCGGTCTTGTGCCGTGCTGGACGAGTTGCCTTTTCTACAGAGGACCACAAGCCCTTCAGCCCTGGTGAGAGGGAGAGGATTGAGAGTGCCGGTGGATCGGTGACTTTGCAGCGAGTGAATGGTTCACTGGCAGTATCTCGTGCTTTGGGAGATTTCGGCTACAAGACGGTCGAATGGCGGTCAATCACAGAGCAAATGGTTTCACCTGAGCCGGAGGTGACTGTTGTAGACCGATCCCCAGCAGATGAGTTTCTGATTCTGGCTTGTGATGGTGTGTGGGACACTGTGAGCAATGAAGAGCTCTGTGCCTTCGTACATAATCGACTGCGTGTCTGCACGGACCTTAGAGAGGTTTGCTCCCAAGTCATCGACCTCTGCCTCTATAAGGTTAGTATGGTGACTTATACCAATGGCATGGCAAGACTCAGCTTGCTTTTGGGGCTTTTTCACCACTTTCTGTACCATTAAGTGGTACATTTATCATATTCAATTGGATGAGGGTCTAGACGCAAGCTAAACCAGCCCACGGTGACACTTTTGTCTGATTGACGAGAAGTTACACAACATCCTTTTGATCACTGACTGGTCAGCTGGTGAGCTATCCGATTGGCTAGAATGAATAGTCAATGCATGTCATTACATTGTATGACGCAAAACACGGTACAACCACATAGCTTCAATAGCCAGCAAACATTTAGACCATTTGTACTTTTCCAACAAACCATACCACAAGCAAACAAAGAGGCTGCCTTATCAAAACATAGAAGGGAGAATATAACAGTCACTATGATGTCACCCAGCAGTAGAGTGTCAAGATGGAAACACAATGGTGAACCATGACATGTAGATCTACACCTTATCATGTTGTGCTGTAACTAAAGTCTGGAGAAAAGGAGGATTAGAGATATTTTTGTTTACCAAACCTGATAACACAGTTGTAATGTATGTACCACAATACGTTCTATCACATTCATGTGTTTGACTAGACAGATCTATTGCAAGATATGCATTTTTCAGACACAAACCAAGACCAGATTAACCATACAAATAGCAATTTCTCATCTTACACATGACTCATGATGTTCCACATGTTGATATAAAATATGAATCGCTCTCAAAGCTGATTTTAGCCAGTCGTTGCATTACATAAGACGAATGGCCTTTGGGCTGCAGAAAAGGATGTGTGCTGACCTGAAAATGTCAACAGCTTTCTCCTCACAGTAAGCTAGATCTTTGCTTTGTCAGGACTGCAGCCTCAACCAACACGAGGCTGTATTCAGCCGCTAAGCTGCAATGGGGATAAACCACTTTTAGCTTTGGTGTGAGGGAGATTAAATCATTCAGCCTAGTACTGCACCATACAGGGAATTTGATCCATCAAATTAAAACCTCAGGGAGAAACTAGAGATAAGATTTGCATTAGTGATATTGATTCACTTAATCATCAATGTGAGGATGAAGTACAGGTTACATTCAGAAAGGTTCACTTCAGTGCCTGTAAGATAAAGATATTGACATTTAATTTTCAAATATGGCCAGCCTTGGGAAGTACCTTCTCACTGGCGAGCCTGAGAATGTCTTGTTTGTCTCTGAAATGTTAAATCACAAACATTGCGCTTTATAAAAAGTCATCAGATGGAAATGACACAAATATACATGACTCTTTAGCATGTTCATGAAAAGTGATTTTCAAATTTCGGAAAAAACTATCAGGGGATGACATGGTTGCTTTCAATCAATCATTATTTACTCACAAATATTAGCCGAATCGACCATACTTCATGCGATATCGGCCCTGTCCATACATTCCCGGTTATTTTGAAAATGGTGATTTCTTTGATTGTGTTTAGACACAAATACCTGAGTTCTGGAGGTGTAGTTTGTCATCGTCGTCTACATATTGCCTTCAATATAGCACTTTCCCATATGCTCAAAGACGATTTACAATGTTCAGAGCATTATTCATTCGATAAGCTACCTTGTTAGCCCTTAGCTGCCTTAGGGCCATCTGACAATGTGGCTGCAACATCGTGCTTATGGCCACCTGCCCACGAACAAACACCCCCCACCCATCATAAGGTTAAAGGTTAGTTTTTAGAGAACATCAAAGCTTTGTGGAGAGTAACACGAAAGTCCCTGGGTGGATTTGGTCATTTTAGAAAAGGAAAAATAACCAACAACATTAGATGTCAATTTAGCATTGTGTTGGTTCAGAAACTGTTTAACATCTTTAAGTCCACTTTAAATTATGGTTCTTCACAATTTCCAACAGGGAAGTCTTGATAACATCAGCATCATCCTGGTGTGCTTCCCTAACGCCCCCCAGCTGTCACCAGAAGCACTACATCAGGAAGCTGAGCTTGAGGACTTTTTGGAGTCAAAAGTTGCAGGTAAAACATTAGGATTGTCTTTTCCCTAGTAATAAAGTAACACAAGATTTTTAATAAAAGCGATTTGTAAATCAATCTGTTTCCTTGACTTTATATTTGTAATGGCAGAGATATATGAGGAGCTGAGTTTGAGGGGTGATGAGCCTGATCTTCTGTCGGTTTTGACGGTGCTGGCTTCAACAGTGATCCCTGGACTCCCACCAGGGGGTGGCCTTCAGAGCAAGTGAGTGCAAAAATTAAAAGGCTCATGTTCTGGATGTTTTATAAAATTGTTATAGTGATTTTTACATTATAAACTTTTTGAATAAATTCACATTTTTTTGGGGGTGTTAAATGTTTCACCCAGATTGTGGAAGTGAGTGGTGCCTGTCTAGCATCAGAGGGAGGGATGGGGAAGGGGGGGGGGTAAAGAAGGGGGTACAGAACAGTAGAGGGGAGGGTTAGGTTTAGGGTTAGAACCTAAACTGTGGAAATCACTGGAGTTTAAAATAGCATGTTATTAAAAGAAAAAAAAACCAACCAACAACTGCATTAATAAATTTGTTTGGAGTCCATTAAAAGCTACTTGCTGCAAGTTTGCTTTTTATCAACACTTCTCAAAAACTTAAAAAAAAAACCAGGTGCACATTTTAACTTGGATATTTTCAACAAGTCTTCAGTAAAACTGAGATTTTTGGAGATGTTCTCTTCCATACACTGGCTCGCTCTTCTGCTAGTACGTACACCGTTGCTACTAGCTGAGATGTTTTGCTGTTAAACCCTGGAATCCTCTTGGAATCCATCTTAAAATTGATTTGCTAGCAGTTCAGCTAGCTATGTTTATCCCTTTGTTTGATTGAGCTTTTTCACTTTGTCTCTGGCTCTAATAAAATAAGATTTTTTTTTAAATAGAACAAAAACATTTTGTGTCCTAAAACGTTCTCTGTAGCTTAATTTTTCCCTCAGCTCCTACATGTCAAAAGATAATTCACTTAGAAAGCCCTGTACAGTTCAGTTTCACTTTTCAACTTGTCTTTTGTGGAGCTACTAGTTGAAGCAGGATTGGAACTGAAGCCAGCAGAGCTCCAGTACAACATTTGTCCACCCTTGGTGTCATTCTTAACTGTGGTGAACAGCAAAACTAAACACTTGAAATGCATTCATTTTGCAAATCACTCTTGAGACCTACACAAATAACACTGAGGGATGTTTAAAAAAAAATCCCCTTTTCTTCTTTGTTTTTTTTTTTCTTTGTCTAAGGAACATAGTTAATGAATTATTTAATATGTTGAAACCTGCTTTGTTTTAATTGACTCCTAGCTTTTTATGAAATAAAAATGCTAAAATCACCAGAATATTAAAATTAAGAAATGCAAGAGGCACCATGCAGTACATCCCTGTAATTCTGAGCAGCATCCAGGAACCCCCTGAGCACAACAGCTGCTCTTGGAGGATCTAGAGATTGCTTTTCACATAGAGATTGCATGCTAACTATGTCTGTTTTCAATTTGCAGGAGGAACTGTATAATTTCAGCCTATTATCAGCAGAAAGAGGCCAAGCGATCAAGATTAACCCAGGTAAGACCATCACAAAACAAGTATCAAATAACATTATATTTTAGCAGATTATATTTTATTTCATTTGTATCATTTCAGGAATTCCGTCCAATGGATGCCAAGTAGAGAAGATGATCATTTAGAAAAATTTAAGGAAGTAAATGTGATCTGTTTTCTGTCTTTAAACATTTAGGAAAGCTGCTTTTGGAAAGCCGTGAACAATTTACTTTACCCTTTTCAGATGTTTGATGAAATGTAAATTAAAGCTGTGCCACACTGCAGGATAATGTTGACTGTACATAACTTTGACTCTTTAGATTGTTATACCTTGAGTATTTTCCTTACCAAATGTATTCAGTGAGTGTTACAATCGATGATACTCAGGTACTGTGCTCAAGGAAGGATGACAAACTCATTTTCTTCATATCTTTGTCAGGGTTTTTTAAAAATCGATGCCTAAATGATATAGATTACAATTTGGAATCTGAGATTCATTAAATTAACATTTAGCAACTAGCACAATGTAATGCTGCAGTAAAAGGAAAAGGCTTTCCTTTTAGAAGCACGATGCAATATTTTTGTCCGGGCAAAACAATCATAAGTAAACTGTGAACTATTTAATTTAGTGTTCCATACCATTCCTTTCAGGATCCACAGTGATGTTTCCTGTAGTATGCTCTACAGTTTGCATGATTTGTACTGTGTTGCCTTACTGACCTCTTCGAGATTACACCAATATTTACATGCATTACCATGCATACCTAGCAATGTTCTGATGCAGTGCTGTGATGTGTTGTGTGAGGATCTTTGTGCACATCTGTCCAGCATTTATGCCATCATGATGCTTAAAGTTTGAGTAATAAATCTATAAATATATATATCCTTATGTTTGGATTTAATAAAGTCTGACCTGACATAACGTGATGATTTGTATAATCTAGTTCAATATTTTTTTGTACATTAAATTTGCTTGCTCACCTTTTATTCAAAATAAATTGTATCCTCAGAAATACATTTCTAAATGCTACAAGTTTGAAAGAAGAATTTGGCAAAAAATGGCAAATTGATGATGGTACGTTAAGGTAAATTTTATATCATTTTATTTGGTTACGCATTAGTGTTTATGTTCAATAGGGGTGTACCGATACATTGTGGCACAATATATTGCAAAACAAAATTGTCACAATATGCATCATGGAGCTACCGAGAGATATCGAGCTGAAGTGTATTTGCTTCTTAGAGTGATTGAGATTCTAGTCACTTCTGAAACTTCTTTACCTTGTCTTCTTGTTTTACGTAACATTTACTAGAAGAAAATGATCCTTTACTCACATTTAAAATGAGAAAGATTATAAAATAAAAGTCAAAAAAGATAGATCATATCAAATGCTTACAAACAAATCAAACTAGACCCTAGTCTTCTAAACTTTGTGGTCTCAAAACTTTGGTTCAATACTTTCAATAGTTGGTTAATAGGTGTTTACTCAGATTACATTTAAAAATAGTACTGTTTTTTTTTACTAAATACTAAAGTAATCAAAATATGGATGGTCTTAACGAAAAGGTCTTAGTCATGTTTTATATAATCAGCTTTCCATGAATATTTGGCCAGAAATTGGATTTCCTGCAATTTATACATCCCTGACTTCAACACAGGGATTACCGGTAGCTCTTAAATGCCTCCTCTATAGCCACTTCAATGTCTTTCTACAACATGTTGTATTTGACGTATTACAAACATCGAAACTCACACATTTTGAGATTTTCGGTCAGTAAAAATTGAAACACTGTGCTGTTTAGTTTAACTAGTGTTTGGCTTAAGTTACACCAGGTTTTATTTTTAAGTAAATTGCACATAACATGAAGATGCCAAACATTTAATTTTTGATTAGGAAATATAGTGATTTAGTCAAAACATTTTTCTAGTCAATCTTTTTACTATATAGTTTCAGCCCCTATATTTTCAAGTTATTTCTTATAATTGCAGCAATCCATGTGCATCTATGTCCTGTGGATTTCAACAGTCTGTACCATGGTTTTCCTAAATTCTTTGAATTTTAATGTGAGAAGTCAATTGCACAATAGCTTCTGCCCATTTTAGCATAAACCATATTAATTGCTTTCACATTAATAGAATTTGTGCTAGAATTAACAAATTACTGCTGCCGCGACATCATGAGCAGACCCTTTAAAGATAAAAACAAACAAAAAAAGAATAAATAAATACATTAATTCGCATGTAAATTTTAAAATTAAGTATGTGTATACCACTGTTTTCCGTCAGGGGGCAGCATAGACCAATTAAGTCCACGAACAAACAAGAACGCATTTTTTTGGCATGGCAAAATAGAGTATTAGAGAAATATTTAACCAAAATAAAGTTCAAAAGCGAATTGAAATATGCATTTATAGTAAACATATTCAAATCGTACACAGTTGGCTACCAAAAAATACATCACGTGGTTTGTTTTCAAACGCTACCACATAAGTTCACTAACAGTCTATTTGTATTCAGTTTTGATGATTTCTTCAATTAACATCGACAGCAGCATGGTAGAGACGATTAAACAAAGCGTAGTGTGCCTACTCATCACCTCATGGTTGATTTGACACTTGTGTCGCGCTCCGGCTGCATCTGTCTGGCTCTTGAAAATCAGTCTGTTTCGGTGAAGAGCCGTTAGAGGATCTCTCCAGAAGCTCGGTATGATTGCTCACACACCGGCCAATCACTTCAACTTCAAAGTGACTCGGAGAAGCGATGTTACCCTTGAAATTGTTATCGTTATAATGATGAAAAGAAACAAAACCTCTTAAAATGAAAATTCACAACCCATGGGATGCACATAGGTAAGTGTCTATTTTAAGTGGATACTCTCTTTTTTCAGGCCCACCACTGTAAATGTATGGTCCATTTAGCTACTTCCCAACTAAGAGTTTCACAAGTTTAGCTGGTGATTTGATCTAATTTTGGGATACAAAAAACACAATTCCAATGTTTATGACAGAAAGCCCATCCCTTGACTTCATCCATGGTTGGCATATCTAAGCGGCGCAGCCAATTATGCATACTATGCAATGAAATTTGGTTTAAAGATGGAGCTGGCAGAATCAGCAGGAACTAAGGATCATTTAGACAACCAGACTAAAATTTGTTGTCCTTAAAAATGAAAACGTGTTAATAAAAATCCAAACCTTATATAAAATGAGTGTTCAAGCTCATTGATGTTTCCTTAAAGTATAATTTGGATAAAATAGTTCAAATTCATTTTAAACCAAGGAAGAATGTTTTTCTGATCTTCCATTTGGCTATTAAACATTCATTCACTTTTGTGGGTATTGGGGTGTATTTGTACCAGCACTCTGCAGGCGAAAGGCGCATGTACACCCTGAACAGGTCGCCAGGGGAATTTACATTATTCAATCTATTCAACTAGAAACCGGAGCACCGGAGGAAAACCATGTAAGTATGCAAACTCCTCCAAGAAAGTGCTACCCACTGTGCCACCATGCCACCCAAGTCACCCATGCCCAACAATCTTGAACAAAATACGTTGCTAGTCGGCCGAAATTTGTTCAGAATCTTATTTTAAGCATAATGTGGATCAGTTTTGGTACCCCATTTCAATCACAAACACACTTGCTTCCACTGGAACGACATACTTTTCCTGCTTAATTCGTAACAATTCTCAAAAGTCATGAATAAATCCAGCATACTTTTAAAATGTGCAAAATCTAAGCCTCTTTGGAAAACTAAGCTACCGATCAACACTTGTCTCCTGAAGGCGGTTATTCATGATGGCAAAAGCACCCACTCCACCAGAGAAGCCATTCTGGCGAACATGACTCTGTCTGGGATTACCATGCGCAGTTTCTGAAAGCTGCTTTTGCAGGATAGCCAGTGAAACCTTGTTTGCCATAAAGTCATTGACTGAGATCATTTCTCCAGACAGTCTGCGCCCTGTCAGATAACCTCCATCTGGTGCTAAGCCAGCATCGGTCTCACTATCACAAACTGTTTCCACTGATGCATTAGTGAAGCGCTTTCCCCTAGCTTCATTTGCTGGGGCAGGGTGCACAGCATTTCGTTTTTGAGCTCTCTGCCGTGAATTTCCTGCTGGAGGATGGTGGTTATGCCACTGGTTGGGAATTCTTGGTAAACAGCAGCAACAGCAGCATCGACCACGCCTCCTGTAAGAACGGCCTCGACATGGACACTGAGTCCTGGTGCGATCCAATTTGCTCAGGATCCAGTTGAGCGTCTGCTTGATAATGATGGAAATGACATTGAAGAGGGAATAAATGCAACAAACACCCATTAGAATAAAGAGGCAGTTGCCAAAGCGGTAGGCCTCCTGAGATTTGTATGTCTCGCGTTGGCTGCTCACCACATCCCCGAAGCCAATGGTGCTGAAAGCCACGAAGCAAAAGTAGAACGACTCAAAGTAATCCCAACCCTCCATAGCAGAGTACAAAGCAGAGGCGCTACATGCGATCAACAGGGCGGCGATTCCCAGAATGAGCATCACATAGTAGACAGATGGCTTCCATCCCTCCAGGCTGTCATCCTCGCTCCGGGCTTCCTCTCCTCCAACACCGGAGCGCTGCAGTTGTCGCTCGTGACACCAGCGCATGATGTAGGCCAACATCGTAATGATGCGCTCCAGGAAGAGGTTGAAGAAGAGTATTGTAGCTGCACAGCCCAGGAGTCCGTAGAATATCAAAAAGACCTTACCAGCAATGGTTACAGGTGTAGTCATGCCAAACCCTGGAGGGAAACATTAAAACAAATGCTATTCCGTTGAATAATCGAGTTTCTTATCTTTTTAAAAATGCCTTCACTTCAGTCTTTCACTTCTTAGGAAGTGGTCATAAGAAATGCAAAAGGAAATGCAACTTCTGCTTCAACTATTTGAGTATGGCTGAAGCTATGCTTGGTGCACGTTGTTGAGGATGTACCACTGCCTTTACCTTGTTAGCTTGAGAATCCCGTGAGTTTAGCTTAATGATTAAAATCCTCAGTCCATGCTAGGTGGTTCATGCCTACCCAGGTGCAAACAACATTTTTCCCCTGCGTTGGACTGGCAACCTTTCCAGGGTGTACCCCTTCTTCTCGCCCGAAGTGAGCTGGAACTAGGCACCAGCAGACCCCCATGACCCTGAAAGGAAACAAATGGGTTAGAATATGAAGGAATGAATACTTGCTAGCCTCATGCGAGTTGAATGCGGCCAAATGCAAATGTTAAAGCGAAGGAAATCAGAAAAAATGTATATCCACTCACCAATTGTGGATACCACGGTACCAACAAAATAGAAGGCACCAGAGAAATCCCAGCGGGGTCTGAGTTTGTCCATACGAATCCCAGCCACAAAGGCCTCCTCATATTGTCTCAGCAGGTTCTCCAATGCTTTGAGGTTTATGCTGTTTTGGTCAGTGAAGTTGGCCAGCTGTTCTTCCCAGCGGCTGTGAGCCTGCAGCTCAGAGGGATGCTCGAGTGCGGAGAACACTACAGCTCCGCACAGCAGGTACAGCAGGATCAATCCTGCCAACAAGCCGAAACGGGCATTGTCTTCATTCAGGTGCAGTGGAAGGCAGCAGCTGGTGCTGACATCTCTTCCACGGGGCATGACTTGATCATCAGCAGGAAATGACAAGAATTCAAACACAACAAAACCAAACCTCCCCACTTAATTCTGCAATTAGTCACATACTCTTCATGTCCATTAACGTTCTGCTGGAGTCATCACTGCAGCACTTCCTCAGTAGCACTGAGACTGAGATCATGGTAAAAGGACGGTTATCAGATAGAGTGACACATTGTCCAGGACATAAGACCTAAAGATACACCTTTTGGATTAGGAGGTAACAGTAGGCAGGTAAGATCGTTATCAGTCCCCATCTCACTGGCCAAGTTTAGGGGTTCAGCAAAACGTTATCAAAATGTTCTGCTCAAGATGGAACAGCATCCCGAAGTTGTCTGGAAACAAAACACTGATTTCAACTTTTGCCTGCAAAGTATCAGAACTTTGAAATGTAGAGTACAGTAGAATTCTACTATAGCTCTAACTATTTGATAAGAATCCAAAAAATTAATTATTGATTTATACAAATTTCTTCATGGTGTTGAGTCAGATAATCACTAAGAAACATTACTCATGAAAAATCGGAAGAATATACGAACCTTGTTTTGTATTTCGTATTGAAGAAGACCACTCCTCAAGTCAACACACTGTGTTCCTCAATATCGTTGGAGCGTGTAAAATAAATCAAAACTCATGCTGTGGCTTGTTTTTTTTTAACAAAAACAAGCCTTTTATTCCAGCTAAATCTGAATCCTTTGCAGTCCGTGATTGAATGATGCAGCTTTGACCACTGACGAGAGAGAGAGATGGGGAGTGAGAGAGAGAGAGAGAGAGAGAGAGAGAGAGAGAGAGAGAGAGACTCAAGGATCATGTGTGCTTTGCAGCCTGTCTGGGTAGCAGTTTTGTGGATTTCAATCTACCATAAGTAATGTTCAATCTTTTATTGTAAAAATTGTAAAAAAAAGGTGTCTTTTGTTATGATCGCATAAACCCTAGCTCAATCAGTACACAGACTCAGGATCATCAGGCAAAAACAGAATTCTACAGTATCCTTTCTGGTGGATATGTCCATTCACTAATCTGAATCAGTGTATTGAGGTTCTTTTTGGTCTTAACCCAGCTCACATTGTGCAAACAGCCTATAGGGACACCCTGGACAGATCACCACTTCATTGTAGGACTATTACATTACTGATTATGTGCACCACAATGGGTAAGACACTCCAAAGACATCTTCAGCTTTTTGGACTCTGAGCTGAGAAAGCCCATGCACTAAGAAGAACTCTTGACTGGAAGAAACATTATTGCCGAAAGGCAGAAGTGTGACTTCACCACCAAATAACCCAAAGGATTTATTCATTGAATCTAATGGCATCTGGAGCATTTTTAAAAAAAAAAACTTAAAAAGGTGCTTTTAATCTGTCACACCATTCAAAGGCTATGATGTGTCTGATCCTGCCGTTTTAAAGCATTGGGTTTGCCACAGTCAGTTAGTGTACAGCAGACAGTTGTCTATAAAAGGGCATTATTTCACAAAGAAAATCCCTTTCCATTTCATGCTGTCAGTAATGGCTCCCCATGGAAGATAAATGTCACAAAAGCAGAGGAAATAGTTATATTACAAAAAAGATCAGCAAAGCTTTACATGTCAGTCAAAATACTGTAGCAAAAGGGATCCAAAAATGTAAGAGAGATGGAAGTGGAACTTACAAAGACGTCCAGGCCGTCCGCGGAGGTTAACATCTCAATAAGAGCGCCTTCTGGTGAGAAGGGTTGAAGAAAATCTTTATGGAAGTTCCCTGCAGTTAACTAAAGCAGTTGAAAAGGACACTGGAGTGACGGCACACACTGCAGAAAATGGCATGCATGGGTATCGTCCACGAAGGAAGATAATAAGTGAATGCTATAAATACAGAAGCCTAGATATAAGCCTCAGTCTATTGATGATTACTGTTATTTTCTTACTCTCTGGCATCAAACCCACAGGAATGTAATCAGAGGCAACAAAGAAAGTGAAGGTGGATTTGATTTGCATGTAGTTATTTTACAAGTTTGCAATCACGTTAGCCAAAGTAGCTGATATACAAAATCTTCCAAATTAAAATGTGCATATTTAAATGTGATTAAAACCTGCTCTGTTATGTAAAAGGCAATGTAGTCTGTGGTCATCTATTCAATGCATTCTAGGGGAGGGACTCCTGAATGGGATTTTCCTACACACTGATAATTTAGTTTTTGAGGACTGTCACAATAAATAGCTAAACTCTCACAAAGCATTTTTATTATAATCATCTCCCTGAAAACACATCATTTGACAATTTAAAGGCCTTAAAAAACGGACTGGTCACCATCTGCTTGTTGCTTTACTGTCATAAAAATATAGCTATGTTTGATGTCGAGACTAAAATCTAGCCATAGAACTCTTTCTATTGTGAGATGTGCTCAGATGGCTTTGTTCTCTCGGACCAGCCCACTCTTGCCTTTCATCTTGTTTGCCAGCTCACAAGACGGTCTCCCCATCATTACAGGACTGGTCATTGCTTGTAAGTGCCCAGGTGCGCTGGAGACAAACTAGCGCCTTATCAAAAGAGCGTGGAGTATTTTATTCATAAACTTTCAGGACATCAGGAAAACAAGTGTTTTGGCAACTGCTCCCACAAGAGCAAAATGACTGCAAAACTCTCAAATTTGTATAATTCCAAAAGCAGCAGCAGCTAATCAGCGGTTCTAGCTACTGCACTGTCTTTAAAGTCATCAAGAGATCTGAGAAGTGTGATCTGCATAATGTCATTCATCACAGGTGCTGAGGGATGAATATAGTGATATCTCGAATCTCATTATAGAGTCTGTCTCTCTTTTCCCTCTTCATCCAGCGCACAGTTCTTTGTCCTTTCTTTGTCATCGATGTGTTAAAATCAGTGCTCTTAAACATGGCCTTCACACGACTGTCAAAAGATGAGTCAGTGTTCTGCTTTGTATAAAGCACATAGATGAGGTATAGACATATTTATTCAGGTTTGAATAGATAAAGTTATACAAAACGATTCATATTTAAATTATATGTTTTATTAATAGGTTTATCATTTATTTGACCTAAAATGAAGACTTTTAATCAAATTTATTAATGCAATTTGTTGGTTTGTTATACATGTTTTATGTCCAACCATAACACAAAATGTGCAAATACACTTAAAATGGTGCTTACTCTTGTGTTTTAGGAGGGATGTGCATTGTAGGTGATAAATGTCAAAGAAAATAAGATTTAATTTGGCTGACAAGCAAAAAAAAACCATACACATTAGCCCTATAAAACTGCATTTATTAAATATTCAAGTGTTTAACAGAGCAAGACGATGTTTTGATGATAGTTCCTCCTTTTTTTCTTATAGTTGCTTTAATAAGATAATTTTTTAAAATGACAACGTCAATATAATTAGCCACCTTAAAAAAAGATTAGTTTTAGAACAAACAACTGTTGACTTAACTTACGAAAATTTAGAATGCTTAACTTTGTTACACATTTAGATTTAGAAGGTGAGGATTATGCAAACTGACTAGAAAAAGAACATGCTAAGGTCATCATAGCAAAGACTAAAGAGATTTTTTTTTTATTTGAGACAAAGAATTGTTAATACTCATAAAGACGGAGAAGGATACACACATTCATTACAGTTTCAAGTGTCAAGAACTGCACTGAGAAGCATTTGATGTTTTAAGAGATAAAACTATTGAGGTTTTTTAAAAACCAAGAACAAGATACTTAGCCACGTCTAGAATTGATGTGTCAATGAAGGTGATATCAAATGCCTTTAACAGGAATGCACTTCTTAAAATGAGACAACTCCAAATCTAGAATGTCTACAGTCTATAGTGGAAACGTGTCTTGGTTGAAAGAGACAAAATTTTGGGGTAATTTTGGAGAGTTTTGGAAATTAGAATGTTGCTGTTGTGGGAACAACTGTGCCACAGGTAAACATGATAGTGGGAGTATAATGCTGTGGGGATGTTTGATACTGGGGATCTCATTAGGGTTGCAGGAAATATGAAAAAGCAAGAATTTTTAAAGACAACCTTGGACAATGAGCAGGAAACGTTGGTTTGGGTCAACATTTCTTAAAGAGAAATACCCCCAAATGAGAAAAGTCTGTGTATTTGATTAGCCTGAACTCGATAGAATATCTGTGGGCCAGACTATGGTAGAGTTTGAAGGAGCTTTGCCCATGAAGAACGGGTTATTCCTAAGCATCACTTGGGAAATATTTTGTGCAATTTCTCAGGGGGCTATGATGTTCATTAAAAGATACGAGGCCTGAAGGGGTTAAAACAATTGCATGAAATCCATCAGTGAATCAACTTTCTGGGCACAATTTAATAGCATCCATCCGTCCATCTCTTGGTAAGCTTTGGCGGCTCACATTGAGAGAACGGGTGGATACCCCGTGGACAAGTTGCAGATCTAACTGAGACAGCATCCCTACCAACTGTGCCAATGTGCACTTTGAGAACATGAGATATTAACTGGTTTAATAATTAAGTTTAATTAAATTTCTGCTTCAAATGCATAGATGTACAAGGTACTTCAAATCAATAACAAAAAAAGCATATGTTCCCCATGACCATAAAAATAAACAGATATACTTTTCACTATACAGAAAAAAAAGACGTGAAAAGAACAAGGGGATCAGGACATTTTAGAGCGCTTGCACTCTGGAGGCAAAAAGCATCACATTCTTCTCCACCTCGTAGTTGAGCTCTTGCTGAGATGCTCGGGGGTTCTTCTTCACAAAGTCAGCAACACTCTGAATGCACTCTTGCTGTAGGAGCAGAATAAACATGACAAGACAATATTTAGTTATTGGTCTGTGCCAGAGTTTAATTTTCCATTAATGGGAAATATAGCGATTATATTAAATATACATTATATTCTAAAAAAGTTTGTAGACACAAAAACCAAGCAGTTCAAATTTTATTAAAAGAACTACACTTCAGATTACACACATATTGGAGTATTAAAGTGTGTTTATCTGAATGAAAAACATTAGTTTACCATTTTCCATTTCACAAATTATTAAAACATAATCTACTGGACATTAATACAAGGTGCAACTTCCTGCTTTCCCTCTTGAAGCCTCATAGGAAGTGACTTGAACTGCAGTTCCTCTACCGGCCACTCGAGGCTGGCTCCAGAAGTGAGCAGGTTCTCATTCACTCCAATGTTAAAACATTTGAGCTGAAAAACTCATATATCCACGCCTGGCTTTCGTTTGGTTGATTTAGATCTCTAGATTTGACCTTCACGAACAGTTTATATTTTGTACATTTTACTGTCCGTTGTTTTCTAACGCACTTTCACAAAGACAATGGCTGGCTACGGCAACTTTGAGCCTCGTTTCACTTTGCCAGAAACCAATAGGTGACGTCACTGACACTTTGTCCATGTTATATACAGTAAATAGTTCAATATTATCTTTAATGTATTTATCTATTGTTTTATTTATATATCCATCCCTCCATTCAATTCTGTCCAACTTGGCCCCGGGTTAGGGTCACAGGGTTCTGCTGGTGCCTATCCCCAACTAACATTGGAGGAAAGGCGGGATAGGCAAAAGCAGAAACCTACATGGATCGACAATAGAAAGTTATTGAATCTGCAATTCAACAATTTGCACTAGAGGCTGGTGTCAGATGGGAACAGACTCCCATTAGCACCCATGTTAAAGGACTCAAATGTACAGCAGAATTAAACACAATTAAAACATTCCCCCACTCTGTTACACCCATTCATTATCCACTTTTTTACAATAGTTCAGATTGCAGGTAAAACAGTTGTTTTGTTGCTATATGACCTGGAGCAGAGTATCTTCTTGGAATCCTCATATCTTTATCTTTAAAAAATTGTTTTCGGCTCCCGTGTAGTTAGCTGTGGCTTTGCTTTTGTTTGACTGATAGCATTATAAGAGTGAAAACCAAGCTTTGTGTATAGTGCGTCGCTAACGGAGGCTGTCTAATGTCCACATGTGACGTGTATCTGTAACGTTATCTGTGGTCACTTCATCGCTGGCTCTAATACTGTTTTTAACAAAACATACCATTTTTCATCATGAAGCTGTAGCTTGATTGTGCAGTCAGCTCTTATATGTGAAAGGATCAAGCACTTTGTGGTCACCACAGGTTCCATCAGTTTAGTCCCAATACAAACAATTCTGACAATACAAAAACTTTTGTGGTTTTTAAACAACCCAGATAAACAGCTCTGCAGTTAGACACCAATTAAGTTTTTTATTGATATGAATCAATCTACAGAAATGCTGTCTGTTGTTAAAACACTGCTATCCAATCTCTCTTACCCTGTAAATATCAATCTGGCTTTCTCCGGAGAGTCGTGCGAGCAACTCCCGGGCAACCTGCACCCCGGTTACCGCAGACAGCAGCTCTTTACACGGATCACTGTCCGTCTTGAGCCAGCCGAGGAGAGCCAGCTGCGCCAATACAGATGGAAATTAATAATTGGTCGATAACTGATTTGTAATTTCTTGATAATCGTTCGGTTTTATTTCATTATCCTGACGGGGATTTTTGACTAACCTGCTGAATCAACTGGGTGTCGGTCATGCCGCTTGCGTTCGCCATGTTTAATTGAAGAAAAGTACTTAACGCTATTCGACAATATAAAAGCGATTAAAAACAAACGAGACACAATATATTATCTTCCTGTTTACGTTGGGAGTTTCTTCTTCCTCAAAAAAAATCCAGTTTCATTTGGAAATTGCGCCACTAACGGACGGGCAAGTCATTACATTTTTTTTATGGAAAACACCGTTGGTTAACAACGTTAACTGCTTTAAATTTACATTTTTTTAGTAAAACCCCCAACTCAAACCATCGATTGGAATCTAATTTTGGAGAGTGCTGATTGATAAATCTCGGGGCCTAAATGTGGCACTCCTTAATGCAGCTAGATAATATGTTTCTGATGCCTCCCTGAGGAGGTGTTTTGGGCATGTTCCTCTGGCAAGTGGCACCAGGGAAAATGCCAAAGACACACTAGGGACCCCCATGATGAGCTAAAGGAGGTGTCTAGAGATTCCAGACACCATAGAAAATTCTCCTTTGTACAAGTAACTTTCAAATATTGTCTATTACAGAATAGCACTATCCATTAGTTATTGGTACATTGGCCCATTTTCATGACCAGGAAATGAATAGTTAGAGAGAACAAAAAGCCGTTGTACCACCACATTATATTTAATACAAGTTCTTGGCAATTAATTGAAGAGTGTGAAAGCATCATTTTCTAATGCAGCCATCCATGGTGTAAATCTCCCTGAGATCTTGCTGGTCGTTCCTTAAAAGAGCCATGAACGATGAAGTTTATTTCATAAAGTCAATCTCCATTGAGCAGCTGAATCCAGAAATGATTATATAAGGAACCGTTTGCTCAGAGTGGTCAAGTTTCCTCTTTGGATTTGCTGAATGACCCAAGTTGTTTAGTGTTCACATCTTTAAGCAGTTCAAGTTGCCGTTGGGCTCGACGATAAAGATATTCTATGTGCATGACGTCAGTCTTCTTGATGGCAGCATTGGCACGGAATTCATCTCTTATTCTAGGGATGAAACCTGGCTTATCTGCTGCTGCACGTAGAAACTGTCGATATAAAGATAAGACCTGTTTCTGTAGTTTGCTGTGGCCGACCATAGCGCTGGATGTAAAGTGCGGGGTCTAAAGACCGGTGAGACCTCAATCTGTGAAGAGAATAAGTGAAAGTAGGGGTTCATATGTTCATTCTTTTGTATCTTCTCATGGTAACTTCATTGATACAAAACCTGAGAGGGAACCTTAGAAATTTGATCAGATTTTGTGGTTTATTTTGTTGCTTTTCCCACAACCTGTTTTGGGAGGGAAGACTTCTACACCCCTATCTGAATTTTTAATTCTAAGTTATGTGTTATGGTCGACAACGGGAGCTTATCTGAGGGAACGAGTGGTCCCAATGAATAACTGCTTTACTATTTTTTTGATTTCCAATTGTTTTTTTGTATGGCCAATGAAGGCTGGCTCTTTAGTTGGTGTGAAAAGGACATAAAAGAGGTGCTCGGTTAGCAACCATGGTTTTTGATCAAGGCGTGTTCTCACACAATACTTGAAAATTCGAATCAGTGTGTAGAATCACCCCAAACCTTTGAATGCCCTCCAAACATTAATTATTAAAGGGTTCTTTGTTTGTGGTTTCATAAACCATAGGACTAACCATCCCAAGACTAACCATTAACTCACCCATCTTGCTAGATGTAAACAAGTTGCCAGTTTTACATCAATCAATATTTTTTAATCACTTGTTCCCTATTAGGTTCCCTAGTTCAGATTGTTTCTCATATAAAATATTTTCTAATTTGCAAAACTTTTAAAACTTTGTTTTTGTAATCTAGTTGCCTGACGTGCCCACAAACCAATGGTCACCAAGCTACATTAAAAATAAGTGTGATTTTAGTGTGTACTTTGACTTTTGTCAGTCAACTAATGCAATCCTATTTTTAGCAACCATTTTACCTAAAGCAATGCAAAAATTAGTCATTTAAAAATCTATGTTGTAATATATCTCAAATATACTTTTATATATTAATTTTTTATAAAGTTCTAAATGTAAACCCGAACATTTCGCACATGAATGTTAAATATAAATATATATTTTTATTATCCATCACAATATCTGCACTGTTATATCGATACGATTTTCATTAATTTCAGTTACACTGGACAAAATGTTATTGAGGTTTTAACAGATACTAGTATAATACAACTTAGTGTTGTTTTATTTTCCTTAGTTGACATAACAATTGTTGAAAGCACACCCAGTATAAAATAATGGTATGAATCTAACCTTGTGAGTTGCAGCATGTGATGAAATAGCTAACCTTGTCAGCAACAAGATTAATCACAAATGTTTACAACATTTTAAATTAAACACGACTGTTTCTTGTGAGCTGTTAGAAAATGACCTACAGCGCAGTCGGCATTCTCATCAAGAGCATGCGTTTCCTAACAGTGACGTCAACAAACAATATTCTCTGGATAGACTGACACCTAGCGGCCAGGCTGAACGCAAACACACCACACAAAATTCAATATCCGTGTGGCAATTTATTAAACATCACGCTACAGGCCATAGTGAAAAATTCCAACAAAAAATAATGAATATAATAATTTTAATATTATTTGATGCTATAAAATAACATTTACATCTTCAATCTGATGCAGAACGGTTAAACTACATCACAACAATGTACATACCAATTCTTATACATTTTAGTTTAAACGCTGCACATAAACATGACAATTCCATTGTTTTCTAATTAGTTTCTGAGGAATTTTCCCGGGCATTGAATGTCTGAGGAAACGTATCTCACACGTGGGACATACAAAAAAATGATAAATAAATATAAAATACAGTTTCTCTGCAAATATCCTCCTAATAAAAATAATCTTTTAACAGAAAAACCTAAAATAGTAGATAATTCAGAGAAGATTCTAATACAACTAGTCACTCCAACATAAATTTGAAATGAATACACAATCTTTCTTGAAATACTGCATGACTAAACACTTATCACAGGGGTCTTTGTTATATAAACTTATCTAACTTTCCCTTATGCTGATTATTTATGTTTTTATAGTAAAAGCTTAGACATACAATGTTTCATCAGTCCCTAACCAATCTGTGCAGGGTTGTTTGAAGTCCTGGCCATGGAAACTACAAACTATTATTTGAAATTTATTGTAAGAATAAATATATAAGAGAACATAGTAAGTAGTGTTTGCATATAGAGCTTCAATATAGTGCATAGATAAACAATCTCCTCTATAGCAGCCCTTCCTGAGCTTTTCTACTTCATTGATATTGCACAATTGTTAAATAGATAAATATATACTTGTAAACTTGTTTGGCACTGGTAATTGTGTTATTTGCTTTATATAGTGCATTGCTAGATACTGAAACTGTCTGAAGGCACAATACTGACTGAAAGACATTACTTAAGCATACATTAGGAATGAGATTCTACAGTACGTTATGCATTTCAGAGGACACTCTTTGATTTCAGATCAAATATCTTAAAGCAGTGCAGCAGTAGAAGCTTGGATTGATCAACAGTGGATGTCACATCACAGCCGCAGGTATTCAGCCAGAAAGACCACCAGGACTTTGGTGAGATTCTCTACAGTGTGACGGTGAATCTTGTCTGCAGTGTCCTCCAGTGTGTGCAAGAAGGAAGGAAACGGCGTCGCAATCATGTGCAGCACTGGAACTCCTGAATGAAAAAAGTAAAATATTTTAATTGTGTTTGTATTGGTTCAGTTTAGCTGATGAGTGGTTTTACCTTTCTGAAGAAAAGGAAGATGATCATCTTCCACTGGACCCATGTTCAAATCCTTCACAAAATAGCTCTGCTCTTTAGGATGGGAGGACAGCTGCCCCATGTCATGAAGTCTTTTCTCTTCAAAAACAACAAAAATGTTAATTAAAGGGTTTGAATATATCAAATTACCCAGCCATTGTTGTTATGTTAAAAGAAATATTCTGTGTATTTAATATTTTCTTGAGCTCATAACATAACTGTGCTATTGGTACTAAACTAAATAATATATGTATGAACTAAATGTATATATTTAATTAGATTTAGATATTTTTAAAAAACCCCAAGGTCAGTCTGTTTTTGAGTGAATAATTTCTGTTTTGATTGCAAAAGTGTAGAGAATTCCTGGAGCCGAATAAGAGAAAATATGTAGACAAACCAGATTTGTACACAAACTAGAAGAAATCGAAGTTTCTTACAGATGGAAAATAACCGGTGTTGTGTCAGTTCTGCCAATGCTAACTGCACAGCCACATGTTAAACCAAAATGAGAAACATATTTGTTCAGTTTGTCCTCAAAGCCATCTTTAAAAGCAGAATCTACATGTTAGTTGAGTTTCTCATCTTGGCGTCATCATGGTCATTACTATACCCAGGTTTCCTTTGGTCTAACTGGATGGTTAAATTGCCTTACCAGCAGCTATAAGCCGGTCAAACCAGCGAGCTGTGTTCTCAAAGTGATTCACAAACATAGGGTCAGGAGCACCAATCAGATCCAAAAGCACAAGGAGATCCTGCAAAAATACAGCATAATTCATTATATCTATGTCATGGTCTGTCCTCTGATTGGCTGCCAGTAACTGTACCCATAGTTCATTAGATAAATATCAGATTATTTTTATTATAATATAAATTCAGTACACTGGTAACTAAAGTTGCTAAATTGGGGAATAATTTGAAAAGAAAATTGATCAATGACTGATCAGTTGTTGAGCTCACTGATTGGCCAGAAATTATAGTCAATGCTTTCCTTTATGTGGAACAAAGGGAGCAGAACAACTCCAGGTTTGATGTATAGAGACTAGAGGTAATCCAGGAGGCTGCTTGAGGCAAAATAATATGAATATCGATTAAATCATAAAATTTGGTGTTCATCACAAACCTTCATGATTGATTTAATCACCACTTATCAGATTTTTTAAACCCTTCTTTGTTCTGTTATGGTCAAAAACCTAATCTATGAGTATTTCTTATGAATTACTGACACTTTTCTACAAATCTCTTGTTTGTTCTTCCAATTTTCAAGTTGCTTTGGAATCAAACCATCAGCCAAATGCATAGTCTGTCTATATAAAGAAGCCAAAAGTCTACGCTGATAGATCGTTAAAGTGCTCAAGTGATCCTGGTTTGAAAATCATGAGAATGGTGAATAACAATACTCTCATAAACTGAACATATAGGAACTCATCTCACCACAGCGTCGATGAGTGTGGTTTGTTCAGCTCCCACTGGATGAGGAATGCTGGACATGTATTCTGCAAGGTGTCTTGAACCATACAGCGAGTCTGTCTGAGACCACTGCTCGAAGGCTTCTCCTCCATCAAAAAAAGCCAACTGCAGCGTCACCCTGGGCATCTTTATACAACAGAAAACAGCCAATCAGATGTCAGAAAAATCAATTTGTACTTGCTGCAGAATTTTCTAAGCAAAACATTTCGATTAGTCTAAATCAAGGACATTTTCCTTCCATCCGGCGTGAAGAGGAAGATGATACACAGAGCTGTGTAGAAAAATCTATTTCTAGCTCCCGCTGATAAGACACTTGATATTCTACATCTGCAATGAACCAAAGCTGCTTGTGAGACTTTTCTCTTTGTATTCAAACACAATTCGGTCATGGACTGTGTTTGAGAATCTGGCGTTGACATGGGTCTGAGCGATACTTCGATAACGTTTATAATCGTGTAGTGGAGCACATGTTTTCTGTAAGATGGAGTCCAATAGCACAATATTTAAATAAGACACGATATGCAACTCCTAATTCAGCACAGCATCTACTTTAAAATATGACCAATGTTTCCTCAGCGAACAAAACGGTCAACAGCAACATTGTAAAGAAGAAAGGTAACAATGCGTTGTCGAAAATAAAGGATTTAACACTCTTATCTTTATTCAATATCATACGATGCTACGAAAGAACTATTAAAGGATTAGAGGCTTCCATGAAAACAGACAAGCAGGAAGCACAACAGACTGGGACAAACAGAATAAAAATGTTCACCAATGGAAAAAAAAAAAACAACAAAAAGTAGTTTGTGTCTCAAGATTCCATTTAATAACAAAACATCTATAAAAATAACAATAACGTCAAAAGTTTGAAATTGGCTTGTAATTGTGCTGTTTAAAAGTATTTTATAAGCAAAATGGATTGGTTGTCAAGGTAGAATTTTTAGTTGCTATGATTGGAATCAGTGACACAATGTCCCATTGTTAATTTACATTACATAAACCAGCTAAACCAGCAAAGTTGAGATGAGAGTTCAGAAAATTTGGTTGCTAAAGAAAACAGTTTGGTTGCTAGGGATTTAGTTATTATTATAACTAACATAAACAACCACTATTTCTCTCCTTCTTCAAATACTTTTGCACAATTGTTTGTATGTTCTTACACAGACTGATAAGCTCCAAAAGAATGGTCTGTTTGAAGTTTCTGGTTCTCAGTTTGAGTTACAGTTTTACAAAGTATAACCCTATGTTCAAAGTCAATGGAGCATTTCCCAGCATTCCAGAATTCTTTTAATGGTACCAGGGTGAAACGAAACAGCAACCCGAGTCAGAGCAATTTCAATGATTTTGCAAAGTTTGGTGACTGTAGCTCAAAAAGTCTAGAAGGATATGTGTTAAGAATTTTTTGTCTGAAGTAAAAGACGAATAATATTATGTTGGGTTTTATGAGCCAACATAACAATTAAGATATTGAAAATGGCTTAGATTTGTGATGAATGACATGTTCTTATAACAGTGTCTCACCAGCTGCTTGTGCTTTTTGAGGTGAAGGTCCAAAGCGGTGACCAGCTCCAGCATCATAGCACAGGGCACGGCTGAATCACTAGCTCCTATAAACACCTTGTGTGGCTCACTTGGGTCTGCAGGAATAAATTTGGAGTCGTAGTGGCAAGCCAAGAGCAGCCGTCGCGGAGCCGTCGGATCTAACACAGCCAAAATATTAGAGAAACTAATAGGGCCACGAGGCGTCTCAGAGATGAAGGAGTCCACATCTACAGACCAGCCCGCTGCGAGTGAATCCAGTCGAGAGAAGATGTGCTAAGACGACAGAGACGCATAATTACCATCAGTATGGGAGTAAATTCAATACCCAAACAATAATGAGTTACATTTCGAACAGCTCGATTCCCACGAGTTCCTGGTTGCCGTTCAGTGAGGAAGGGTCGCAGATGGGCATACCACAGTCTTTCCCAGCTCACCAACGATACCAGTCTCTTCAGATGGGCAACTGTGGGATTCCCTGGCTGGTGTGTCAGCTACAAAAGATTAGACTTTATTTAGTTAAGTGAGAAACACATTATCACCATTTTTTTCAAAAGAACAGGTAAGTATTGACTTAAAACAATAAAATAATTCTGCATGTAAACAACAGCCGTCTTTCTTACATCCTTTATCTTCCGACGCTAGTCCAACCTGCTCAAATCGCACTGGAGAGTAGAAGTATGCAAAGGCTATTGTCTTTGAGAAGGAATGAGAACATTTCATTTTCTTGTTCTTACTGGGGAGTTGTTTTGTCTCTTACAAGCAGTCTTGTCCGAGGTCATCTTAAAGAGATGAGGGAAAGCCGAATGACCTTTAGGCCAAATATCTGTCAATTGCACAGATATTTATTGTCCAAGACCTGTCTCCAATTTACCAGTCTCATCGATGATGACCAGTTTGTGGGGAAAAACCACAGAGTGAGTGCCAACAGCTTTCTCAATCCATTTTCCAGCGACAATTCCAGATATCCAGCATGCCAAATATCTCAAAATCAGCCTGTGAGTCTCTTTGGTCGTTCACATTGTGCGATTGCACTAGTTCTGATTTGTATGCGATTCTGGCCAGAATCAAAACTCAGAACTCAAAATCTAGGCTAAAATCATGCAGTCTTTATTTGCAGAACAGATAGTCAACATTCTGTATGCACAAAGCCATATTCCTATTCAAGCTGGGTTTTTTATGTTTTATAATAATTTACCATGTTTTTGCAACTGGTCACACAAGCTGTAGAGATGTAGTCTTCAGCCTTACCTTGTCTTTGAAGAGATCTGGAGGTCTTGGGGGGAGGTCATGATACACGGTGTGATGGTTAGACAGTGACAAGGCCAGGGTTAATGTCATGGCCAGCAGCAGGCAGAAGCAGAGCAGCAGTAACCGCACGCGGCACATCCAGGTCTGCTCGCAGCGACAGCGAGCCACGTTCCCCCATCTCACCGGAGCTGCTCGGTACCGAACGCTCTTCATCTCGGATCGACAACAGATGCCAACGTTCAACTAATCCTGCGTGGAAATAGAACAAATCAAAGCAATAAACTCATATTATAGTTACTCCGCCATTCAAGGGGGCATATTGCAACGTACGCAACCCGCACGTATCCGAAAATTAAGAAACAAATCCGAATCACAGACGAATCATTTTTTAAAGAGTTAATGGTGGAAATATTACCCAGCAGATTACTCTTGAGTCGGGACTGGGACAGCAGTACTGCACTGATGAAACCATTGCGGTCAATGAAGAATTCATGATGCTGCCCGAGTGAATGGAGTTTATCGAGTCTGGTTCGTCCTCATTACATCCACAACGGAGATTGTAAATTATTGTATTCCCAGATCTGCAGTCCATGCTATGAGAAAGAGCTCGTACAGTTTCGCGAGTCTCCAATCCTCTGCTCTCAGTCACACGGAGTCAGGGCTGTCGGAATATATATAGGCGTTACCAGAGCTGACCAATCATAAACTTTTACGCCAACCCAACCACCAAACACACTTAATGCTGACAACTCACCACGCCCCCGGCGGATCTTGCCACGCCTCCATCTTTTACTACCTGCAGGTATAAGGTCATAGGGGTCAAAAGGTTGAATACATAAGTGAAGGCGATCCTCCTAACGCAACGTAAATGTACTGCAGAAACTCATTTTTTAAATATTTTTATTAGACATGAAAAGCTGCATTCATTAATATTTCATTTTTTTTTAGATTGAAATATTTATTCATTCAGGTAGTTAAAATAAAATAAAATAATATAATATTTACCAAGATAAAACCACATCTTTATTTCAGGCCACACCCACAACGTTCTTAATGTAACGTTGCTTTTGTAATATAGAACTTCAAACTGTATTCGAATATGTCTCAACAGGTCGTAATATTTGTATAGAAGTATTTTGTTGAAGAAAAAAAAAACAATAAAATAACCATAAAAAGTAACGTTACATTAAATGAACCTGCCCGTTTCAGAGCAACCCAGTAACCAGAGATCACGTGATACAAGTGATGGACCTACAGGAGAAAGCGATGCCCGAATTGCTGAATCTCATTGGCCAATTTCTAGTCCAATGGGATTTTACGAAGTGCTTTGACTGTACAGATTTAACTTTCTAAAAGTCCAAAGCGTGCCGAAACATTTAAACATCACATAGATTGTGAGGTAAGCATTGAGAAAAATAATTGTGGAACTTTACATTGAGAAAAACATCTACTACGTAAGTGTAAATACAAGTGTAAAGAAAAGACATACGGTAATGATGCTTACCGTAAGCCTAAAATAAGGAAAAATATGAATATACTGTATTTATCATTCCAGCACTTGATGAATACACAAGTGTATGTCTATCGTGAAAAGTAAATATTATCTCATTATAACATATATGTTGTTGTGTGAAGTATTATTCAGTTAAAAGATACATGTTAAAACTATAAAGTTTCATGTGTTAAGTATTACATAGTTCTAAGATACAATATGATAAGTGTTATTTAATTATAAAATAGATGTTAAAAATATACACATGTATGCATGTATCCACAGAAGACCCCTGAAACATGTTGCAGTGCTTCAGCTTTCACCAGAGCCAGGTTCATAGTCATGCCATCTCACACAATCTCCCAGAGAAAAGTGAGCACAAGTTTTACATTTTTTAAATTTTGTAAATATGCAAGCAGACTGTGAATGAGATATAAATGTCTCTGTATAGCAGGGAGAGAGGAGTCTTCATTACCAGCCTCATCACCACATTTCTTAAAATCCAAGAACTTGAACACATATAGTCGCTTAAATAAGTACACAGGTAAAATGTGGATAACAGTCAGACATATAAACATTTTCCACAATTTCTCACATGATATCTTTTCATAATTCTAAACAGTACAAGTGAACGACAAAAAGAGAGAACCTTACAATAAAGACTGTGTGAGGTTTATCCTCAATGCGGTGGAGGACATCTGTGAGTCATCGGAAGAGCTCTGGGCTGTTGAAAGCCAACCATCTCAAAGCTCTGTGAACTCTTCGACTTCTTCTTTCACAAATGGTGAATCATCTTATTTGAATTGACGATAAAAGTTCACCATCATTGATGTCAATAGTATTATAAAAAAACACATTCTTCCTGGTTCCAGGCAGCATTGATACCGAATCAACGCATAGTGTTTGTGAGGACCAGACTACAAGTGAAGATGGAAGTCCAGAGAGACAGTTGTTGAATACGCCTTCCTCAAGGTTTGCATCATTAATAAATAAAAATAATGACCATGGATGAAAGACTTGTTCATATTTGCATTACAAGGACATTTGCATTTACTTGTTTTGAAATATATTTTTACTTGCAGTCGAAGACAAAAGTATTACTGCCCCTGTGAAACTGCATAATGTGAAGTTTTAATTGAAATCTTAAAGCAACGACAAAAAAAAAAATCACACACTGCCTAGAAGAAGAAAAAAAGATCAGAAATAATCTTTGCTCTTGGGAAATGTTTGAGGGAATAATGTGCAATTTCACACGTTGCCTAACAGTGTTTTCAATTTATGCTAAATATACAGATCTCAGGTTCTTTTGAAAGATCCGATGCTCAGAGCTCTTCCAACAGCATGGAGAAAGCATTTTACTGTCAAATTACCAAAAACACCAGTGCAGCCTCTTCCCCTATTCCAGCCAGAAACAGAGAGTCTGCCACTGATATCACCTTCTCAAGGCCTGAACCGTTCCCTCTTTCCTGAAGGACAAGGGGCTTTAGAATGTAAGCATTATCCACACCAATGCATCTCGAATAATTCCTGCTTCATTAAATTGGTGCATTAGTAGTTATTTAGATAATATCACTTTTTTATTAGTGTTAAAATGTGTTTAAACGGTTGGCAAAATCTGCATGTAGCCAAACTTGCAGAATAAAATTACAAACAAGGCGGTGTTCCTGTAATGCTGACTGAACCATATTTTTTATGACAACAGCATTATTCGAGGACGTGTGGGTCACTCCTGAATCCACCACTTTAAAATGCTCCAGTTGGCCTGAGAGTGTTACAGATGACTCGGTAGGTGTGGCTGGGAGCAACTACTGAATGAAAAAAAAAGAAATTCTCAACTGATATTTCACTTCACACCAGGACGCTGATGGTAATGTTCAAATAAATTGGAAAAAAGTGAAGGAGAGCAAGGAAGGCATTAAACATTCCACCCCAAAAGATCTGAGAAAAGTCCGTTCCAAAGGACGCGGTTCAAAAAGAGGACGTGTTGTAGCCCAGGCGAAACCTAAGAGAAAATGTGTGAACGGCTTCCTCATGTTCTGTCGGGTCAACAGAAGATTATACATCAGGTTTGTGAACACATCAAAATATATATAAAAATAGTTTAATGACTATATATTCATACCACCCTGGAACAGATTGTATCCAGGTATCCCCTCCACCACTGTGACCAAGGAGCTGGCCAATCTGTGGCACACACTTCCAAAGAGAGAGAAGCGGTTGTACTGGTAAGTTAACAGAGCTCTTCAAACATTTCAGATGACAATCAAAGATGTGTTTTTAAAACTTTCCGCTATTTAACTAATTTGTATAGAAAATAGTTACATCGGGATCAAATGGTCACTGGATTCCAGTCATAGGAAGTAATGCAAAAGCTCAAGTACTATACTTAAGTCTTTTACAAGATTTTTAATTGGTTACTTTTTAGAATAAAACAGTTCAAAAAGAAAATAATACTTAACCAATGAAGAATAAACAAGTGTTTTCTAGATTCTTTCCAAAATACAAGTCTTGTCAAGGCTAGTTCCTTGGCTTTCCATCCTCAGCCACATGCTTCTAGCTTCAGAGACTCTGTTAGAAGTGAAGTGAAGTGAAAGTGAAAGTGACGTTACGACCAAGTACGGAGTGACCCATACAAGGAATTTGTGCTCTGCATTTAACCCATCCAAGTGCCCACACACAGCAGTGAATAAACACACCGTGAACACACACCAGGAGCAGTGGGCAGCCATGGCTGCGGCACCCGGGGAGCTATGGTAACTGGTGACTTGCTCAAGGTCACCACAGTAATGGTTGTCTCAGGAGGGAGAGAGTTTCAACACTCATCCCACCTTCGACTCCTAGTGGAGCTGGGGATCGAACCAGTTGGTCCATGTGTCAGACGATGAGTGTTGTTCGCTGATTTTTATACCTTTGATTGATGTCATTTGTTCTTAGACTTCTTTGAAGAGAAGTTTCTCTGTGGCGTGTTAATGTCTCTTACCCTTTGACAGTCCATTTATAGTCATCCAGCAGTAATCTCTCAAGTGACCCTCAAGTTTTAACTCCTCCCTCCATGGTTTGTCCCATAGACCTATATGGGTATTATACCCATCTCCATCTCTATTACTGCATTTGAGACAAATAACTTGCAATTTGTTATTAAAGCATTACTTTTTTTTACAATCCCCAGTTATCTCTATAATATATTTGTTTATATAAAGTATTGATAGATATTTTAAATACCTGGTGTTTTACAACAACCTAAAAGTCGCCATAAAGGTAAAAAGTTATCATTGACAAAAGCTCTAAATTATTATTATACTTACCGGTACTTTATCTTTGTATCTTATTTTTGGTCTTTTTAGTCTTTATTGTTAGAAAAGTATGAAAGGACTTGGGAGAGAGAGAGGGGGTGGCTGGGAAATGACCAACCCGGGTCCTCATGCGCAAACACATCCAATATTCGTCAAGCTCACTGTTCTCAACACCAAAGGACCACGACATAAATACACAAATACCTCAATCCAAAAAGTCCATCTCTCATGCCCCACCTACCAACACTGCTACTCACGCCTAAAGGCAGATGAATGTGGTGAATGTGGTTGTTGCTTGCTGTGCAAAAAGTCTAGGTTTGCTCAGGCAATGGTAGTGAAAACACAGAGTTTATGTAAGAGTTCTCTTTGATTGAAGTCTAGTCAGTCCGTGGAAAGTGATATATCAAGTGACTCCAGTTGTGCAGATACAAATGTCAGACATTTAAAGTAAAATAAAATGAAGAAAAAACATATTTTAGATGGAAATGACCTTTAAGTACAGATTAGAACTTACATCTGAAAATTAAATTAGTTCTAGAATCATTGTGCTTAAAAAGAGGGAGGGGCATTTCTTGGTCCGATTTGGACCTTTCCCTGAAATGATAGCTTCTATTTAAATTTCATACTCTCTCTTTTTAGCTTGAAAGCATGCAGCTTCAGTCGGAAGCAGAACCGCAATGTGCGGGTGGAGGTGCATGAGGCTGAAACGAAGGCAGATTCCTCAACACTGAGTCCTCTGCATATGCTTCTGGCCTACAGAGACAGGCACGCTACCGCCAAATGAAGGTCATCTCCAGACGTTCTCTGCCTGCACTGAGAACTCCTGCTGGAAAAACAACTGTGCAGCCCAACGGCTGTGTTTAAAAATAGCTTATTTATTGTGTTATTTGTAATGTTCTGCTGTTTTTAACCATCACAGAACATTCATTTTTTTAAAATTGTGTTTAATGCAGACTTTTAATAACTATTTATGACAAACGGCAGTTGCTAAGTATTTATACAGTATTTATATATTTATTATGGTGTTTTATTACAAGCTGTTTTACAGGTTTTTTTACAGCCTTAAGGTAATTATTCATGTTTTTGAAGAGACTATGCAACTTTTGTTTTGAGCACCTTGTACAGTTATTAAACGTTAAGTTGTGCTTATTTAAACTGTTTTATTGCTGCTAAAAACATACATTTTTGACAAAAGAGAGTTAAGAGAGAATGGTTGTCCATTTTGGCTGTTAAACACATTGTGTTTTAAGCACATATGCCTAAAAAAACTCATTTATGGCATCAATGAATAACCTAAAGAGAACAAATATTCACGTGAGGGTAAACAAAAGCTGAACCCTTAACAATAAGCTCTTGCTTTTGTGTTGAGCCATAAATCATTAATTTAGTGGGTCAAGTTGACTCATGGACATCACAAAGTAGATGTTTGGTTACCGGGACGCTCATTAATAACATATTATTGCCCCTGCTTTGTGGATGCCATTTTTGCTAATGAGTTTCCTTGAAAGCCTTCAATAAAAATGGCCAATCAGCACAGATAATCAGAACCATCCAAGAACGTTAAACGTCAGCACTCTCCAAGTCTTTGTTTTTATGTTAATGCGGCGCTTCAGAAGGAGAATTTAAAATGTTGCTGATTTTGTGAAGCTGCGTCACAGCAGAGAGGGACTCTTCTCTCAGATGCTGGTTGCTAATGCGAAGCTTCAGGACCTCGGCCAGAAGAGCCACCTTGTCTCTCTTCTCCTGATGGACACAAGAACACATGGTGCGGTGAGCCCCTTTGACCTCTGCGACAGCTCTCTCGAATACCAAATGAGCCTCACCTTCAGCAAATCACTGCTCAGTCGCCTCACCATCCCTTCCAAGTGAGAAAGCTCATCCGGAAAGTCGATGAATACGTCATTGCTAAAAATAACGTACAGAAATTAATGTGTGTACACTGTACCCCAAAGCGAGTGGTTTGCTCTGTAAATAAAATGCCTGACTTACTATTGATAGTCTTCACTGAAATCAGAACTGGAAAGGTGGAGCTGGTAGGTTCCATGGGATGCTGTGTCCGGCAGGGTTGGAACCATTTCGGTTATTTTAGACAAAAGTGTTGCCATCCTTTGCTCTGTAAATATGTTTTAACAATGGAGTCACTCATGCTATCACACCTTTTCAGGTTTTTGACTAGATATGTGGTTGATTAGAGCAGCGATTCTTAATCTGCGGGCCATGGCAAAACTACAACATCTTTTTTAACTGACTAATCATTTTAAAATAATTATTTTGAAAAGTTATTTTCAATTATCTCACAGAATCATAAACAGTGTGAACAAGGGAAATGTAAGTAATAAATTATACACCCATTTAGATTAGAATATCAATGGACCAATCACAAAAGCTAATGACAGGGCCATAACGCAACAAGCAAATGCTTCTAAACATCTGGTGAGAAAATATGATTCAGAAAAGTTTAAATTTGTTTCATAAAGTCTGGGTCTGAGGCCTCAGTGAAGAATTTTATCAAATGAGCCATAAAAAGCTGCAGAGAAATTTGCCCACAAAATACACTGAACTGCATCACAAAGCCAAAATAATAGTTTCTCAGGAAAAAGATGGCCTTCTCATTTAACAAAAAGCCACAACATCTGTATCCGCTCAATATAAAATGACATTGAATGCTAATAATCTGGTGGTTACACTGCGGTGTGTGTCTGTGTGCAATTTTTCCAATTAGAAAAGTATAATGTCTAATAATATTTGTGAAATTGGGCAAAATACTTTTTTTCGAGAATGTCAGATTTACAGAATGGAGTGAATTTGGTTGTTTGACAACCTGTTAACTTAGCTAAAATAGAAATCCCTGTTAAGAATCCTGAAAGTTGAACCTGTTGGGTTGCATCTCTGCATAGTTTAGCTTCAGCCTTCATGAAACACACCAAATATGGTTCAAGACTGGTCAGCAGGGTTGGACCTAAAGCCTCAAATGCACAACCTGAAAACAACCTGGCATATTTATGGATTTATCACTTACCTTCATATTCCTGAGCTGCTTGAACAAGACTGTTCCAGTCAAGCTCACTGGCTGTGCTAGGCAGAGGCATGAGCTCAGGATCAGGGTTTTGCCATAAACCAGATTCAGCCTGGCTAGGAACACCAGCATAATCTAGAAAAACAACCAATGTGTGCAACGTGAGCTTAATTGGCCACAAGCTACAAGAAAATAACATGTGCCACACCTTCGATAAATAAATGCAAAATGTTTTGCTGACATTACACCCAGAAAAGGAATTATTTGAACCAATTCACTGTGAGGCAGGACAAAGATTCATGTTATTGTTTGTGTGGCTGCCAAGGTTATGGGAATTTATGGGAATGGGAAATAATGATTACAAATCATCAGCAACTTTTCAAATAAGTTCCCAAGTGAATTTCCTATATTGACTTTGATTAAATCTTACACATTGTACCTTTACATAAGTCATGAACTGCATTTTTTATTTAATAATCAGGTACATCTAAAAAAACAAAGCGGTGTATGGACTGAACCTTCAGTGTGGAATAGTTCTCTGCTCTGATTGGCTGAGACTACTGAGAGTTTTTGAATATTCATATCATATCAAGTGGAAAGGGTTTGATTTAAAGAAAATACATTTTAAACAAAAACTAGACAAATTTTGGAACTAGACAATGCTTCTCTCCTTTCTGTATCTGCCTGAAGGAAAACCGCTTCCACGAAATACGGTGCTCTCTATCGCTTCTAGTGCTTTCCATGTGTTACTTTCAGTAAAATAGATAGATATCATGCTTACAAAAGTGTGCTGCAGCCTAGGCTGGTGAACGTGCAATGAGTGTGAATGAATGGCACTTGTAGCTAAGGGGGTGGGGCTAAAACACCTCATGATGTCACTAAGCACCCCTTTTTATACTCTGGGTTTCTGAGGCCGACTTAATTTTTTTTTTGGAGCTTTCTTGAGTTTTAGTTTTCTATATTCTGCATGTAAATGACTTAAGAAAATACCTTGACTACCCGACATAAATGCGGTCTTTAGAAAAATATAAGTGGTAAATAAAACCTGAAGTTAAAATAATGGAAGGCAAATTGACCAGCAAGAGGGAGGAGCAAATCAAGAACCAATCAAGTGGGTATAGTTTTTCACTGACCTGTTTGCTGTTGGAGATGATCTGGAGACTCAGCAAATAATTTCTGATCAGAGCTCCATATTGACCAGCTGACGCTTGAAGGCGACACTGGTGAACTACTGCAGAGCTCCACCTCTTTTTGTTGAGTCGGAGACTGGAAAGAAAAGAAAACACAGAGCTATCAAACTAAAGGCTCAGCAGAATTTTCCTCTATTATTGTCCCATGCTGTCATGTTGTGGAGGGTTATTATTCTGAATGGGAGTTGAAAAAGTCACATACTGAACGGCCTGGAGCGCTGTCCTCAGTGTCGTCCATCACAATGAGTTTTTTCAGCTCTTCCACCACTGTGCTCTTGCGAACGGGTCGAGGGGAACTCACAGTTCGCAGTGATGCAATCAATCGAGGCTGACCAAACACGTTCTTTGAGTTCCCATCCACCTGGCTGAAAAATTCCCAAACAATTAGGCTTCAAAATATTAGAGTACCACACAACTGACCTATCGCCAACCAGCCGCCAACGGGTTTCAATGGGAGTATGCCATGAAAAGGCATTTTATTTCCTCTTAGACTACTATGCAAAAGTTGTAGGCAAGTGTGCAAAAAATGCAGCAAACAAAGATTGCTTTAAAAAAAAATCAATGAACAAAATGCAGTAATTGAACTCAATATTTGCTGCAACCACCCTTTACCTTTAAAACAGCATCAGGGATTTTTTCATGTGTACGAGCCAATTTTATCAAATTGGTGCAAGTAATTAGGTTGAAACTCAGTCATGAACTGAATCGAACAACTGTGTAAGAGGCGTAAAACTGGGTGTGGAGCAGCCACAAAATGTGCTGGTCAGTCTCTTTTGAATAGAAAACTTTCAAATGTACAAAAATGTACAAATAAATTAAACAAATGCCTAAACGTGTGGTCTACATTTGTAATAGGGAGGTATGCTTGTAATTCCAAAGGGGAAACTGAGTGGAATTGACTGATTAATAATAATAAAAAAGTGGAATAAAATGATGTTTTATGTCTCAAAGTATATATTGTATAGATATTTAAGGTTCAAGGTGTAAAAATAAAACACAAACCAGTTGAAAACTTTTTTTAACCATAAAGCAACCACAGAATATCATGTGAGTAAAATACTCAACAGTTATTGGTTACTCTTATAAGGGGCAAGGCCTAGAGATCGGTTACTTGTGTTTTGGATAATGCAAACATAATGAATATACATTTACCTACCTTTGTACAAGATTCTGGTCACTCTGGTGGTGTGTGTATGGTCTCTTCTTGTGTTTTGAACTGCCATCTTGTTGAGTCAAAGTGGACTGTTCATGGTCAACTTGAGAAGGTTCATCAACACTGCCCTTTTCCAGCTTTGGGTAAAGTGTTGAAGGCTGGTTTACAGGTGACTGGTGATTCCTTAGAGAAGTGTCCTCTGTGAACAAATTCTGACTCATGTTCCAGGCCAATTTGTCCTTTCTATGACTTGTTGCACCAGGATTGTTCAAACTGCAGTCCTTGGTCTCGGTGAGGCGGTCATCTTTGGGCTTGTGTCGTCTGAAGTGCTCCTTGTCGAGATGACTTGAGATCGGTGAGGTCTGAGAAATCACAGCTCTCATCAAAGGAGGCTTGTCCACCACCGATGTTTTAACCTCCTGTGGTTTGGAGCACCAAGGGCTAGCAGAAATAAAACACCAAGACAAAAAACACACGCATGTGGTAGATAGAGAAAAATAAAGAATGAGGTATGCAGCGCATACGTTACAAAAGGACATAAACTCCAGGCTTGACAGTGGAGCCATTTTTAAAATGTGAAAAGTTTTGCATTTCAAAGAGTTTTTGTCCTCTACAATCTAGGAAGGCACCAAAATGGTCATTTGTCGCTAGTCGACTGGTGGGAATGTCCCACTTTTTTCCAGTCTGTCCACCCCTCCCTGTGGGATTCCATGAGTGGGACAGGAAGGAGGGGAGCAAGAATATTAGGCCATTATGTAAATTAATTCCTAGATTCATTTGCACTTTTTATGGAAGAAAGTTCTGCGTGGTTAGTACAGTACACAATCCATGAAGCTCACCTGGTTTTAAGAACAGCAGTTTTGGAGCCCTGAAGGGGCAATGTTTGAGTAGAGAAACCTTTTAAGTTGTTTGCAGAAGACGATCCTTTTAAACCATTTCTAGTGGACTGTGCAGGATCGAGGCGTGTGGAGCGTGGGATTTGTGGACTGTAGAAGCCTGGCCGAGTCAGCGGATGCTGCGCACGTCCATTCCTCTGGGACTCACCAATGTTCTTAATTTCTTCGGGGTTCAGCCAAAAATCATTAGCATGAGGTGAAAAATCTGTCTCTGCTCTTGGCTGAACAAAGCGTGCCTATTAAAGAAAAAAAAAAAAAATTTGCTTGATTCAGAACAGCAATGTGGTGTCAAAATCTCTACTTTCAATCAATAATACTTAGGAAAATATGACCCTTAATCGCACAGAGTTTTTTGTTACTGCCATAGACTACAAATTATGAATGTTGTTATTCATTTGATCATGGAGCTTTGCATAAAACTGTAAAACAAGTTTTTAATACAGTTTAACTTAAATGATTACAGTTTATTTGTTTCTCCTGTCAACTTATGGCATGCCAATACAGCCAAGTACAACAATTCTGCTTGAAATGAACATTTTCATGAAGTAAAACACTCCACAACAACATTCCAGCCTTGCACCAGGTGAATATTTGCCGAAAGCCTGACAAAATGCATGTCATTTTTTCCTTTAAGAGCGTCAATGGACGAGGTGTTTTGTGGCACATAACAACTGTATACCCTACAACAGTTTGAGATTTAAGAATTGTACATGATGAAATCAAAACAAGGACTTCAAACTCACTTGAGGCAAGCTGTTGTAAGCTATCTTCTGCTGGCCCAGGATGCATTCTTTTGAGCTTCTTGTTTCCTTGGCACGCAGTGAGCGAGTGGCCGTCACCATATGCCATTCTCCCTCTGAAATCATAAACTACATGAAGAAACACTGACAATTTTGTCAGCAATTGAAACATTTCCGGGTTCCAGACCTCGATTCTCTGCATTTCTGGATGGGTTTAGCCTAGTGACCTTCACTTGCTCAAATGAAGGCCAATCTGTGCCTCCGTGCACAGAAGAATTACCATGGGATCTGGAAACATGGTACAATTTACTGCAATGAACAATGAGGAACAAATTTAAAAAAAGAGAACATCTCACCCTGTGGGACAGGAGCTCCTAAGCTCAGAGTTGAAATCCAGAGGTGGCAACTTTGTTGGTTCGTCAAGATTCTGGTCCCAGAACATATAAGCCATCTTCCTGGACTAAATTTCCTTGCTAATCTTGGAAAGGACACTGATATTCCAGCAGCAGAAAGGATCATCCCCAAAAAACATCATACCAAATATTTTCTGACCCATGGTAGCTGAATTGGCCAGACCAGCTGATGATGGTACAGACTGCTCCAATTCAACAGAGCTTGCAGAGAGAGCAGATGAAGAGCTGTGTGGGCTCTTCGGCGGCTGAATGAACAGAAGACTAGATTGTGTAAGCTGTTGTTGGTACTGTGCTTGTTTGCTCCAGACAACATGATGTTATGAGCATTGCAATAAACTGAGGAGCAATGATAACCATTTAGAAGGCCCATGCGGCTTTAACCTGATTAGCTAAAATGGCAAAACAGAGACTTATTCTTACTAGAAGATTAGCAAACTTACTAGACAGCTTATGTTTTGGGTTGGGAAATGGAGCGGCTTTATACCAATCTACTAGGGGTGGATGAAAGTGGGCCTGCAATGTGTCCCCAACGTATAATCCTCACCATTCTAGAAAAAAAGTACTATGGAACCTATATTCCAGATTGTTTCTATCACACTAACTAGTCTCATCCAGGCGCACTCTGTGACTGCCTTATATAAGCATTCACCCCCCCCCCCCTCCTTTGACGATCGAAAACAACCCCTAAGGGGGCTTTAGCATCGCCCAGGACTTATTGGACAGTTCATTTTGTACACTTACAATCCTTACCATTCTGGAAAACTTGTGAAAGTAGTATGGGACCTAGCATTAGGGAATGCTGGCACAAAGCAAGGCTGTAGTTAGACTTGATTACTGTACTTTGATTTGTTATATAGCATTATTTTCTGGGCCAGATTACTTCTAGAACAGCAAGGAATCTAGGGTCACTGTCGGGGAACATTCACATCCTACAGCAAAAGATTTGCAACCAGCCATCTCATGAATCTAGGAAATCTCTTTTGATTTTTAATAGAAACCCTGAAGAACTGCCCCTGCCATTTCATAAAGTAGACAAAGACTATTTGCCTTCCAAATCTCATTGTGGTTGAGACGATTGCAGAGGCTCAACCGAAACCATGCACTTGCATGCCATTCAGAATGGGAAATAATAATAATAATAATAATAATAATGCCCTTTTCCAGACACTTAACATTGTCATACACTCCACGGTCACACACTGGTGATGATAAGCTGCCTTGGAAGCCCTCAGCGGCCAGGGGCAGTCGGACAAAGTCGCTCCAAATTTGTGTCTACAGCCTCCTGCCCACCCCAACATCACATATATCCATATAGGGCAAGGTGGGTGAAGTGGCTTGCCAAAGGCCACAACAGCAGAATGGACCTGACAACCGATCAGGTATAAGACGCCCAACTCCACCACTAAGCCACCAAATATTAAACCAATAATTTTGAAAGCAGTAAGTGAGAACATGTCTGTACTAAAGGGGAAGTGCAATCAAACACTTCTCGAACCCATTCTCAAATTTCGACAAGATTGTAACCATTTGGCCAGCTCTTCTTGACCAGTGCTTTCAGAATTTAAAAGTAGTACCTACTATTATATTCATAATATGGATTTGAATTTATTTAAGTAGTTTTAGGAAGTGGTGCTTAAGCGGGATTCTATGTGGGTCTTAATGCCCCGGACACTTGGACAAAAGTGCCCCCATTGTTCTCTGCCCATCTTGGCAGCACTGATCTACTATTTGCATACAATAGTGTTTTAGGACGGAGACAAACACAGATCCACACAGATGCATTCAATCCAAAGGGAAACAAACCGCTATAGAAATATGGAATTATTTTATCTTTATTAATGGATCATGAAAAACATTACATATTTCATGTTTAATACAATACATCTCAAATTTTAAAAATGTGCAGTTCCATCATGGCAAACCAAACAGCTCCCAACATAAGAACAAGTAGTGCACGTGATATTATTCACTCACATGAGATCAGACTGACAGTGCAAAGAGAGATTTGGTGTACAAGGGACAAGAAAATCAATTCGCCAACAGACAGTGGTTTATTTGCTTAGTAAATGACAAAAGTCCATTCACCTTGGGCAGCTCATGCTTGCATGAAAAAACGATGAACAGAGGAATGTGAAACACACCATTTGTTTAACACACTGCGCTTAAAGGAACACTTTTTGTGACCGTCCACATTACTCCTAATATAAGTTGTTTTTTACTGATTTAGCATAGCTCATTGATTCTAATGAGACCAGTAGCATTTCACTATAAGTACAATTCACAATTTCCATATTTAACACCACCAATAATCAAGAAGTTCGACCAATAAAACATCAAGATTTCCTTTTCAACTTCTATAGTTGTAACTCTTCTGTAACTTTCTAAGAAAAGAATATTTGAAATGCTACTGGTCTAATTGGAATTGATGGTCTATGCTAAGCTAGGCTAAAAATAACTATTTTTAGATTTCGAGAATGACTAAACTTTTCTCAGTAGGATAAATGAGCCTAGGTAAAAAGACGAACTTGGTCACAAATGCAATCTATAATAAACATTAAAAACCTCAATCAAAGGAAATTGATGGTCCAGATGTTCATTAGTATTAACAAAAAAACTACAGTTAGTTGCATCTTTAAAGGTTAACTTGCCGTTACTTACCCAGGTTCATTTCTGACCTGATTAACTTTTGTCATCATCAGAAAATATGCTATTCAGCTACATGAAACATTCAAAACGCATTAAAAAAAAAACATTGAACCAGTGGATTACTTAGAAAATGAACAATGCAGTGTTAAATCTGAAGATGAACAAAATCAAACAGGTCTAATTTGAGGCCAAGTAAATAACTGAATTTTCACCAAATAAGTGCTAAAGCTAAACAATTTTTTACTCATCAACCCCTGACAGTATTAAATAAAACTTATTTACAGTGTAAAAATATATACAGCTTTACTAAACGGTTGAGATGAAGAAAATGGTAATGAGCTTACAACATTAGCCAGTAAATTCACAGGTCTGGAAGCTCTTCAGAAGAATTAATTCTCATCTGCAGTCACTTAATGTCCAAAAAAAGCAAAACAATTAAGAGATTTGCTCAAAAAAGTGAGTTCCGTGATGCACCTAACCTCTTATTTCTCCTCAAGCATGCTGCTTAGAATCTCAATGAAATTGTCTAGGCCCCAAAGGTAGCCGTCCTCACGGTTTCCCTCTAACCATGGGGTACGGTGGTCTAGGGTGAGAGGTGCTGGCAAAGCTGCAGTCTTTCCAAAGTCTATCATCCAGATTCCAGCTTTTCCACTAAGATCGTGGACAAACAATAAAGAGCTCCCTACCACCTGCAGAAATGCACAGACAAGCTCCATTTTATTAAAATCATAATTTTCAGGTAAAAAACAAAAACAAAACATTGAACGTGCAAAATCGAAATAACAGTTTGAATACATTTTTAATATTCATACAACTCTTGCTCTAGTGTGGAAACTTAAATAGTAACATAACATAGCCATCTTTGAAGAGAGCAGTGAGTTTGTCAAAGGTAAAATGAACAGTAGAATGAGGAGAGAGACGTTTCGAAAGACTTCCCTCACCTCGTGTGCTTTGAAGAATTCAGATTTTTCTAGAACAGCTCGTAGCTCCTTCAACCGTACTTGGTAGCTTCTCTGTAAACGGAAAGAGCCAAGGAGTACATGTTAATGAACCAATCATATTTACTGTGTTGGCTTGTCAAAGCCAACATAATGTTATTATTAGTCTTTCGCTTCTGACAAAAAAAGGTTCCCAACAATTTTCATTGACATGTAACTCAAACTAAGAACCTCATAGAATCAAACTTGTGGAGGTTATCAGTCTATGTAAGAACACACCAAATATTTACCATTGACTTATAATGCTCCCTAGCAACCAAAAGTTTTACCCTAGAAACCAGTTGTCTGAGCTATTTTCGCAGCTCTGGTAAACAATAAAGACGTGGTGGTTGGTTTATTTCACTCATATAGGCATAGGGGACTTTGTATGTCACAGACTCCTTCATAGCAACAATTCCATTTTCCTAATGCAAGTTTAAATGAGACTTTTACAAATCAACATCAAAGTTTTTGTACAGACATTTGGCATGTAGTTTAAATTAAGCTGCACAGATATTCTATAACATTACCAAAGTTTGCTTTTTCATACTTGTGTATTTAATTGTGATGTATAATTTGAGAATGAATTCCTTTAGCCATTTGTCATAATACATCTATAAAACTTTAAAGGACTCCATTTTATTTTGTATGGAAAAGATGCAGGAGTAGATAAGTGTGGGTGTTAAAAAAGTGTGGGTATTAAAACACCCACACCCCACACAGCTGACTTCACTATTCGACATGGGACTCAAACAGTTTGCAGACCATGCTTTTTTTTGGATCCTCTTATTGATCTCAATTTAGAAATCTTTGACATCTCCCCACTCTTCCCAAACAAAATCACAGAATGATGCCAACGGTTCCAAAAGTAATAGCATAGAAGGGCTCAAAAATTGTGATTTGATGCATATTTGACAAAGCACAACATGTTTGTATAGTTGGAAAGTCCCAAAAGTCTGCTATGATTATAAAATATTTCAAAATAATTGTGCCCACCAACTCGTAGGATGACCAAGCTCTCACTTATTTATTCAAGGGACTCACGTTTGGAAGTTAACCAATGATGAACATTTTAATATTATTTCTGAATAAAAGTGATAATCTGTAAATACACACAAAAAAAATTCACAAACATGAAGTAAAGCAGGGAACCGCATGACAAATTCTTTTCTATTTGAAAAATATTTGAAAATTAAAGAAGAATGAAAACGGCGTATAGATTTTATATTCAAACCCTTACTATTACCAGGATTTGCTTGTCGTTGTCTACAAAGTCCTCCAGGGCTTGAATGACTTCATCTTTGCACTTTGTTCTCTTGAAGTTGGTGTTACAAGAGCCATCAGATTTCTGCATAAGGATGAGTTAACATTTAAAAACACTTAATTACAATATTCCAGCTCTTTACAACGAAATTAAAAGTTTACGTAATAATCCCAAGTGTGTCTATAAATGTATCTTTGTAAATCCCATCTACAGATCCTAGCTCTGCATTTTAGGAATAAATACCTTAATTCCCTCGATGCGGAACCCCAGTGTGGCCGTGGAGCTGAGGGTTTCTCTCCATTGCATGTACCTAGTTTTAAGTACGGCCTCCTGGATACGTTCTTCCGCTGTCGGGGCGTCAGGATCCACAGCAATCATCTTCTCAAACATGTCTCTGCGCGGCTGAGGACTTTCCCGGGCTTTTCTCAGCTCTTCCTCCAGATAAGTCCTGAAAGCATGATTCCAGAAGCTTTTAGACTGGTCCTGAGAAACACTGTCCTTGAGAGAACTGATACGGCCAGAACTAGTTTCTTATGAGAAGAAGTGAAGAATAAAGCGGTCCACTGAGCGCAAATCAAACCAGACACATTTCGGAAACAAAAAGACCATTGTTTAAACGATCTGCAATGTAGATATCAATAGAATCAAACTAACCATGATAATCATTACATAATAAAATCAGGAGTTGATATGATAAAATCAGACAAATGGTAAGAAAAATTGCCAGATCCATCGCATCAAATCTTTTGAGTGATGAGTGGCTTATGAATATTCATGTCGAAAAAAAAAAATCTACATTTGCATTACATAATGCATTTGACAGATGCTTTAATCCAAACTTACATTTCAAATATTACATTTGGTCTGTTGCTTTCCCTGGGGCTCGAACCCACTATCTTTGCATTGTAGCGCAAAGCTCCACGGACTTAGCAAAAGATTCAACAGACTTCACTTTCTTTATCTTTATCTGTTCCTTGTTTTTTTACAAATGTTCCCATTGTCACTATAAGGAACATAAACTAACCCCTATATCTCTGCGCTTTTCATAAGCAGAGATGAGGATATTCATATTAGAAAAACAGACTGGTTGCTAAAAAACAAACAAAAAAACAGTTCTCCATTATTTACCATAGCTGAGAAAAAGTTTTGAAAATTTGGTTTCTGGGGTAAACGGTTTGGTTGCTGAGGGGCGGTCAGCGCTGTCATATTTTAATTGGCCTCCCCACTTATTTTAAACGGCCAATACTAGCGAATAGTAAATCTTTAACTTCTTCTAGAGCCTTGGGTTCCAATACTTTTTTGCACAGTGGTTCACATGTTCTTGCACAGACTGATAACCTCCACACGTATGTAAGAACGGCCTGTTGGAAGTTTCTACGAGGTTCTCAGTTTGAGTTATAGTTTTAGATTGTTCCCAGATATCCTTTAGTCTGAAAATATACAGCAACCTGAGTCAGACCAGTTTGGACATCTCGGGAAAGTTTTAATGGCTGTAGCTAGAATAGTCTAGGAGGAGATACTTTTGAAATTTATTTGAAAATGTGAAAAAAGACAAATAACAATATGTTTGCTTTTCCAATAAAACCAACCAAAACTTTGTTTCATCATCTTTATCTATAAACTTCTGTTCAATCTCTGCATCCTGACCTGCTTCCCATCTTGCAGTCCATGATGCAGGGGGAGTCGAAGTCAGCCAGCAGGTCATCCATGAGGTTGTAGTCCTGCTCATTTCGCTGAGTCACACCGTAGTATCCCGGAACGAAGGGCTGCAGAGTGTCACTCATGAGCTGCAGAAAACACTGTTGCTCTGATTCGCAGAATTTCTTCAGCAGACGTCCATCACTGTCTGTCTGAAAATTCCCTGAGGAAAAAAAAAACTGAACTTTACTCAAGATTAGGAGGCACCAACTGACAAATTGTGTGTTCAAACTGAACCCCAAAGTGTCCAGAATCTAAGATGAGAACTAATTTTCAGATATCATAACTGGAAACTTTCCCTAAACCAGTTAAAACCTACCAAAACATGATAAAATACCTGAAGAGGTTAATAACTCAAGGAAACCTCTACAATGATGAAAGCACAAACCTGCATGGCCAACCACCTGCACCCAAGGAGAACGTTTCTTCACAGACTCTGGAGGAGGTGACCAGTTCACCATATTCTTTGACTTCTTTTCCTGATGAGTCTAAGAGTGAAGAGGCAAAAAGAGGAAACAATCACAATCTGTCACTTTGATTATAAGAGTTGTTGTTGCCAGATCCCAGGGGCACTGAGTGCGTTCAGCTAAGCTCAAACTCAAGCAGGCAACAACCTTTCCTCTACCAACCATAGGTCGAGTTTTTCCTCATGTAGCAAATCATTAACAACAATCTCGTCCTAAGGAAAGTCATCAAGCAATCGCAAGAGACGCGGATTAAGAAATAGCTAATCCTCGAAGGTCCTTCATGAAACATTTACAGCCACTTGTTTGGCTGCTAGAAAAAAATGAATGTGGCCAACTGCAACAGTAAAGCTTTAATGACCGTTATGTACACATCATGAATTAATCTTTAGTATTTTCCTTTAAGAACACAAAGAGGCAAAACAACTGAAAAGAGGAGGGTTTTAATCTTTCAAATGATTGATATGCTCAACCAAAGATCTCGGAATCTTTAAGAACCTCATCTCTTCGACCAGCGTCTATTTGCAGCTTCTTGAAAAGCCAATTTATTAAAATATACTTGATTTGTAGAAAACGTTAAAATGATTTGACAGGTCAAAGCCACACCACTGACATGTGTCAGATAATACAAGGGCCCCGCCCAATATTTTATCGGTTTAAATAGTTTCATTAAGCTACTACCCTAATCTTCTACCAATAGGGGGGGTCTACAGGACGGGGCTTAAACTGGTCATTCATTTGGCCATAAAGTCCGCTATATTTTACTACTAAGGGTCTAGGACACAAGTTTATTTGGTAAGCAAACGTATTTATGTGACCTGAATGAGACGGAATCCCCTTCAAATTCTTAAGCAAGAGTGGTGGAGAGATTTTTTGGGTCAGATCATCAAATGAGTCTCAGAATTGTTCTGGACAGCTGGACACCTGCTCTGAGTTCCTGCCTGTCCTATACGTCTTTCGCAAATGGATTGAGTTGTTAAGAGTACACAAGTCATTCCCAACACCCCCACTAAGTGTAGGATTCTATTTTCTCTTCCGGTTTTAAATGCATTCAATACCAACAAAAGAGAATCAACCAATAGTCTTAAAGATGTGACCTTTTTCAATGTAAATGAGATAAGGTATGCATTGAGATAAGGCCTAAGAGTTTGTTCAAATAGATCACAAACAAAAGTGATTTTTGCAAAATAGCTACTTCCTGTTGATTTTGGAAACGCAATCTACATTCCTTATATTTAAGTCTTGGTACCCTACACATGTGTGCTAAATTTCCTTTGCCTACTACAAACTGTTAGCACACCATAAAGCATTTTCAACACTTACTTTTCAAACCCCAATCAGGTGTAAATCTCCACCAGTTCTGATGTGTGTGGGAAATTTAGTGCCTTTATGAGCATGTTTAGACCTTGTTTAGTTTAGAAAATGTACCAAAAGCCACAAAATAATAACACTCTTTACTACTAATACTCTTTAATAATTACAGTAGGGGTTTATATAGCCCCAATTTCAAAATAAAATGTTTTTAACCCATAGTAATAAGCTGGATTCAACAACTTCGGAAACTTTCAATATAGTCAAAGCAACAATATTTTCTAAAATGATTTAGCAATGAACTATACTCCTGTCCAGACTCCAGCATAACAATCAAGAAGCCACAGCAAGAACAATATCATCACCCACAATTATTACTGTACTCACTGACACTGAACCAGTCCAAAGGAAACTAACCATCCAACAAACGCCAGACTTCTGAAACAAGTGAATGGACCTCCAAACACTAGCAGCTTCGTTTTCCCCGGCACAAACCCCGTCTTATGGTTTTTAGAAAACCTGTCTGACGAGAATGATATTCCCCACAACAAAACAAGAGAGGCACGGAACACCACTGGAGGCGCGTCCGTCTGACCTTATGAGTTTATTTTCAACAGAGCATTGACGGACCATTGAATGTCTGAATAGAATACTTTTTGGCTCATGATCCATAGAAACGAAAGCCATTCACCAAAAGGGCTGGAGAGACTCAATAGTTACCACATAACAATAGAGATGCATTCAAACACTATTTGAACAGCGATGATGGCTATTCCCAATAGACTTCCGTCACATTTTACTCACATTACAATATTAAGCGCACGTATTAGCACTCTGTAGTACCCACAATTAATTACTCTATATACAATCTAGGACTAAATAATTACCCTCCCTGCTTTTTGAGTGAGGTTTAATAGAAAAGTAAATTTTTATAAACACAACATTTTAAAACATATGGGTTTAGGCGGGAAGATTCTATAATATCAAGTATTTGAAATTCTTCTTCAAAATATGTGTGTCTGTGTGTATATATAAATAAATTATTAACTTCTCATTAAAATGTTTATGTTACAAAGAAATGGCTTGGTTTGGGGCAATAAAGATCTATGGGACAACCCATAAAAGGAGTAAAAACTTGAACTACACTATTGCCAAATAACCATAAATAGACCATCAAGAGGTTACTGATAGTTTACAGACACTATGATTCCAACTGGGACTCATAAAAACCAGCATCCAACGCTTATTGCCAGTCATTCAGACCTACACATTCCTACAGACACCACTACTAAGCCATATTCTTCAGCAAAATGGTACCGAAGGATCAACTAATGAATCACTCCTAGTGGATGTTTAATTAAAAAATATCTATATAAGCAATCAAATGAAAATGTGATGTATGAAGGTCTACTGTGCAACGTTTTACATGTTACGTACACGTTCCTGACCTATATGTGGCACATGAAAACCAACATAAAACTGTGTTTTTTAAATGCATTTTTAACATAACATTATAATATATTAACAGGCGCAGTGGGTAGCACTGTGGCCTTCCAGTTAGAAGGTTGCCGGTTCGAGGCTTGCTGGTGATCTTCCTGGGAAGAGTTTGCATGTTCTTGTGGGTTTCCTCAATATTATAATATAATACTTAACTGTAAACTAAATTAACAACAAAATGAAATTGTTGTGCAGGGGACACATTCATTCATTTTCCATCCATATGCAGCAGAAAATCAAAACCGTTTTTACACACTTGTTAAGGTTGGGTGATTTATCAAAGTAATCATAATCGTCATTCATAAGTTATAATTGTTCACATTTTTCCATTACTTTCCCTTCAAAAACTGGATGTGGAGTCACATGACCCCACTCCGGAAATGTTTTTATTAAGGCATTGTGTGCTTTAATTTCAGCTGTTAATTTATTAATGGTAAAAATATATATATATATACTCATAGATAGTAGCTAGTGTGAGACTATTTTTTTAAATAGTCATTACTTGAAGACCACTCAGTGGACTATGAGATCGAAAGTAATAATTATTTTAAAAAAATCATTGTTCAATAATCGTAATCAATCTAAAATCTTCGATTAATTGATATTTAGATTTTAGGTAAAAAAAATAATAAATAAATATATCGCCCAGTCCTATTACTAGGGTTAAAACAATGTGTTTTCTGTGCAAGTATTACATACTAGTATGATGATGTTTACCATCTCCTTTATAAATGTTCAATATTCAAAGTTGGAAACTACTGGTTTACAGGGACTAACTATTGGTTTACAGAGACTAACTACTGGTTTACTAAAATCTGGTTTAATAAACTTACAGTAACACTACAAACCATGATGTCTTTGGGATATTTGTAGTAAACGTACTTTAAGCAAGAAAAAAAATCTCTTAAACTACTTATTTTAACAATTAATCCGTTTTTTGAACCTCAGGGATGCCTTCTTTATTTTTTTTTCTCGTTCAGTGATTGAACGGTTTGTCTACTGGGGTAGTGGCTTTCAGGTTACCAAAATTACAGGTAAAACGGATATTTACCGTAAACGGTTCACCGGGAGACGGGATGTAGTAGCCGTAACCCGTGAAATCCTCTTCGCTTTCCTCAAAAGAAGAGGCGGGGGAGAGGCCATTGGAGGACGAGTTTGAGAGTTTTCTGAGCCCCAGGGACGAGGCTGGGGAGCCGCTGAGGCCGCTGTCCGAACAGAACGACTCCTCGTCCGTTTGGTGATGATTGTGTGAGGCTGAGCAGGGTCCACTGGATGTCGGCTCGCATACACAGGTTACGACCAACTCGGGAACAGAAACACGAGGGCGCCTGGAGAGCTGTTCCACCGGTTCCCCGGAGTGGCTATCCTGGATCTCAACCATCCTCGAGCAGGGTGGTGGATTATCGGGTGTTTTGGTCATCACGCTAGTTCAGATCTATCGTATCAGACCATCGAGTTTACTGGTAACGGTTTATCCAGATTACGGCTCGAAAGCGGGTCGACGCTACCTCACCCCGACTGTGCGCGTCGAGTCGCGTGGATAACGGGAACACGCAAGAATGGGTCACTATTTGTTCACATCCTGTTAAAGTCGAAACAGATTACACACCCTAATAATTGCGGATACAAGCAAAAATGTTGCCGGAGGACCGTGTACGTTTTATTAAGTGCTGTAAGTCACGCATTAACTTTGTTCCGCCCACCTTTTTAAAGCCACAAAAGAGAATATCCACACATTTGGAGTAAAGTGTACAGCTCCACCTAACGGCCAGTACACGAAAGTTGCCGAATAAAACGCATTTGCATCTGATTGGACAAAAGCCTTTCTGTCTTCGCTTACTGTTCCGGCTATACTCAGCTTCCATTGGTCAAAAATAATGTCCAGCCTTCCCTGCATTTCACTTTAAACCTACCCACCTTTTTTCATTGGCTAATGGCTAGTTTTGCGTGCTGATTCGCCCCCGATCTACCGTTCTACGGTCACGGGTTTTTTTTATTTATCTGCATTTTATATTTGTATTTTCTATTTGCTGCATTCTTATTTTTAAAAGTTGATTAATTTTATATGTTTGAAGCACGCGATACACATTTGAATAAGTAGGCTTCAGTTATAAATGTCATTTATTCTTTGTTTGGGTCCCAGCTTATTTAATTTGGCAGTACAACTATTAATATAATTATATTTATTAATTTATAGTTTTCGCAAAATAAATAATTGTAGATATTTTGTCGTTGGATGTAAAAATAATAACATTAATATGAGTTTTCTCATTAGAGTAATATTAATTTCTGAATTGCTGATAAAATATTCAAATAAATTTTTTGAAAAGCATGAAAAGGTTGAATAGCATCAACAGAAAGTTGATTATACTTTAATATTTTATTTACAAGGTTAAATGATCATTTCAAAATATATATAATTAGGACTTTTTTAGGATACCATAGTGATACTCAATGTCTTACCTCCATTTATTTTGATTTTCGTAATTAACCATGAAAAATTTTATCACACATCTAAAATTTATTTTTAAATGTGGTGATTGTTGGATTCCTTTACGAGTTTGTTTATAAAGTATTAAACATTTAACAATTTGGCAACTGGTTTAATGTCTAAAGATTGTTGCTTGCACGTAAAAATGTTAGTTACAAGTATTAGAAATGCTAGCAGACAAAATGCCTTTATGTAAAGGTATATTATACACATTAGCATTCCTAATAATTCTTAATATAGCCCTGTTTCAATAGCATTATTCATCAGTATGGTTAAACCAACTTGCTAAAATGAGTGTTCGAAATTGAAAAACGAATAAAGGAAAGACATAAGAGCAAACACTTTTATATAAAAGGGTATGTTTTCCAGAATCACACACCAAAACAAGTGATTAATGCAAACAGACATGAACAGCAATTATATAAAAACAAGGGTCCACAAACACTAATTCATAAAATGTACAAAGGGATGTGTAAAAATGTAATCCTGAGGTTATACATTTGGACACTTCTGGTTTACTTCAAGTCTGATATGGCAACAATTTGAGTAGTTGCTTCACAATGCCAGTGTCAGTTTGAGCTGGGCCCATGACTTACATTGAGGAGAAATAGAACAGCATTCAGGTCTTATTGGAATAAATTAAAGCAGCCATGCAGGAAGAAGTAACTCTCCAGGTTTTCAGTCTCAGATTTTGTGCATACGCCCTAGAAGGAGATCTTGGTGCCTTAGGATTAGTTAGCGTCCAGTGTCTAGATCCCTCATGTAGTCCTGCAAAGCTTGGAGTCGAGCATCAATCTCCGACAGATCAGCGCCCGTGTCGATAGATGAGTCTGAGTAAGAATCAAACAGCTTTTATATGGAGAACACTATTATTGATCAACACATTAATACACGGTAACTGTGTGTTACCTCCCGCTCTTATCCTTTGTGCCGGGGTGCTACAAAATGGTTTCTTGTTCACGTATCTTCCTTTTGACTTTTTTTGGGGGGGGAAAAAAAACACTTTTTAAATAAACAAAACCTTAGAAATAAGCACACCCAAGCAAACTAATGGTTCTTGTTACTTACCACTGCTGGACCATTATATACCAATTTCCTTCCCCTGCAAGAAACCATCAGAAAACATTTTACAGCATGTAAATTTAGTGCATGGCCAGAAAAAAAAAACCAAACAAACAAAAAAAAAAACAGTCATCCCCTGGATTTAACCAAGAGCCTCCCATTGGATAATTACTGCATGGTGATTATCTTTCAACTGGCAACAAGTTATTTAACCCCAACTGGTGCAATGAGTTGTTTTTCATTTCTTCAACAACCATCTAGAGAGACACATCTTGTGGTCGTCGAAAAGATGTTAGAGGGGTTAAATCATTGGCATACTTCAAGCAGAGAAAACATTTAAGGAGATTAAAGAAACTATTGTATATATATATATATATATATATATTGGGTTAAGAATGGTAAAAGCATTAAAAAAATAAATGATAGTGGGAACCAATCAACTTTGAAGGAGAAATATGCCCGGTAAACAATCCACAATGATCGGTGATGATTAAATGAAATCAAAACGTTATGTTGAAATGGCTACGTTTGATAGTGAAATTAAAAACTTGAGGGATTGGGACTGAATAGCTGGGGGGTGGGGGTTGTGGTTATAAAACAAAGGTAAATTTCAATGTTATCTTATTAATATTTTAAAATAACATTAGCATGTTTTTCAATGTTATTTGTTGAGATAACCATTTTTGTGTTCTGTAACTGGTCAGAGTTTGAGTTGTGTCTTGTTGGCTTTTGAGTTGGTTAAGTTTGATCTTGTTTAATTGTTTCTTGGCTTCATTTGATGAAATATTTATTTTGGTAAAAATAACTTGGTAACAGATTCATGGGTATTTAAGGTTCACTATATATTAGATTAGAGGATTTCCATCAATCAATAAATTGATGGACGGTCCATGCAAAGGACCTTTGAGTTCAACTTGAGTCAGAGGCTACAGCAAGTGTCCAAGCCATCAATGGTTCATGCACTGAAACAATCACAGAATTCTCAAAGCTGGCATTCAAAAGAGATGGGTAGAAACAATTTTCTTAAAAGTCAGTGTAAACTCATTAAGTAGGACTGAATAGAAATGAATGAGCCACCTGACGTCTCATTTACCCTGGCCAACATGTACCTGGATAAGAACATGGTTAGTGTTTATTGACTTACCTGCTATTTAAAGGCTTAGCCAGCTCTTCAAAGTCAGCCACTGATCCTTCAGAAGAGCATCGACTCCTCCTGCTCTCCACCGACACGCTCCTGCCCCTGCCAGCACTTCCTGTTCTCATCAGCTGAGGAACGAGCTCTCTGGAGCGTGAACGCCCTCTTTCCATCAGACCCGGCGAAGCCAGCATGTCTCTTCTAATCTTCCTCTGACTGTTGGAAATACAAAAAGACCTCATGTGAATGCAAGAATTTGGTTGAGGTGGATTATGTCTAGTGAGTTGTAGGGGATGAAGGCTTTCTCTTATCAGTCTAATACTAAAACTCCCATAGAATATTCACAAATGGAATCAAGCAGAGGGACGAAAAGCTTATTTTCCACACCTTTCAAAGTAAACTGTATTCCTGCTCATAGACAAGGCAGTGCTTGGTGGAGAAGAGATGAGAAATTAAACACGTGAGAAAAGAAAATGAAGCTTTCAAACTGAAAAGGTCTTACTTCTTCAGCTCAGCCTCCTTCTGCCTCCGTTGTCGATCTTGTATGTAAGCTGTGGGATCGAAACGAGGGCCTCGTGAACCTTGTGTGAGCAAAGACAGGGCTTGGTTGATATTTACCACAAATTTATGGATGAAGAGCTATTCTTCATTCTACCTGTTGGAGACGGTGAGGGTCGAGTGATGCAGTTTCGAGACCCTGAAGAATCTGCTCTTCGGATTCTCTCTTCTGACCTCCGCCCCCTGTCTTCCATTCTCTCTCGCGACCCAGAGCGCGCTCTTACCCCTACACGAGTCAAACTGCGCTCTCTGGACAAGGACCGGTGAACTTCCCCATCACTTCTGAGCCCACCACGGCTAGACATTCCAGGAGTTGCTCGTCTACAAAGTCAACGTTAAATGTCAAACTGTCAGCAGTGCATTTTAGAAGAGTTCGATACAATGCCGGCGTTCCAAAAATTCATTGCTCCCCTGGAAAAAAGCAACAGTGTTAAGAAAAAATTCTTTAAAAACAGTCAATTTACTAATTTATGTTAAGTTTAGGGTTTGTATTAACTTCCAAACATACACGGATGCACTCTCTGTCTGTATTTCTGCAGCAAAATACTGTTAGAAACAGTGATTAGAAAAGTTTGTTTCTTTGTTGAATTATATTTTGCATTAAGATTCATTTTAAGTGTACTATTTTGTTTCTTTTTATTTAATGCACAATAGAACAGTTAATTTAAATTTTACAAGTGCACTGATAGAACTGATGTTGAAGTCTGACACTGTGGCTTAGTGGACCACGTGCCGTAAATTGTGCATGATGATGCACAACGTTTGAATCCCAAACCCGTCGACATTTCCAAACCCTTCCCTTCTCTCTACCCTCATCTCATCCTCACTATCTCATCTCTTCCAAAATAAAAGGGCAAACATTTCTGTAAAATCTGGGAACGTTAGCTGTGTGTTACTATGGTTAACAATATAGTACAGTGATTTATAAAGTCACCTGGAACCATGAGTGCACTTATTCAAAATTAAATTAAATCAACATCATGAAACCTGTTAATTTACAAAATAAAATTTTCAATAAAAAGAAATACCGGTAGGTGTTTTATTGAGCTTACCCACGGCGTTGGGAGGCCAACTCAGTTGTAAGACTTTTAACACGTATCCTCAGAGCTCGTTCGGATGCCCTGAGCTCCTCCAACTGCCAGAGTAAATAATAATATTTCAATAATCTGTTAATTATTCATAAACACAGAGATCCACTGTGAGATCCAACCTGTTCCACAAGGAGACGCTGTTCCTGGCTCCTCTTGATAGCAGATCGCTGACTCTTAGCCCTCTCCTTCAGCAGTTGTTCTTCCAGGCTGGCCACTACATCTCTGAGACCACGAGGCCCAGCCTTTGAAGCAGAGCCGGACATCTGCAGACGATCGAGAGCCTTGGCCAGGACCTCCTTCTCATCTCTCACCAAAGCCAATCTAAATCAAGAGGAATTTGTTTTAAGTAGGTCTTGTTGATAAAGTGGCTACATAGTTGGGATATTTTAAAAGAGCCAGGGCATGCCACATGTAGAATGCAAGTTGTAACTATTTTTAAACATTCTCTGCCAGGCTGTCACTTTTGCAACGGAAAGTCCCACTTTCTTCATGTCTTAAAAAGTACTTTATGACATCTGGGGTCGTTCGTTATACTGCTGCAGAATAAATATGGGGGTCAACCTACAGCATTACATCTGACAAAATCTCCAACTCCATTTGCAGAAATGCAGCCCCAAAAATTAAGGAACCTCCTCCATGCTTCACTGTTGTCTCCAGACACTCATTATGGTACTGCATTCCAGCCTTTAAAGCAAATCACTTTCTTCTGCAGCGAAATATTTCAGGTTTTGACTCATTCCAGAGCATGAAGTAAAAATCAAATAAATGGGGTTAAATAGATTTATTCTGGAGTCCTCCCAGGATTTCACCCAACGTGGATTGGGTAAACCTTCAGCTAAGCCACTTTCTCATGTGCATTTACCATATTCTTAAATAAATAGTTCAGGAGTTTAGTGTTGTTTTGGGGAACGTTTATGAATTATACCATAAACAGGCGACAATGGGATATGTTGTTTGTACATGTGAAATTGTAAAAATTCCTCATAAGTAACCGACTCTGCTCGAAGCTTGCGTGTTTCCTGGTCTGGGATTTTGTGGTCTCCTCTCAGCCCCACTGCTTTTAGCTCAGACCTCAGAGCTCTGATCTCCTTCTGAAGCTCTGCAGGATCAGGTTTGCCAAGAAATGGAAGCGGAAGAGGATAATGTATCCTATGTGAAAGAATGAAATATTGTAATACAGTAACCGTTTAAAATTGATCAAAGCAGATTGAGTGATCAAACACCACCGACCTATCAAACTCCACAGTGTAGATGAGGATGAGGTATCGTTTAGCACTGAGTGCAGGAGATTGTGGCTGGGCGCGAGGACGCCCAACAACTCCTGCTTTCCTGTTACGCAAAAGCTCCAGATCTGAATACGTCAAGAGGTCGAGAGTTACTGATTCACTGGCCTTTAAAAAAAAGAATCAAAACAGGACATCCCATTTCAATTAAGGTTTGAAGAAATGTCTATAGAATTTAAATAAAGCATTGTTCTGTTAAATTCCCACCTTGTTGACTGCAGACTCAAGCATGCTGCAGAATACTGGGAATTGCTTAAAATTTCCAGTTTTCCTGGTTAAATCCTCAATATCTGTTTGCAGACCAAATTTAAGAGTTCATCCAAGGAAACATTAAACGGCATTTTTAACGTTAACTTACAAGCAGGATCGAATTCTCCTCTCCACTGGTCAGCTGAAACAACATCTGAAATCTCCACAGTTAGCAACCGCTCAGTCAACTCAACCTTGACAGCAAATTCAGTACCACGAAATTTCATTTCTTGAACAACTGTACCCATCTCTATTTACTGTGGCAATCTAAAAGAATAATTAAAAAGGGATCATTAGCATTGTTCACAGCATTAATTCCTGTCAACCTTCTTTAAAACTGTTATCTTGAGAGATATTGGTCCCATACAAATTGCAACAGTTATCTTGAGTTGTGTGGGTTTAGTCATGCAATGTTGTTCATGTTAAAAGCTGTCTACTGCAAGTGTCATCTTCACTGCCACAACACGGGCAGGATTTGGGTCATGGACAATATGAATGAATGAGGTTCTTGGGTCTTTACACCTCACTGAATACGTTTCTACTATACATGAATAACTGTAATATCACTTATTTACGACTAATTCGGTAAAACACTAGTCTACAAAACTAAACACGCATTTAAGGTGAAAATTAATGTCAGTTAATGTTACTTGCTAACCTTTTGATTTCACCTTAAGAATGCCCACGCAAGTCTCGAGCAATAACACCTTGAAAGTAATTCCAAAGTAACTTAGAGACATTATACACAACGGTATTGGATGTTACATTTCGACAGCAACAGCGTAAGATATTGCTAAGAAAAATGCGTTAAGAGTCCATACAAAACTAGCAGGCTAGCAACATACCAGAAATGGTGGAAACGCGTCAGGCAGGTACAGGTTGCGCGAATAAAATCCTACATTAAAATAAAATTACAATTATTGTCACTAAGAAACTTCAATAAACTACCTAACATATATACTAAAGAAAAACATGGCTAGAAAACTGCAGGTCGTTACTGCTCGGCTAAAACAACTGAAAACAGCGGCTCAACAACCGGGAATTTAAGACGCCCGCCCACAACTATGTTCATTGGTTAGCTTGAGGAGATATCGAAATTCTATTGGTTGCCCGGTGTGCCGTTCAAAAGAAAAGCTTTTGATTTAGGCAACGCCCTCAACTTCACGCCCAGTAACAGCTTGACATTTTCTAAAAATTTCAAAACTCATTAAAACACAATCTTCAGTGAACATTTGCAACAAATAGTTTTCGTTTTTTAGTCTATTCGTTTATTCGAAGCCTACACTAAATTTCTAAAATATAAATTTTTTATCTTACAAAAATCCTACTAAAATTGATGCACATAGTGATATTTTACGGTTAACAAAAATATCACAAAACCTAGTTTTTTTTTTACAGTACTTTCAAATACTGTTTTATTTGACCACACCATAAAAGGATCATGCAAAATAGATCATACCAAAGAATTAATTTATTCACATTTCTATAATCGAGTCATACACGCAAGTATACAATTCATAGTTTTTCATCTGATATACAATTTAATACTGAGACCTGTAGACTCTCGACTCTTTTAGTGCTTTATTGTGGTTAGGAGGTGGAAGATAACTTTCCTCCAGAATATATTTAACCGGCTGCAAAAAGTCACAAGCTGGATGAAAGCAATCCCCATTAATGTTCTGTGCTTCTTGCACCGGAAGGTAACAGTCCTGCATTTCCAGAAGTCCAGATCTCTCTGGAATACTGATAGGCTCAGCTACTGCTAAATTATAAGAAGGGTTTTCAAACAGCTTAGCAGAAGTGTTTAAAGGGATATGGTGAGGGTCGCAAACTGGAGAAGTATTCGTGTTGCTATTTGAAGAAAGCAATGTGGCTTGACAACCATGGAGATCAATATCCTGCAGATTTTCTGATGTTGGATAATGCTCAGAACCGTAGACCTCTTGCAGCTCACACTTCAGAAATCCTCCAGTCCCACGGGTGCTATAAATACTCTGCAAAAAGACATTTAGACTTCACAAACTTAGAAAAGGTAAATATGCTTAAACCGATTAAAAACTAAATATTTATTGCACTAGGTATAATTTATAACAAAGAACTACAGCTTGGAACATGCAGACATTTACGTCTCATTACAATGTAGCCCACCTTTGTGGTCCACGTGCCTGTGAGTTTTGGTTCAGGAACGTCTGGATACAGCCGTTTCTTTAACCTGTAATGTAAAAAAAAGCCTATTAACTGCTGAAGAACTGCAAAAAAAAAAAAAAAAAACAGTGGGACTTCTACAATGTAATATATTGCTTAGGAATGTTCTATACCATTTCCTCTTCCTGTAGCAAAGGGCCGCTATAATAACGAACACAAGAGTTGCTGCAGTGCACCAAATAACAGTGGCTGCAATCATCTGGTCAACTGTAAAGATTTCAACCCAAAGTTATCAGATATACTCCTTTTAATCATCATTTTGAGTTTCATCATGCTTACGATCATTTTCGATGTCCATTGTGAATGAGGCAGCATCTCCTTCCCCTCCAGATGTGAAAGCAAAAACTTTAAAAGTGTAGGAGCCCGAACCTAAAGTGAGGTTAACTTTATGTTCTAAAGTAAAAAGTAAAAAATAATTTTACGTATTGTGTGATGTAAAACTCATTAGTGTTTGTTAGAGGAAAAACACACCCTTTGTCACTGTTGTATTAGTGATGGAAGCAGAATGGATAACTTCGACTTTGTAGCCCAGTATAAAGCCTTGTTGCTGGGCTAAGGGAACTTCGTCCCAGGAAAGCTGAAGGTTCCTAGCAATCTGTTTGCCCCTCAGATTTTGAACAGTTCCGGCTGGTCCTAGACAGTCACATCAAATTAGACAAAATTGAGTATTAACGTAACAAATGTTTGTGTTTATTGTTAGTAAGCCAATCTATTCAAAGTTTCATATTTTATGTACCATCCATTAATCAAGTTTTAAATGAACATTCTCAACATATTTATGTCAATAACATGCTGCTAACTATGGTAAAAGTTTACTTCTGGTACTTTATCAATCAAGGCATCATATTTACAGTAGGACGTGTTCTAAATATGCTAGAGACACTCTTACATCAAGGATTTGCAATTCTCCTTCCTCCTTTATACTTTAATAAAGGTTAATTTTTACACCTTAAACCAATATTTGGTATTGTAATAGTAATAAGTTCTCAAACAGCCCCTATTATGAATTTTTGTTAAATGTGTCAAGTTAAAGTCTTTGTCTTTAATTAGAAATGACAGGAGAGTATGTAGACAGGAAAAGGGAAGGGTTGGGAAATAACAATGGGTATCGAATTTGTCTACTATATCACAAGGCCCAAAAAAAAAAAAAGTCTAAAATGACACGTCACTAAAACAAATCTTTGGTAATATGTGACCAGTGGTGTGAAGTCAGAGGAAGCAAGAGATTATTCTGGAAATAATATGCAAAATTATATTTATTCAGTAATGTGTACTTTACAGTTACTTTCCATTTATATTCTCCATTTTCAATTTTTTTTAAATCAAATTTGCAACATTTATTGTTGAATTACAAAGAGACATGCTTGGCCTCACCTTGGTTTGCTGTGCAATATGACTGATGAAGCCCACTGCACGCCACTGGTTGTATCGCAATACATCCCTACCACCAGAGCTAATTTTGCTAACAATTTTATAAAAACGAATGATTCTACAACATACTTGGGTCTAAACACCAACCACAACAGATTGCATACTGTAATGGAGGGGTTTGTATAAAAGAGTGACAAAACAAATCATTTGGGAGTCGTTGAAAAACGACTGGTAATAATATTATAATATTGTAAATGTATTATAAAACAATTAAAGTATTTTTACCTTGTATGTGCCTCAGACTAAAGTTGAAAACTCCCAAAACCACAAATGTAACCTTTCAAAATCATAATATGGGCTCTTTAAGTCATTATTTACCGGGAATGCTCTATTATTCACTCATGAATAATTTATCAATATAACAATAAATTAACTTAATAGTATTTAAAATGTATTAATGATTAAATGAGAATCAGAGATCAAAGTTTGTCAACTCACTTTGTTCAACAGCATATCCCTCATTTCTCTGCAAAAGCACTGGTGCATCTTTAGTGCAGGCATACACCGAAAATACATATCGTACTCCTGCTTCAAAATCACCTATGAGAAGAAAGACAAAAAAATAGTATATCCATAAAAATATTAATGTTTTAGTTAAAAATCAAAAGACTCTAATGATTGATGAAAGCGTACCTGACCGATTCCACTTTTCACAAGTATCCTCAACACACCCTGGGATCTTCTCCCATTTTACATCACAGTTTGTCTTCGAGTTGCTTGGAAACCATTCAACCACATAACCACAGGTCGAAAATGGGCTTTTCTTCCAGAAAAAATCAAAGCCCCCTTTGCTGCCATAAACACGGCTGACATTAATTCCATTCCCTGAAGAGTGTTGTAGATAAAGTTTTAAAAAAATCATTTTCATCACAGACAAACAGGCTTTAAAATAATCAGATACCCACCAAGATATCTTGAGATGACCATGGTAGAAGGTGGAGAAAGACCAGCAGAGTTTTTCCCCGAGACTGTGATTTTCTTTTCATTTCTAGAGGTGATATCGTAGCACAGCTGCTCATTTGCTCCAATATCAATTAATAGGCTCTTTTCATCTGTGTTATTTTCTAAAGTAAGTTCATATCCTGTAATAATGCCATGGCTTTGTTTTACAGTCAGAGGCTGCAAACATAAAAAAAAATCAGTTGTTTTTAACCAGAAATGCAAAGAAAAACTGGTAAAAATAATGGGAATACCTTCCACAAAATATGAGTACTATGCTCCGAGTAACGAATCCATACATCAACAGCTTCTGGATCTGAAGAGATATTTTTATAAAGCCGATTATAGAAATATATGAAAGTTGATATCATTTAAATATGCTGTAGGTTCAATAAATATTACATTTACTCAACATAATTGGAGAATTGTTTAAGGTGTCAGGACTAGTGACGGAGAGGTTCTCCTGGCCTTCACATATCCGAGTACATTTAGTAACTAGTGAGGCGGGTTGAATCAGCTCGTAAGAATGTAGAATAATGTAATAATTAGTGGGAGAAATGTCCTGATTACTTCTCCTGAAATATGTTAATTAAATGTCCCTTCTAGGGTGAATCTGATTTATTGTAGTTATTTAAATAAAACAATAAAAAATAAATACACAAATAAAAACAGCTATGTTCAATATAAATAGCATAGGTAATACATTTAATTTTAATTTAGGAAGATGCAAAAAAACTGACTAAAGAACACGCTCTTAAACTGGACATAATGGATAAAAACCATTGTCGTGAACATTGTTCCAATCAAACTGTTTTTGAAGTATTTAACTTAAATCTTTTTTTAACATGTTACATTTTTGCATTAATTTTACATAAAGTGTATTTTACAACTTACAATCCTCTTTAGTGGAGAAAGCAGTGATTTCACTCCAGTCCCCCCACTTGTAGAAATACTCAGAAGAGCCACATCTGACTTTGGCTGTGTAATTATTAAAAGGTTGAAGATGTGTAAGCATAACTGATGCAAGCCCCACATCACAAAAGGTTTCCTTTGAGAAAAAAGAAAAGAATCAAAGGTAATCTATTCCAAACTGGCCAAATAATAAATGCTACAACTGGTGATACCAACATTGTAAATGTTTCCACTGAGCATCACTTGACAAAGCAGTGGAGTTGTGATATATTTTGTTATGTCCCAACTCCACAGAAGAGTGACATTTCTGGCATGGGCCACATTTCGTATTTTCTCGGTGCTTTCAACAATACTACAATACAAGAAAAAATAGCATTAAATGTTAGAGTTTTGTGAATTAATATTGAATAATGAGGTAAATTAAACAATTTACTTCTGCGCATTGGGTCAGCTGTGTCAGTGAGGGTCTTCAAACCAAGAGGATTTTTGGCGATCAGAGTCCATTTTGTCACCTGCTTGGTTAGGATTTGTTGATCACATTGATTGAACTCACATTCTCTAACAAATTTGAAAAAAAAAAATAGAAAGTTAAATGGAATCACACAATAGATTCAAGCATAATTACAAACTGTATTTTACAATCAATTACTACCTTCCATTAAGAGAGTAGTTTGTCTTCCGTGGGCCGTGGAGATATGTTTTTCTTCCAAGACTCCAGTGACACTCCGTCGAGCTGAGATCCCGCGTAACACATGTAAGATTCTGGTCATCTGGAGGATCTACAGAAATGAGAACAACCTCTTCACTAGGAATAGTAGACAGAATTACTCTTTCAAGGCTACATTCAGACTAATCAATTCAGATTTAAGTAACTCTTAGAGGCTCAGGAGTAAGCCATATCACTCAACAGTGAAAACAAACAAGTATGCAAACGTAGTACTAGGCAATTGTGTGATTAAACTAATTTCTGATTGTAGCCAAAAGGAGAACCTTTAAATATATCTCTCTCTTTAAATATATCTCCTTTAAATATAACTCCTCTCGTTGGCATTGTTGATTATTATTAAACACTTATTATCAAACTCTGTTGGCCTCCCTGCTTGTTTAACAACTGTTACTGCCTCTGAGTTTCTATGTTTCCGAGAAACGTTGTCAATGAAATGTCTTTATTTGATTTTGGAGCCACATGGTAAGAAACAAGGAGTCATGAACTCAAACTGAAAAGTGTTGGATCTGTTCTACCAACCATCAGAATCTATACTGAAAATAGGGAGAGAGACATTGTATGGAAGAGGATATGTGTTTACCACTTTACTGACTCGTTGGAAACTCATACAAAATTGGATTCAGCAAAAGGAGGAGCTAAACTGGAGTGGATACACTACAAACTTACAGTAAGTAGCTTAAAATCTTCCGAACATGTTTTTTTCAATGATTAAAATTCATTGAACTTTAGAATGAGGCAGAATTTACCTTGTAATTTGTAGCTTGTTATTGACACGAGTCCACCTTAAATGTGAAGCTGCAAGAGAGGCAGCTTATTAATCATGCTAGGTTTTCAGTTTCTTATCGACGTTTTTGAAACAGATTTGTTTAAGAAGCTGCACTGCAAAAAATAAATTCTTGACAAGCCAAAAAATCTTGAAATTAGGCAAAAATTCCTGTTTTTTTTTCTTCCAAGATAAATTAACTAGCCTAGAATTGAGAGTGAAAGATTATTTTACTTGTTTCAAGAAAATACGACTTGAATTTTCTTGCTTAGAAAAAAATGCTAATTCTGAGGATATTTTACATTGAATTAAGTAATTTATTAAAGTGACCATTACATTTTAACACAGTACTTCCTGAAACAAGAAATATCAAGTCATATTTCCTTATTTTAAGAATACAATGATTCTTATTTTAAGGATTCTATTTTATTTTATTATAATAATATAAATTATTAATTTTAAAAAATATTATTTTCATTTGACATTTCTTTTGAATCAAATGAGAACAAGAACCGCTAATCATTAAAGCAGAACCTTTTATTTCATGCTGGCAGGCAAATTATTGTTCACCAAAAAGTATTCACAGTAAGTCCAAAATTGGACATGCATATTTTCCTTAACAGTAGCCAAGAATACATCAAATTAAATATGATTTTGGATCATTTAACAAATAAAAAGAGATTTTGTCTCTTCTTCTTTTTTTCACTTATCAGCTTATTTTTAGCACTAGAATGCCTATATTAAACTGAAACATTTTCTTAGAATGAGCTTGAAACACTTAGAATGTTTAAATATATTCTTATATCAAGATATTCTTACCAAGAGTATTTAAGATAACTAAAGATAAAAATGCTAGATTTGACAATTGTTATGTTGTTTTTAAGACATATGTCTTGCTTGAATCTAGTTTAATTATCTAAATTTACTTATATTTTTCTTGTTTTAAGACAGTCAGAACCTTCTATGTAAGAAGACTTTTTTTCTTGTTTCAAGACATCTTACCAAGTAAAATTTTCTCACCCCATTGGCAGATAATTTTGCTTGATTTAAGTTTTATTTACTTATTTTGTTGTTTTTTTTTTTCTTATTTTTGCGTGTGCATTTTTTGCAGTGTGAAAACAGCTTTGTCTATGCAAAGGCAAGCAAAACTGAGCCAAGAACTTTAAAAGACATTTTTAACTGCGTTAATAGTCTCTCTAACACGGAATGTTTGCTGGGAGGGAGCACAAAACTGAAGGTGTAAATTTTATGCATTGTTTTTGGGTCATGAAACAGTATTTTCATGACAATAATGTCTTAAAAATCCAGTTCATTATCTATTTCAAAAGTCAGATAAATGCAACATTTCTGTTTAAAAAATTAAATTTGACTTAAGATATGCAAGACACGGCTTGAAATAAAAAAAAAAAAAATCACAATTGAGATGTTCAGACTGTCATGGGCAAATTCTGACTCGTCTGAACATTGCCTAAAACATGTAAAAAAAAGGTCAGGAAGAAATAAGTTTGGTCTCTCTCTAAAAAGAGAAACTCTGCAGAAGGGTTGTTTAATAATATCTAGATTTTACGCAATTTAAGAGTTTAATTAGTTTCTTTTTTGGGAGTTTAAATGTTTGTCATATAGTTTCTCATCAATTCTACCACAAAGCCATTTAACTTGATATAAAGTAAATTTCATTGTGAACATTTGGCTGTGGTTGATGGGCAAATGAAAATCAGGCACATCTCTGTTGATTAAATTCTGATTGAGTACTAATAGAGCACCATACCTCACTACTACTTTTCCAGCTTTCCTAGCTGCAAAATCTACTTTTATCCAATCTACTCCTTAATTTTCTTAAGGAACTTTACTCTCTCTTACAATGCAAGGTTCCAAATCTCGCAGTTTTCTGTTTTTCAAATCCTTCAAGAAGAACCTTATCACTAAATTAATTTTAAAAACATGCTTGTAAAAGCTGACAATTCAATCAATCTAGATGAAATAGGAAGTGTTAGCACTTACATCCTACAAAAACAGAGGAGCCTGCAGAAGGGCTTCCCTTTATGTCACAGTGTACATCTGAAGTTGAGTCAGAAGGTTCATGAAAGTTAATTGGTGCAGTGATGTACGTCCGGTTGCTAATGCGGAGCACAAACTGAGATGAATTAGAAAGTGAAGCGTTGCTTGATTCCAGGATGCAACAGAATCTGACCCTACTCCCAACCATGAAGACGTGATCTTGAGGGTAGACAAATGATCCTCTGGTAATTTGATCTTGCCCTGGAAATTTGTATGAGTTAGCCTTTTGGTTAATTTAAGCATACAATAGGAAGAAAACGTATGAAACCAACCTTCGTGCACATATAAAGTAGTCCACTTGCTAATGTGATGCTGGTCTCGCCGCCTAAGTCTGACCGAAAGGGATGTACACTGTAATGGTATCGGTGAGGTCCATTTCCACAGATAAAGTCCTGTTTTATCTGGGTTCAGATGTACATTTTGCTAAAATGGGCAAAATGAGAAGAAAATAAATGTAGAGATATGATGCAGATAATTTCGCATGGGAAAAAGAATCCACTTACAATGTGAATAGGCTTCATCTGTTCAGAAAGAAGGACCTCTACATCATAGCTGGCATTCTTGGAGTCATTATTTTCATCTTTCCATGAAACATGCAAAACCCATGCACCATTGTCATAAAGATCAGTTTCTTCTGCATACACTTTCACATCTTTTATAGACAGTGAGTCCCCTGTGGGTGCATAGGATTTTGTTGAGCACATAGCAAGTCTAGGAAAGTTATTGGGTTAAAATGTTAGGATTAAAAAGGAGGTTAACACTTTTGTGTTTTTGAGGATGTCAGTCACTTCAGGGTGATTTTCAGTTGACATTTTCTAAATAAAAAATAATTGTGGCCTGGAATTTTTTAACCTATCATTAGTAACAACATTTTGTATTTTGGACTGATGTATTTTTTTAGTTTTTTTGTCGCACCAGATTTGAATTTTTTTTCTTCATTTATTGTTTGGGGATATTTTTGCCCCATTGACTTCCATTATTACAACCTTTTTATTGTTTGCAAAGCCCTGATACCAAATGCTTATTCAAATCTTACAGAATTTCAGAGAAATATGAGTTTTACAGTCAATCACAATTTAGAACCATTAGGCCTGTGCAATGAAGTCAATGGGGGGAAAAAATTATGTTGAAAATAATTCAGTATTACTTTTTTCCCTTGCCGAATAAAGGGTAAAAATCATGGATTTTAAAATACTTTGTATTGATATTTAAATCATTTAATAATAATTCTGATAGACTTTTACAGCAGTTTAATTTAATTGTTAACAGCCTCGAACAACACAAAAGGGCAGTGAATTTCAAAATTTCACAAGGGATGAAGCAAAAATTTAAATTCATTTACGAAAAACCCACAATATTTAGATGTCAATGTGATTATCAATTCAAACCTAAATTTGTTTGGAACTTACCATCTTGTTTGGTTTGGGCAATCAGAGAAGAAAGAACAAACAAAAGCCAAACAGCCATAATGGATATCAGTAGATTGTAGATAAATAATGGCTCACCGCTGTCTCCATCAGCGACTACATCTGATAGGGAAATAAAGCTTCATCATAAATGCATTACTAATGGATCTTCAATTAATATGAAAGTGAAAGAAGAGACAGTTACCAAGACCACTCCAAACAGTTTCTCTCAATATACAAGGTTTGTGAACCCATTTAACCTTTTTAGGTTTTATTATACAACATATAAAACTAAACTGAACGCTCATCTGGCCATTAGAAGGCACCATTATTGGAACACTAGAAAGGCTCATTGTAGATTCCGGATGGGATTTTCAATAACCATGATCTAAAGTAGTTACCTAATGATTGATTAGTGTAGTTATCCACCGATACAAGCACACTGACTATAGCCATTTTTGTGTACAAACCCCACCAGTTCAGGTGTTGTTAAACCAGTCTGTTCACTCAATGTTATATTCTTTAAATGATTCAGTGCTGATGGGATTTAAGGAAAACTTTCCATCTGTTTATTTACAAGTTACCATTGCCTTGAGGTTGGTTGAAGAACACGTTTATTAATCTGATCTACTGCTGTTTTCCATGAAGAATCAATGAGAGTTTGCTAAAATAAATACCATATGTAGAACACTGCCTACACACGGATACATTATGAAATTCGGCTGCTGGTGACAGTTTCGTTTCATTACTGTTCCTGAACATATTTGCCGTTCTAAGTAAAAAAAATAAATAAAATAAGCTAAATAAGGTTTAGAAAAAACTGAGGTTTAGAATTACTAACAATTTGTAAATCGAGACGCAAAAGCAATGCAGCCCATTCTAGTTATAAACAACGAAGACGCCACAAAAGCCTGGTCGCTAATGTCAACAGTTGAAGAATAACATGAATACACTCACCTGTGAAACATGAAAAGCTTTTAAACACTTGTATATGGTCACCAAATATCTCTCAAAAGCCTAAAACTAACATTCGTCCGTGCTCATTTTCAGGGAAGCCCAGTTCGGGAGCAGCTGAGGGAGGGCGCCGCGCAGGAAGGAGGAGTATTCCAGCAACAGAAGTCTTGATACTCAGAACTTAAAAGCGGGAGTATTAAATATTATTTAATGTATTTAACACGTGGGGATATATTCCACTTGGTTTAATGGCATAGGTCTAATTTACAGCGCGCTGTAAGTTAATTAACATCATATGTTAATAACATCCCGCACTCTTAAATAAACTCAAATGATAATTAAAATAAGAGTTTGTACGTAATATATTACATTAAATGTATTTTCGTATGAAAATCGCAGGTAAAATATTCTAAACTTGAATGTCTTTTAAAAGTTTAAGCAAGTAAATTTTTTATGATACATCATGTGTTCCAATTAAAAACAGAATAAATTTTCTGCATCTAAACATTTAAAAACTATTTGATGATAACACCCCAGAGCCAAAAATATGCCTAGAAGACTTCAAAATAAAACTCTAGCCTTTTAACAGAACATAAACACTTTGTTTTGAACAATCTGAGAAATGAAGCACCTGAGAGCTGGGTTTAAGGAAGAGGTTTATTTGACAATGAATGCATCCCTTTCATTATATTCTCATCCTCTCTAACATTAAATTATACAAAGAAAGTTCAGAAAACATTATTATGTACAAAACTTCTAGACATTTTCCCTTTAGGAAAATATAAATAACTAAACTTGCATCAGTCTCTGCATGTTCTTATTAAATGGCGTCTTCATTTTCATAAAGTGAAAACAAAAAATAAAGTGTGCATCAACTGAAAGGTGCAAATAGATTTCGCTGTACAACCAATAAAACGTATATCTAAAATATATGTATTTCCTTTACACACTGATGGAGAAACATTTGAGAAATACTAAAAACGTGCTGCACTAATACAAATGTTGGCTTTGCAATTTTTGGAATTTCAATTTAAAAAGTGCAACTACATCTTTAAAAAGAATTTAACAATGGCTTCTGGTTATTGGGGGGGTATAAAACAACTTCAGCTGAAAAGGGACACTTCTTTTAACACTGTGGGGAAAGACCTGATTAAAAAAAAAAGGAACTCGTCACACGTTCAAGATAATACAAATAATGGTGCTATGGAATGGTCGATATAGTTCGTTTTTGTTCAAATAGTAGAGTTCCCCTGTGGCTTTTGGTTAAGTCCAGCCAGCATAAACAGCCTCCCCTGTGTGTACCTATAAATCCGTTGCTCGCAGGCAACCATCCTATTCATTCTATGCGTAAATGGATCAGAATGCACATGCACTCACAGCTCCATCATTGGAAATACTGTAACATTGCCTATCATTATTGCAAGCCATAATAGTTCTGTTATTTTCACCAATTAAAAATAGTGATGTTACGTTCATGCTCAATTCAATATCAAGGCAGTAGAAGGCAGATTCAATAGCTGCTATAATAAATAAACACGAAAAGGGTATATTCATTAAGCCTTATAGAGTTACAGCTAAAACAAATAAGGCAACAAACAATTAAAGCTGCCTAAATAACATAAACGGTCCAGCCAAGAAAATGATTAATCATTTCTTCAATAAGTTCACTCTGCATATACAAATCAACAGGCACATAATGATGATTTACATCAAACTCATACTTAATGGGAATTAACTTTTTAACAGTTTTGAGTTTGCTTTATATGCAACTAGATTCATCCAAACCTCACATTTTGATATTTTATTCCTTTAAAGACAAGGTGGGCAATTTCAGAAAACAAAGCTGAGCTGGTTTGAAAATATGATTGTAGCCAATAAGCAGTGGACGTGTTTTCATGACATAGTGAGCATTAACAGGATGTAGACTATTAAATGAATTCCATAACCTTATATAAACCAATAACCTTTACTTGAGGATCCCCCTGAGGCCGTAATGTGTGCACGGGCTTCAAGTCTGCAGTTTCTAGACTTTTATATGCACTATTCCAGCCATGGCAGTAGTTTCCACCATGATCATTGGAAGATTCTCAAATTTTGATGGAAACTCAGAGTGAGTGGTTTGGTGGTGGATTACATTTCAAACTGTTAACTTGTAGGGTCGCCACCTTTTTCCCAATACAGTGAGAGAGGGTGGGGAATTCTAAAAATGCATTGCTATTCTTGCCTTTTAATACTTCAGTATAGAAAAAAAGAATAGAACTATCAAAAGAATAACATGAAATGATATACAACTGAAATCACCTGCAATGTAATCTTGAAATAAAATAAAGTGCAACTTAGCATTTAAACCATGTTCTGCTGAAAAAAAAGAATTTAATTTGAGTGGGAAAAACAGTTCAGGAGAGACAGTTACTTTCACCACTCTCTCTCTCTCTCTCTCTCTCTCTCTCTCTCTCTGGGGCTAAAATCTACCCTCCTATTGTTCTGATTGGCTGGATCACAAGTGTATTTTAATCATCAGCGTATATGGGATGAGAACACTTTCCTTCCTTTGATTCTATTAATCCGATTGCTTCTGGGGTTTGGCGCTCTACTCGCCAAACAATGTTAAAATGCAACTTTGATCATTATTATATAAAAAAGGCTTTCAAGGAGAACATTATGTATAGATGACCAGAATTTGTGCCATAATAAAGTCAAGGTGTCCTATAAAAATGATTACATTTATAAAGTGGAATGTGCTTTTCTGTAGCCCAAGTTAGAAGAGAAACCCCTGTGTGAAAAAACGGTGTCTAACTTCATTTCCGTCATTATAAACGTAATTTTTTTAGGACACCTTGACTAACTAATAATTGGCAATCTACACATAATGTTTCACTTGAATTAAAACTGACAAAGGTGTTTTTGATTTAATGATTAAAGTTTTGTCCCCTACAGCCAGGCCATGATATCATTTGGTTAAAAAAGGAAAATGCGTGTCACATGCTCAATGTGTCATTGGCTATATTGTACAGTGTCAGAGACGTTATAAGCAGCAGCTATTTTGGCTTTGTTTCAATCAGCTCAAATGTAAACACTGGGTCTCAGAAATCTCCTACCCTGCCTTAAAAATGATTACTCACAATAAAACACGGTGGTTTTTCCAAAACACACTTGTACCCAATCAAAAATATAGGGCATGTGATTAAAAATGGCACGAGGACCTTTTTTGTTTCGGTCAATTCAAATGTAAACATCGGCTCTCAGAAATTGCCAACCCTGCCTTTGAAAACTAAAACCTCAAAAGTAATCTCAACTTCACCCCCCTTAAAAAACCCAAACCAAATGTAAGATTAAATGCATTTGTACCAATCCATCGCTACATTTCAGAATGCATTTTCAAATAAAGTGAGCAAAAAAAATCTCTTGTGGAATGCATTTTGACTTCCTCTGTTGACAGACCAACTGAATGATGGACAATTCAAGTTCATCATGAATAACAGGCTAAAATGACAGAAAGTTTTGTAGAGCTGGTTGGACAAGCTAATAAATATGTAAATGTACATATTATGTAAATAAATAAATAAATATTTTACCAATTAAAACATATTTATTTTTTGTTTGATGCTCAGGAGGTCACTTAACAAAGTTACACAATGATGCAAGACAGCAACCATTGCCTCATCGTGTAACAACACTATTAAATACCCAAGCGTTGGAATAAGACTTGGTTTGCATGTGCAAAAAAGAAACTGAATGACCTTTCATGAATTAGGTAGAAAAGAGACCAAATAATGGGCGGTTGCTTGTTATTTTACATGTAGATGATGATTGTCTCCCATTACTAATCGCAGTCCTAGTTGTGAAAAGTACTACTTTTTCTTCAAACAAGAATGAGTAGTAGACAATCCAAAGACAAACATGGAAAGTTGTAGTGTTGAGGAAATCCACATTTCTGTGCAATAAGATGCATGTTTCTTTAGAAAACAGTTATAGACAGAAGTTACAAGAGAAATTCCAGGGCACAGGAAAGCTTTGAGGGGTTTGAAACATGTTTTTAAACCTGTGCCTCTCTTTCAAGTCAATGTTGTTCATTATGGTTAGTCACAAGGAATATTTTGGTTATAACAGCCACTTCAGAAGTCTGCAAAGCATCAGTGAGTGTATTTGTTCAGAGTTTTTAACGTACCAGTTCTTTCTCTCCATCACAGACATGTTTCTCGGGCTAGTCGTAGTCTCTTATTGCGTATTTGTTTTAAGAGCATGGTGAACCAAGGAACCGTCGAGGAATCATGAGTCTGATGGAGGATTAGACTTCCTGGGCATTGACAAAATGCTTTCTGCCTCCTCGTACATCTATATGAATGAAAGGACAAAGATGGGAATTGCAAACTGATGGAAACTTTAAAAACTGCTGAAATGTCATCATTAAAATAATTACAGTAATATTTATGTCTAGCTAAAATTCAGAAAATACGCTTGGGGTCTGTTATTACCGGAATGAATTGAACATCCTGGAAGAGTTCCTGAATGAAGCGCCTTGAAGCCAGTCTGAACATGCAGTGAGCCAGCAGGTATGAAACTTCCGAATAAAGGCAGATGTCATCAAACGCATAGGGAAACTTTTCCTTGATGCTGCAAAATAAACAATGATGCATGAAAAAAAAAAAACCTAAAACATAGCAAGCAAAGCAGGAAAATCAAGAGCTCTACAGGTGGGTTTTGGACTACAGGATCCACTTTTTGCCTATATGTGACATTTTTGGTTTTAAATTATGACCCTAAATCAGAAACGTATGCCAGCCTTGTCAAATACAGTATATCCAACATTATCATTAAAAGATTTTGAGGCAAGTTACAAAGATAAACAGCAATGAAGAGGAAAGCAAGGTTTTAGAATGTATAAATCTAGACTTATATTCACATCCTTTTTTTAACTGATGCTATTGTGACATTTTCCTCTTCTAGGCATTCAAGCCACTTTCGGTTCCCAAATAGCACAAGAGGCGATTGCAATCAGTATCAAATGTAATGCGAACATGCACAGCAAAAAAAAAGTCTGAAATTTCAAAAATAATTTCATACTGCATTAATACCATCAGTCTGAAGTGCTCCAAACCCCTTTTTACCAGTTTGTGAATTTAATCTGATATACAGTTGTGCTTATAAGCAAAAGTTATAACACAAAAGCATTTTTTCCACTCATATTTAGTGGTTTTGCTTGAATCCATTTATATTAATACATCATTCTTATTTTCTGACAGACATAGGTGTGTAAACTTATGAGCACAACTGTATTCAAGACTGAAGAGCTCAATTAAGTTTTTTTTAATCCGACCCATATGCATTTCCCCAAAAATAATTTTAATCGGGCATTAAGACCTGCACAACTGGTCAGAAAATGAACAAAGAAATAACTTGTAAATCTAAAGTGAAAGGCGATTCGTGTCCCTACGTGAGTAATCCGGTTTCATTCCCTTTTGTCCCTACGGAGGAGCTGAGGTTGATGATCAGCCGAAGAACCTCCTTTCTCAGAAGCACACGGCAGGCAGGAGCGTCCTCTGGAATGTTTTTCACCCCTGGGGGAGGAGAATTTACAACACAAACATTTTAGATCAACCTGTGCTGACAAAAATGTGCAAGCCTGATTTGAAAAGCTCCCGACCAAGAACAAGCTCAGTGCTGCGGGTGCTGCCACCAGAGCCCTGAGAGACAGCGTCACTGCAGCCAGAGACTCCAGAGAACTTTGACTGAGGCATCACCTCCAGGTTGTGTATAGACCAGTCTGAGAATGTGGCATCAGGATACTCTGGAAGTAAACAAAATTCCATACATCGAGATCTAAATTTATTCAATTCAACATTGCATTTGTTAAGACTGTTTAAATGAATAAAAAAAAACATAGAACATAAAACTTTACACAAACCTGTGCGGCTTTGTGAGCCAGAATCAGAACTACAGCCGAGCACATAGAGGCCTGCACAGTAGAGACAGTTCTCTTCTGAGTGCTCCTGCAGGCCGGTCTCCTCTGCACCCAATAGCTGCTGCTGGTCCGAACGACTAACGGCTATCAGCTCTGTGATGCTTAATTGTGAGCGCAAAACAGAGTGCCTGGATACATCACTGGAGCCTGGGAGAAAACATAGCTTTCAGTTACTAACAAAGACATAAAGATCTGGTGCATTTTATTGTTCAACAGAATTAACCAAGAACATATCAGGCAACATAATAATTCTGTTCTTACTATCTGCATCTCCCGAAAAGAACTTTGCAGTACGGTCCTCTGACAAAGGGCTGTTCCTCTTCTGGAAGTATGGTACATCCTTAATCTAGGAAGCGCAGGAGAAGGGTCAGAAAGTACATTGAATCATTTTCCTTAGAAGACATTCACAGTGAACTCCACAATATACCTGGAACATACTGTTGATGTCCAATGGCAGAGCAAGCCCAATAAAGTCATCCGAGCTGCCAAATGTGGCACTAGACACCATCGATCGCACTGAGGAGGAGCGCTGGAGAGACGTCTGACTGATGGGGCTCAGAAGATCTTCCTTATCCAGGGATGCAAAACTCAGAGCTTTGAGAAACCTGTTTTCACCAGAATGGGAATTAGTAATCAAAGCATTGAGAAGAAAGAACTTTGGCTGAAGTGGAATTAAAAGAGTCATGAACTGATCAAGGCGATCCAAATTAATGGAAATCAATGTTTTTAGCTTCTTTTTATCAGGTTGAATCTAGAAATAGGGTGGAAAAGCTCTTGAGCTCTGCTCTCTGATTGGCCAAGTTTGCATATTTTAGATGGGCTCTGCGTCATGCCCTGTCTGCCATGATAAATGATAAATTCACAGTTGTCTGGTCAATCTATGGAGGAAGCAAATGCACATCCCATGCTCCTTTTGGCAAAAGGAGAGATAAGGCATCCAAAAAATAAATTATATTGTATTGGTCAACTGGCGATTAATGGTTGACTAATTGTTTGACCCCTATCACAATTAGTAGCTTATTTGACCTCAAATTACATTGACTCTCACCACCCAGAAAATCTGGCAACCCCCATAGCCATGGTTCACCTCACAGTTTGGGTAAAAACTGGTCTCACACAGTGGTACACCTATTTACTTTAGTAAATATTTTCTCATGACATTTTATTATATGATTTATGGAAAGTGTGCAGGTTTTATTATGAGTTTGTCTCCTATATGATGTTAGCGAATGGATAAAATTCATCAGTCAAAAAAAATATTGAGCCATTTACCCAATGTTTATCAAACAGAGAACAACTCCACAATTGAGCCTTTTTTGTGAACTTAATAATGGTCAAATGTCTGTGGTATGCTGAATGAATTTATACACATAATGAGAAATGATTTAGAAACCCTTACTGGTTCCTTATATAAGGATTAGATGCTAGGCTGCGACAGATGTTCACCAAAATGACTTGCATACCCCAGCACCAAGGATATTTTTCTCATAATCCCTAGAAGCAGATTCCAGCATAATATCATTGTCTATCCACTTTCATCTTTTGTTGTGCGTAATCTAGCTGGAGAATGTGGGGTTAGATCACAAGACAGAACAATGACCCCTTTAAGATATTTATATTTTAACAGCATTTTGATGATAAATCATTGGTAGGCTTTCTTATTGTGAGTAAATGCTTCTGAACTCCACTTGCTTTGCAGAAAATCTCCATCAGTTTGTCATTTGCTACATCATGCAACTATATACAGGGGGGGGGGGGACCAAAACCTGAAAGTTTCCTGGATCAAATCTTGAACAATGGCTAATGTGGCAATCACTTTTAGTTGAAAGCAGCACACTACTTGAGGGAATTCTGGGACAACGAAAACAGGACACAGGTTGGCAAGACTGCAACTACATACGGTCAATGAGGAATGAAGATAACCGGACTTTGTCCTTTGGGGAGGACTGGGGAATCTTGGTTTAGGAGAATCAAGTCAAGGCTTGGACCTAAGGAGCACTAATGGAAAAGGAAAAAGGGGGCAAAATATGATAAAAAAAAGAAGCACATGGAAGCCAGGGTTTGCATTGTTTAAAAAAAAAAAAAAAAAAAGGATGTGATCATCAGCCTTTGGGGTGGTCCACGCACCGTGGCAGCAGAGATCTGCGATGGGGCCTGCCCGAACCCTGGCCCAGACATCGGAAGCGTTTTTTAGTATACCTGAGAGGGACCATCAGAAACAGACCATATTATTTACAGAGGGGTGCAGTGATTTAAGAGGGTGGTTTTGGAGTTGGTCATTTCCCTGTTGGGGTTGGCCTGAATTTTTAATTTTATTTCTTGCTAGAATCTTCAAGGAGCGATCACCAATCGAGAGATTGAAGGCTGGATCAAAACCAAATAAAAACAAATCAATACAATTATAACAATACCTCAACTTCAGGTAAGCTTTAAAACAGGAAGACCGTGACTGTGACTCTGAAATGGAGCTGAGCATATAATATATATACAAAATAATTAGAGACTATAAAAGTCCCCCTTCATGGAAAAGCATATTCAAAGAAGGATTCTGAAGTTGGAAAGGTATTATTTAGCCTTTTCAAAGTGGCACACACTTCGGGTGGGCTGAGACATGTGCTGGTTTAAACAGGGGAAACGGTTGAGTCCATTGCAGGATTTTTATCCATGGTGAAGTAGTGGTACAAATGGGAACTACTGAGAAGGTGGTCATGATTGTACCAACTCTCATTTGCTTATTGTCCCGTCGCTCATCCTTGCCATATGCAGATCTACAGTTTTGTCCTTGGTGTTCTTATACAGTTCTTTCGACGGTGATTTTTACAACAGTTTCTTCTCTGTAAGCTAGATCAGAAGTTTCGTGAAAGAATGCGCCTCAAACGAAAACCACGGACACCAACAGGAGCTCATACATCTCAGCAATTTTTCTGGTCAGTAAGTGATCAAATATCAAAATCATACAAAATACAGGACTTTTTACCTTTTTAACCATGATATAATTTTCTTTCATGGCTAAGGTGTACCTACAATGAAAACTACACATCTCTCCTTTCTTTCTTTCTTTCTTTCTTTCTTTCTTTCTTTCTTTCTTTCTTTCTTTCTTTCTTTCTTTCTTTCTTTCTTTCTTTCTTTCTTTCTTTCTTTCTTTCTTTCTTTCTTTCTTTCTTTATTTATTTATTTATTTATTCATTTTTATCACTGGCTGTTCGTTGTGAATGTTTTGTAGTTGATTATGTAGTAATTGATGTAGTGAAAAATTCAAGGCACATCAAACAAGGTGATGAAATGGCACTACAGAGTTACACAATATCTGTAAGGAAATCAGCTTTACCTGCGTGGTGTGAGTCTGGAGTCCAGGCTGCCAGTTTTCATTGTGATAGCATCAGTGAAGAGGACATCTTTGGCAGGCGAGGCAAGCGCCTCACTATGAGAAAGGGATGGATGAATACGTTGCTGCTGCAATCGTTTTAATGTTGCGTATCCTAGAGCGTCCCGAGGGCTTGTGTACATGAAGCTACATTCTGATAGGCTTGAGATGGTTGTGACAGAAGGCGATTTAAGAGACTGGGCTCTACGAGGTAATGTATGAGAGGAACCCGGAGGCATCAGCAAAACAGAATTTGATTTGGACAGTGTCAAATGATTGGACTGGGGTGTGAGGGAATGAATTGCTTTGACTGTTTGAGTGCTAATGACTGTATTAAGACTGACACAATCAGTGTCGATGGCAGAGGAGTCCATGCAACCAACAGTCTCTCTTGATGGGCTGGAACTCATCGAGCTTATGCCGCTGGTGGTTGTGTCCGTGTTGAAGCTTTGGCTGCGGCTTTTAAACTGAGCCACATTCCCAGAAGTTGAGCCATCGCCAGCCAGCCTTTCGCGACTGGTTTGCTCACAATGGGTATCTCCAATCACAGAGTTCCGTTCTGTAGCTCTATTCAGATATACTTCTTGCTCCCCAAAACTAGAGGTACTGCCCTGACTGTCCAACGTTTTGCTAGCGACAAAAGAAGTCTCCAGATTTATGCTTGGGCTTTTTGGAAGATGTCCATCGGTAAATACAGGACTAAAAACGTCGCCTTGACTTGAGAAGATAGACGGCTCTGTCACAGTTCGTATCCTACGGAGGCCTCCTATCGTGGGATCACTTTGAAGTTTGGAGGAACTGGTGCCAGTGCCTTTGGGGTCACTAGTACTGCGGAGTTTCTTTCCGGAGAGGGAAATGAGGAATCGGTTTCGAACCAGCCGGCTGGAGGCCAAAATAGTGAAGGGGCTGCGATCTTTTAGAAGTTTAGGTCTGAAGTACAGTGATTGGTCTTCTGAAATTTCAGAGCTTTCCAACTTATCATCATCCACGATGTACATATCTGAAAAAAATGCAGTTTAATCAAGTTAATTTTCAAACATTTGGAAAATGCACAATTTGCTTTAAATACAATGGTTTTGAAGAATACAGAAATTTGCTTTTTTGTACACGTGTTTCTTCTTTCCCAGCATTCAGGTGAGTCAGAATAACTTTGTGCTTAGTCATCCACACAATGTCTGTACTGAGTATCTGATGCAAGACTTTAACCCTTTAAGCCTGGGTTTTCTTGTTTAAATCCAAAAGCTTCCTCTACCCAAATAGATATGGCTAAGGAATACAACTTTGATATAATTTTATGTGAAAAAACTGGTAGGCCAAATGCATTGTCTGTGACGTTTAATTAAATAATGAAATAACATGATAATTAACTGAAACTATATTGTGTGTTTCCAAAACAAAACTAAAAGTATACAACCATTTGTCTTCATTTTCATCTTTGTCAATATATTTTCACATCTTTTGTTTTGATCAACAAAATGCACGGTTCTAGCAATTTTCTGTGAAGTGACCTGATAAATTTGTTTACTATTTAACATTTGTCTGATATTTAATGTCGACGTGTGTGCACCTGTACTCAGCACACCAAGCAAAATGGCTAAAGTTGGAAAAAAGCAGCAGTGCCATATATGGGATTACACAAAACAACAAATACCAAAAAGTACATTTCGGGAGCGCACACAGGGATCTAATTCAGAGCATCTTTCTAAGGAAACTTTGTTTCTTTTTGTAGCTCCCCCAGCACGGCAAGCAGTTTAAACATTTAACACTCTAAACCAGCTGCATATCTATTTTGACCAGCCATAAATTCAATTACTGATATCTACAACTATAAATAAGATGTTAACAATCTGATTGTGGATACTTCAATGTATTTTATGACTTATCACAATGTTTATTTGATTAGAAACAAAAGCATGCAATAAATATGACACTTTAAAGCTGATCACATGTGTAGATGGTTGGAGCAGGATTCAACAGGATTTTGTGTCGCTGCATTTGTGTTCTACCAAAGGTGCAAAATAATAAAACTGATAAAAAAATTAATTAATAAAAAAAACACGATTCTTATTTTATCTGTATTTTTAGTTAAGATGGAGGATTTTTCCAAAATATTTAATCTGCTATTATAACATTTTATCTACTAGTTATAGCAACGTCACAATCAAGTAAAATACCATAGAACTGAGAATCATCTGGAAAATGCTGAATGGAAGAGAACTAGTGTCGGAGAGGCTATGAAAACATACTTTTTAGCCAATCAGAGGAAAGGGGTTGTGAATAAGGGGTCACAAATATACATGTGTTGTTGAGCTATCCAATCGGGGCAAGGTCCTTTTGGTGTAGAGGCCTGTTTGTTTTGGAGAGTTCAAATGTAAACCTCACAAAAATTGCCCACTCCCTTTAAAGAAAACATGTCATTTAAAATAAAGAAAAACAAAATCAAGCAGATGTTGAGCCGTTATGTTGGTAGGAAGTATCTCCACCCTAAACCAATAATAAGTAAATGGGATCAGGACTCACTTGGTTGAGTTGAGTCACTCTCACTGTTGTGTCTAGAGCTGGTAGACTCAGAGTTCAGACTGATGGTGCTGGGAGCTGAGGATAGATGAATGAGGGGCTGCTGCTGCTGCTGCTGCTGTTGCTGCAGGTTCTGATGCTGCTCCACTTCATCTGGCAACACAGGCCACAGCTGCCTGCGATTGTGCCTGACTGCATCCCAACCATGAATCTTGAGCACCTCGCACCCCTGTTTCGTTTTGGAAATGAGTCCCAGAACATAAAGGCATATCCTGAGAGGCGAAAAGCAAAGAGTGACTGCACATTAATTTAACTACAATGTTAGAGAGATTCTAGAATTAAAAGAGTCAAATTGTGGAAGAGGGATGACATAACAAGGTCATGCAAATTAGGAACTTTGAGAAACTTATGGGAAACTGGAAGTGTCTGGAAGGGTTCAGGGTGAACTCTCCGTCGCCATGTTTAAATTGCAAAACCTGAACATTGCATAATCACAAGAGGGCCAACAGCAATGTTTGTTGCAAGGCAAGCAACTATTGGAAAGTATTTTGATAATGACTGGAAATATGCATCCATTGAGAAATCGGTTTCATAACAGAGAAAAATATTTGGTCATTATACACTTTAAAAATAGCTTGGTTAAAATGAAACTGCTAACTTGGTAATTTTATCATCATGAATTGGTCATTTGTTCTCTACGAATAAGTCTAGAGGTGTATGGTGGAGTAATTAGGTTACAGGGGAGAGGGGAGTTTATGTAAGAGTTTCTGCTGTGGGAATAGCCATATATCAATGGTTTAAGAAATCTGACTTTGATTTAATCAAAATCTGTTGTTTTTAGGAGTAAACTGTACTATGACTACAACTTGATCCCTAACATTAAACTAAATATTAGACTTTGACTAAAATTATGGAAAACATAAGTGTGGAGAAGACTTTTAATGCCCTACTAGTTAATAGTAGATATTTAAAAATCAATTTTTGCTGAATTTGTATAAAGCCACCATGCCAACATCTCCACAAGCAAATCTCTGCATCTCACTCAAATAGTTAAGGTACAATGGAGTTCCCATTCCCAAAACAAACTGTTCCAAACACATGAAATAATCACCAGAAAATGTACAAACGATGGAAGTCAATGGCTGTTTAAGACCTTATAACATATACACACAGATCCTAAAAAAAATTATACACCATATACCATTACCTACAATATATTAATGTAGCCACACTACATACCCTCTTATAGACAGAACCTCACAGTCATGAGCAAGAGCCACGATATCCGCAATGATGTTCTCTTCATGCAGGAGGTTCAGCCCCCAGTTAGATGTGCCAATATTCCCCTTGAAACAGAACGAGTTAATGTTAAATAAGAGTTAAATAAGCACACATTCTAAACCACAACTCATTACGTAACTCACCAAAGCCCAAAGAGCAGCCTTTAGCTGTTTGATGCCCTCCCACTTGTCCAATACCGGGCAGCGCACTGTATAGCTCAGGTCTGACACAACATTCTGTCAGAGGCAGAAAAAGACATTGCCGTAAAACATCTAAATTCCAAAGTGAGTCTGCATCTGAAGGTTTCAAATCATGAACTGTTTTTACTTTTTATTTGATTGATGTCACAATATAAATGGATATAAATATAAATGGAATTTTCTGGCTGTTAAACTCTTAATTCTGGTTACAGATGTGGCAAGGGTATTTTCTGGAGAGCTGCTGAGTAAGAGCTTTGTGATGAAGAGTTTTGAGATTATTAGGTGCTTCAACTGCCACAACACTGGTCCAATTTGAAAGTTGGCTTTTGAATGCTCTATTTAAAGCTTTATTTGACAGCGAAGTGAATGAAAAATGCTCTGGAAATTGTAAAGCAATCAATAAAATGAAGGCATTGATAATATTAAGGACCAACAGACACTCAGTGATTATATTAGAGCCATTAATAACATTCAAACATATACCTGAGATTCAAGCAAATGGCATCCCGTCTTATCATGGACAAGCTGTCCATATAAATGCACAGGAAGAAAAACATTTGGTCGCTGTAACCTGCAAGAAAAAACATTTGAGGAGCAATTTAACTTCAGACAATTAAATGAATAGAGGAGCTACAGAAAAAAAAAAGTGATCATACCTTTGGTTGCTCCTTCGCACATAATTATCCCCATCTACTGGTTTTCGATAAGTCGTGAGCGCTTCATTGAAATGTTCCTCTATGAGATCTACATACTTGAAGTTGTATTCCTGCAACATAATGGATTGAGCATTGACACATCTGGATACATGTAAATGAATCAATATTACCAGCACAAAATTAAAGGGAAAAACACGTTAAGAACAATAATTAAGATACAGCACCTTCTGCCACTTTTCCAGTTGTTTTGTGACATATCCCCGCTCATTTAAATAACTAAATCCCTTGGGAATAGACAAGAACCTAAAAAAAAGAAACAGTCAGTGGCAAATAAACTTTTGTTTCCTGTACGAAATCAACTTATTGCTATTACTAAATTACCGTATTTTTCGGCTCATAAGATGCACCGGCACATAAGACGCACCCAATTTTTAAAGAGGAAAATCCAGAAAAAAAAGATTCTGAACCAAATACTGTTGTAAAATATTTTACATCAACTGTGTAAAAGTTAACAGCCAAACATGTAACATGAACAGACAGTAAACAGTAAAAGTAACAAAAAAAAGGCTGTAATGTTTTTCTTTGCCCCCACTCATCACTCTAAAGTCCACCATTCGTTATCACCATCACTGTTCCAGTGCAACATTGTCACTACATTACTAATAATAGCCAGTAACATTGTCACTACATTACTAATAATAGCCAGAACATTGTCACTACATTACTAATAATAGCCAGTAACATTGTCACTACATTACTAATAATAGCCAGTAACATTGTCACTACATTACTAATAATAGCTAGTAACATTGTCACTACATTACTAATAATAGCCAGTAACATTGTCACTACATTACTAATAATAGCTAGTAACATTGTCACTACATTACTAATAATAGCTAGTAACATTGTCACTACATTACTAATAATAGCTAGTAACATTGTCACTACATTACTAATAATAGCTAGTAACATTGTCACCACATTACTAATAATAGCCAGTAACATTGTCACTACATTACTAATAATAGCCAGTAACATTGTCACTACATTACTAATAATAGCTAGTAACATTGCCCCCACATTAGTAATAATACAGTGGTTCTCAAACTTTTTTAGTCGAGCCCCCCTTTAAACAAACACTCCCTAATAGCAGAGCACGTTACTTTCGTTTGTTATCTCGTATGTACATGTGTGAGATGTACCGTTGAGAGATGATTTGAGTTTAAGTTTATTAAAGAAGAGTTTCAGTCATTGAGAGCGTTTTGTTTACCTCACGCGAGCGCGAGAGAGAGAGAGCGAGCGCTGGAAACAAGCGTATGCTTTTTGTTCTAATATAAATCCTTTTGATTTTTGTCAGCTTATGAAAACCCAAATACCTCCATTAATAAAGGATCAAACTGTCCAAGATTGTGAAACTGTCCAAGTGAATGCTTAGTGGAAATAAAACCCTCACAGACTGAAGACGATGCTTATCGATCATCATCTTATCGTCAGGCTCAAAAAACATAGCAGACAAACTATGAGCTGTGCCCATTTCACAACATGAAATGTATTTTAGCGTGAGAAAACGGGTTTGTAGCGTGAGAGATCACTCAGGTGCAAGAGACTTACGTTGTGAGACACAGCAGCTGATCTCTGTAGTTTCGCTCGTGACGTAAGTATGGATGCGGATGCCAAAGGCATTGTGGGAAATGTAGTCCCCCCCCCCCCCGTTTTCGTTACGTCCGCGCAATGGCAGAGATGGGCGATGACGTCAGCGCGCAGCGCTTGGTAAACAAATATGGCCGCGCCTAGCTCCGGAGCTCTTACACCTCTCATACGGCCGTTACCGGACTTCGCGGCGGTTTGCATTCGCTTCATAGGATGCACCAACTTTTCCCCCTCAGTTTTGGGGAAGAAAAAGTGCGTCTTATGAGCCGAAAAATACGGTATTCACTTTATACAAAAAGTTTTTTAGTTTTTCGCTTTTATTGTGTGTATTGTGTAGTATTTAACTCCTTGTTCATTAAAATGGATTACACATGACGTTTAATATCTCTTAGAATTCCACCACAATTTAAACTTTATTTAATGTCTTAATTTATTTTTATTTTATGCTTACTCATATGTACTCATATGTCTCTACTGTACTGTATTGAGGACGGCAAGCCATGCAATTTTCCCCAGTGTCCGCTATTCTAAATAATTTTCAGAAATGAGATTCTAAATTGGGCTAATGCAAGCTAAGTGGAGTAAACAGAGTTATATAGAGTAGGTACACAGGGAATATCTGAGCTTTACCTTAATAATAACAGCATACCCTTGTCCCCCAGGTGAGTGAGAGCTGGCTTCATCTGAACCAGAGCGTGCAAGTTTGCCTAAAATCATAATAAAAGAGAGAACATCAGCAACAACAGAGAAAAGCATTCTGCACAACAGATGAAGACCAAGAAAACAGCTCTATCATCAGGAAAAATTTGACTGTTTAATCAAGAAACTAATTCCAAAACCTGCTTAATGAATCATTGAATGCATTTGTATGCATATAGAAATCTGAAAATGCTCAATAAGTGCCTATAACTGTGGAGTGTCATGTAAACATGCTCATTTAAATTTAAACTTGTTTCTTTTATCTGTGTATTTAAACAGGTAACATTTAAACAGATTATATGAAATGCAATGTATTTGTGGCTATGACTTTTTTTAAGCTAAGATGTGTATGCAAATTTGGTTGCTAAGGTAAATGGCCGCGTTGCTATGGAGTGGTCAATACAATGTACATTATGTCACCATGAGTTACATAAAACAAACCCTAGATCTATATGATTTCCCAAATCTGAGCTATGGGTCTGGAATATTGGTTGCTAGGATAAGCAGTCTGGTTGCTATGGAAGAGTCAGTGACATACTATAATTTACATATTTTACATACAGTTTTTCACAGTAAGTTATATACACCAACCCCTGTTTCTCTATTATTTTCCAAAGTAAAAAAAAAATAAGTTCAGAAAATGTGGTTGCTAGAGTTAACAGTTGGGTTGCTAGGGAGCCATCCGTGATGCTATGAAAACGTACTTAACTATAATCTGGGGAAAATATTATTATCACCTCATTTGTTAACATACAATGAAAAGGCAAGCTATGAAACAGTCTCCTCCATCATTAGCCATGTAGCATCTCATGCTGTTTTGGACAAATTGGCTTCACCTTCTCCTCACAGGCCTCATCCAGAATGTCCAGAGCCTCCATGGAGACAACCTTGCTGCGGTCGTGTAACTGAGTGACCAAAAGCTCAATGCCCCAATTGCTGAAGAACTCCACATTAGCTCGGAGTAACACCCGCAGGTGTTTGGTGGCATATAGTCGGCAGCTCTGTCCACAAACAAACCGAACAGAAGTTTATTACTGGTGGTTAAGAAGCATGTTGAGCCTCGCAACGTTCAGCATCAGTGGATCCATAGTATGTGTGTTTCTTACATCAGTGGCTGCGGTGAGGATCTTTGAAAGGATGACTCTTGCTAATCCATCCCGACTGTAGTCCAGTGTGGAAATAATCAGCTTCAGAAGATGATCCTGGTTCTTCATGGAACACAGGTTCAGCAGGCTGTTGAAGGCAGCAGAATGTCAAATTTGAGAAAGTTTTTTTTCCTCTTTGAACATTACTTTTTCTAGGAATTGAATTAGAAAAAGGCAAACCATTGGAAGACATTGCACTTCTCAAGCATCTTAACACCCTGTGGATGGGCAGAGAGAGTGCCGAGGAACAGGAAGTAGTGCTGGCTGAGGGTGGTAAGTAGGCCATTGCTCTGTAGACTACGGTCTGGTTTCAGGCCAGAGGAGGAAGACAGCCAAAGGACAATGTCCTTCACTAGTTCCTCAAGATAAACTTGTCCATCCTGAGGAAAGCAAAAAGTGGTTGGTATTAACATCTCAAAAACACAAAACTGCTAAAATATACAGTACTATGTAATAGTTTCAGACAGGTGCGAATAAATGCTGTAAACAAAGAATGCTTTCAGAAATAAACAATAGAAAACCAAAAAAGTACATCAAAATTTAGCCTTGAAACCAGCATCAATTCTCATATGTACAGTTGCACAGTCAGGGATTTTGCAGAATTATAGTCAGGTGGTTGATCGACCACGTATACCCAAAAAATAATAATGCTCAACGACACACGTAGGGTGAAACCAGGTCAATAACTGAAAAAGAAACAGCTGTGTAGAAGGTTTAAAACTGGATTTGGTATTTTACCATCAAGCTAAGGGTGAGGAAGATCTTGTCCTTCCAAGATTGATCACAGCAACAAGACAGAAAGGTACTTCTGCAGCATCAACGACATATCTCCCAGTCAAAGCTTTCTAATATGACTGAGGTTTCAAGATGTGCTGTTCAAGCTCAAACACAAGATAGGTAAGGTTGAGGCTCGTAGACTCATGGTCAATCGAGAAAACTTGTGAAGGAAATGCAAAATATATCCAGCTAATAACCCTTTGAAAATGCACAAAAATAACAGGAACTGGGCTACAAAAACTGGCAGCGGGTGCTCTGGACTGATCAATCAAAAAGTGAAATATGTGGCGGTAGCAGTCTGTATATTGAAAGACCAGAAAGTGGCATGATACTGAGTGTCTGCAGACAACTGTCAAGCACAGTGGAGGTAAGAAACCTCCAGAATGTCTGAAGAAAAGAATGTCTGGGGCTACATTTTGATAAATAGAGCTGGAGATTTGGTCCGGCACAGGCAGACACTTATCCATCATGTAATACTATCGAGAACACATCAAGTGGAAATGGAAGAGATGGCTCCTTAGCACGGACTTCTTCTAGATTCACAGGAGATCTGTGGATAGTTCTCCAGCAACCTGAGTTCCTTTACAAACGGTGTGCAAGCGGAGCTAGAAGAATTGCTGCTGTTTTGAACCCAAAGGGTGGTCAAACCAAATATAGATTTGACTGAGATTTCTCTTCATTCTGAAAATAAATGGAACAGGTCCAAAGTATTCTTTGCTTGCGAAAGATTTTTTATGTATGTGTGAACACATATTCTGTAGTGTGCATGAAGAGAAACAAGTTTAAAATTGTAAACTAGTGACATAACTTATTGAGAAATTTCTTACTTCATCCGATTCCAACAGGAACTCAATGAACTGGCAGCCCACCATGGTTAACTGTCTGGCTTTATTGTTCTCCAACTCCAGACCAGCATAAAGTTTGCTGCTAGGCTTGTAGAAAAACAGCAGCCTCCGAACGAACCTTAAAAAAAAAAAAAAGTATTGACATAAATGTTTGAAGAACACAAGCATAGAAAAGACTGATAGGAACAGGAAACCACATCTGCATACTTGTGCATCTGTTCATCTTTGTTGTTGCGAAGGTTGACGTTTGGCCACTGGAGCATGATTGAAAACAACAGATTTAAATTGAACTGAGCATGAATACAACTAAAGGGATTATGGAAAACAAGGATACACAGTTTAACCCAATAATTCAAACCTTGAGTATAGTGCTGATCAGGACCCAGTTCCAATCCAGATTTTCTTTATGATTGAGGATCTGACTGTCTCTGAGATTCATCATAAGAGCCTCCTCAGTGTCCTAAAGCACAACCGCGTTCAGAAAGGTATTTCCATAATCATTTTCCTCAAGTCGACTGTGCATACCTTGATAACAAAAATATCCCTCTGGGGCCTGAGATGCTGTTCTCGGTAGTGAGCAGCCAGCGATTTTCGTACAATGTGGTCCAAGTAAAGACTATTGGGTTTGGGGCCTCGTTTTTTCTTCTCGTGAAACCGCTTCAAGTAATTAACCGCAGCACTAGCTCGTCTACAAATCACAACCAAGCAGAGTTGAACCGTAAAGCTCTGTGAGTTCTGTTCTGTGTGCTAGGACATAATGGGTACCTACAGCCTTTTCTCCTGAGGAATGTCAAACGAAGCAGCCATGTTCATAAGAGTTGGAAGGCAGTGCAAGTGGTGACTGTGGGAGTGAGGGAGAATGGTGTTGGCCTGAAAATAAAAATATTTCGTTAATGAGCGCGTTGGGGAATTTGGGGACTTCGAATGATCTCAGTGATGTACCATGTGAAGAAGTTCTCCTAAGAGGATGGTTGCACGAACTGAAACACTGTCATCACTGCTAGTGATCACCTCTACTAGTCCCTGAGGGGAAAAAAATTGCAATATAGTGTTACATAAATAATCCCTCAGACTTTTTTCACTATTGTGAAGGTTCCACTGATTGTCAGTTTAGTTCTGTTGATGTACAGTTTGGACTAGGTTTGTACGATAAATTGTAATCGAATCGCCATCTGCATTGAAGCAATATACACGTCACAAAGAGCTGAAGCGATGTGATCCACCCCACGTTTGACTGACAGTGTTGCTAAACAATTGGGTTAGTGATGCTGCACACTACCGAATCGATCCCCTCTACCTACAGCAGAAACAAAAGTGATGGCATTTGCAGACAAATGAAGCAAGAAACCGAGCGTACGGTTGGAGATAAAGAAAATTGATGTGTAAAAACAATTATAGTCACTAAAATCTCTTAAACTTTGATTAAGGAAGGTTTATTCTTCTTCCTCGTGTTTACGAAGGAGACGAACAGATATGGTGCTGCTTCATAAATGCTCAACTACCAAACTGACCAATCATGGAGCATACATTCCTAGTCTACATGCATAACTTTACACCTCAAGCTACGGCAGAGGGGTTTATGGCTTTCTCATGTCTCCGGCGTAAGTTGTGCGAAGGCTTGAGTGGGAAGCATAATTGTTCCTTAATGCAGTTAGCATTTGTTATTGAATATTAATTCAAAACCCATTACAGACGACTCTGGAAGCAAGGTTTAAGAATAGTTAACTAAAATTCAGTTTTATTTCACTCAAATACAAGCTGTGTTGAGAACAAAAGAATATCGAGGAAGGGGAGGGCTAGATGCACGAATGGGGCAATGCCTAATTGTACTGCTTTTTTTGAAGCAATTTGCAACTTTTATGATGTAACTTCCTGTTTTATCTTAGACAATAGGGTTTTATTTATTGTTTTTACTACACAATCCAGATATGAGCATAGTTGTTATTAGTGAACTTATAGTAAATTTTTGAATCTTATACATATGACCTGGAATTCCCAAAATGGCTCCTGGTTAAAGATACGCTTAAGAAGCGGATTTCAAACTCAAGACTATCTGTCACATTCAAGCTTTCACAAACCACAGAATCATCATGAAAAATCTAAGTAATGGCAACATTACAGACTAGGAGAATCAGAGGGATCCGGGCGTGATTGATACCACAGCTAACCAAATGTAAAACTAACTAAATTAACCACAAAAACGTGTATTGTTTTGTATTTTATGTGTTGCAACTGAACAATGTTGAGAGTTATTGTGAGTTATTTGAATAAAGTCATACATCAAAATGGACTTGTTCATTGACATCGCAGCACTTAACTTACCTCTAACAGTCCACTGTGGATGAAAGCAGAAAGAAGCAATGCTAGATAGTTGTCCATCAGGTCAGGTCTGTGTGAGCACCAAAAAAAAACAAAACAGACAACAAGACTTTGAAGGTGCACGAGTTAATCTTTAGTCCAGTTACACACTTAATTAAGCCTAGGAAACGCTGTTACCTTGACCGGGCCCTGTGCGGAAGTATTACTTTTGCTTCTGATGCCACAAAGCCATCTGATAGCCTCCAGCTGTCCTGAAACCTACTGGGATCTGGAGATGGGACATTGTTTTTGATCTTACATGTGACTGATGTGCAGACTTTCAAATATTAATAAGTCACTAGTAGCACTCACCCACACTGAGAAGAGCCTCAATGAAATCGTGTGTCGCCACGGGAACAGGGAGTCTGAAGATTTCATACATCACCTCCAGCAGCCCTCTCTGAAGAGTGAGCGAGGAAGTAAGAGAGTAAAGATTGAGGTAAACCTTTATCACTTTCACAATACTGGTTTGATAACAATCTTTAAGTAACGAGACATTTAGAGTTGCTTTTGAAATTGTGATGCACAGTTAGTTTTCCATGTATATCTTTAGTCTTACCCTAACTTCCATATTTGGTATGCACAGCAGACCAATGAGAGACTGGATTCCAGAGTCGCCGGACTTGCAGAGATTAATGATGCCTTGAGGAGCAATAGGACAAAACAAGTTCAGCCGGAGCAATAAACAAGCTCCTGCTGCTGCTGTGAGGTGCAATCAGAAGCAAATCGAATCTCAAAGATGCTTGATGAATTACAATGATTGTTCCATCTCAGCAACTCCTACCCAAGTCATAAATGGAAGAATACATTTGAAATGTTAACCTAAATCAATTATTGTTTGCAATCTCAACCTTCTAGATGGAAGAATCTGATTAAATGCACACAGCAATTTTCACATTCATTCATTCATTTTCCAACCCGCTAATTCCCTTTTGGGGTCACAGGGGTTTGCCGGTGCCCATCTCCAGCGCACATCGGGCGAGAGGCGGGGATACACCCTGGACAGGACGCTAGTCCATCGCAGCAATGTTCACTTTTTTCCCCATTTTATAAAAGCTATGTAACGTGTTGAACATTATTAAAAATGTTTGTGTGAAAACAGTGTAATTCTATTTTTCATTATTTTGGATTCCGGTTAGAAAATCTACTTATTACAATAATTCTTTCATGAAGTGTCTGTACCTTGCAATTAACCATGAATCTGTTGATGACATTTTATTTATTAAATAATTTAATGCATTATTCTGTCAAAATGTAAATGAATACAAAATGTTTCTATTTTTCTAATGCATTTTAGTCATTATAATAGCTTGTAAGGTGCTTTCTATATAACTTTAATTCGTACATGGTACACTGAACCATATTTGTGTATGGAAACATATTAATTTGACATAGATGAAACTTACAAATATTAAAGTAAATGTAAAGCTCATTTTATTTTTTATACATTTGCCACTTTCCAACAGCTCTCTAGTTCTTTATTGCAGAAAAGAATTAAAAATGCATCACAGTCATGTGGGAAAACGTCGATTCATACATATTTCAGGGAGCTTTCACACCTGACTTGTTTAGTTTGATTCGAATGAACAAGAGTTTGTTTTCAATTTTAGTTTTGTTAGTTTTGGCAGGTGAGAAAGCAACAACAGAGTTAACTAGATTTTAAAGTTTGCACGCAAACTTCGATGTTGGCTTGCGTTGGTACCGTTAATACCTATTTTTTTAAATGTTGTCAATTCCGCAACAATAACATAATCCAACCCCCATGTCTCTATGATTCTCATAAGCTGAGATAGGTACATGCAAAATTGGTTGCTATGGTAACCAGTCTGGTTGCTATGGAGGTGTCAGTGACCTAACATATTGTTCCCCATGTCAACACGAGTAAAATACACCAACCCCCATGTCTCTATGACTTTCGTAAGCTGAGATAGAGATACGCCATATTGGTTGCTATGGTAACAGTGTGGTTGCTATGGAGGGGTCGCTGACCTAATATATTGTTCCCCATATGAATACGAGTAAATTACAGCAACCCCATGTCTCTATGATTTTCCTGAGCTGAGATAGGTACATGCAAAATTGGTTGCTATGGTAACCAGTCTGGTTGCTATGGAGGGGTCAGTGACCTAACACATTGTTCCCCATGTCAATACATCAACCCCCATGTCTCTATGACTTTCCAAAGCTGAGATAGAGCTGCGCCATATTGGTTGCTATGGTAACCAGTTTGGTTGCTATGGAGGGGTCGCTGACCTAATATATTGCTCCCCATATCTATACAAGTAAAATACAGCAACCCCATCTCTCTATGATTTTCTTAAGCTGAGATAGAGACATGCCATATTGGTTGCTATGGTAACCAGTCTGGTTGCTATGGAGGTGTCATTAACATAATACAATGTTTCAGCTGTCAGTATGGGTGAAGCTTACCAGCCCCCAAGTCTCTAGCATTTTCCTAAGCTAAGATAGAGATGTGGCAATATAGTTGCTATGGTAAACAATTTGGTTGCTATGGAGGAGTTAGTGACATCATGTTGTAATCTACTTTCCATTTAGATTAATATAAAGCAACCCCCATGTCTCTACTGTGTTCCGTTTAGAAGATATTTGACTTTGAAAGTTATGTCAAAAAGTGGGTGTGGCTTAATTAATTTATGTTAATTCACAAGCAATGATGGGCTGGATAAGTAATTTGCTTCCTTAATGCTTGTATGACTTTCCAGTGTCAATCAATTACAGAAGCTCTTTTACATTAGGATCTATGGGGTTCATGCTCCATTCATTTCAATGGGCCATTGAAAGTCAATGAGACACCTTTGACCTACTTATTTGAAATCAGCTGCACCTGGAGTTATCAACTGCCAGATTTTCAAACGAATCAGCTGCAGCTGGAAAGTCAACTGTCAGATATTGAAACGATGGCAAATCTGCTGGAGAAAATCCGATTTCCATGCCTCAAACAAATAAAGATTATAGAAGAACCGTAAGACATATCGAAATGATTCTTTCTTTGTCAGAAGCAGAAGACCCTAACGAAGAGAATGCTGTAATTTTTGTGAAGGTGTGATTAGAAATAAAAAAGTTATGGCGAGCTACAAATAGCCTTCATTTGATTCTGTGCAACTGCTCATTTCAGAGAAATCCATACCCTCAAACAAATAAGGATTACGAAAGAATGACCAGAGGTATTGAAATATTTCTTGTACTGTTAGAATCCCAAGATTTTAAGGAAGAGAATGGTGTAAATTTTGTGAAGCTGTGATAAAGTTTGAATGATTTATGGCGAGTTAAAAATAGCCTGCGATTGAGATTTTAAACAGAATCCAACAGAATTTTTGAATGGAGGTGAATGGAGCAATTATGTGCACTCGTTGTGGTTTAGGCCACCTGGCGTAAAAACCGTGTATTTTTAAAAAATGAAAACAGCACCAACTGAAAGAGGACAAAAATCTCTACCATTTAGGTATAAAATGTGTGTGTAAAGGTTAATTTTTAGTTGAGAAAACAGTGCAAGTAGCAACAAGACTGAACTTGCTCAAAGTTAGAGTGAGCGATGACATCACCACTCTAGGGCCCCCATAGGGAATGACTTGGGCGATTTTTGGGCCGAAATTCGCGATTTTTACGGAAACCGCTGGTCAAATCGGTCCGAAAAGACATAGCAACTCGAGTGGGAACAGCTTGGATGACCGTGGAAAGTTTCGTGGCTGTAGCTCGAACGGGCTAGGAGGAGAAGCGTTGTAAATTTTTGACGTAGGAAAAGAGAAGAAGAATAATAATAAGTTTAAGAGAGATAACAATATGTTGGCTCTGCAAGCCAACATAAAAATAAATACATCAGATCAAGAACAAAAAAAAAGTACGGAAACAACAAATAGAGCACATTATATGAGCAAAATACATTAAAACTTGAAAATTTTGTTTTGAGTTGGTTTGTTTCTGAGGATTATGCATAGAATGACGCAATACTGAGACTTCCTTACCGGACCATGAGCGAAGGGATGCAACAATAGACATTTTACTGGCCAGAAAGCGAGCCTCCCTGTCTTCCCTAGAGAGAAAAACACTAAACGTCTGGGCACCATTTCTTCAGAGATTGGTGAACTCTGTTCTGAAAAACAACACACTCACTTGAGCTGACCCTCTGGTGTGTCAGGATTGTGTCTATAGTGGAAGTCTGTATAAGGTGCCAGGATTTGCTGAAAGAAGAAGGCAAAGTGAACACATTTTGAGGTTAATAGAGAACTTAATTTATTTAAAAAAATGGAGGAAGTAAAGAGGAAGCAAAAAGTGTGGTAGATTTGATATTGGTTACTGTTTGTTAAATAATGGAGAGTATTTAAAAGTGATGTTCAAGATTTTAGCTTCATCAAAATTAATTTAGAGATTTACAATGTGAACAAAATGTCAATTTGTGGAATTCAATCTAGGAAGGGATAGCAGAGATTCTGTTTTTAAATGGAACTTCCAACAATAGTTTTGGAAGGCACACCAAGCAGGAGTCAGGGACCATAGCTCAGGAAATCTTCCTTTTTTAACACCAGAATACGATGGCTAATAGAGTCAAATGGTCAATTATGCAATTTGGAAAAAATAAAAATAAAAATAAAAATCATTTGTCTTGCTCTGACCTTTGCTAAAGTACAATCCATATGAGTCCAAAAATGTTCACAATTTTGCGATTTGATTTCAAAGTGGCCGCAAAAGAAACAAATCTTGAGTGAAGTTAAAGCAGAGAAGAATCCAAAGGCAAAAACATACCTCGAGTTCCACATCCGAGCGGACGTACTGCCGAGTGTGGGGGTGATTGAGCAGGTGAAGGATGGTGGTAATCAGAGCCTCGTTGATGCGACTGAGCTGACAGTCGATTACATTCTTCAGGATGGTGCTGAGTCCACCCCTTTTGGCCACAATCTCTGGGTTCTCCAGTGCTGTAAACATGCACAAGCATGAGCTCAAGAGTTTATGGATTGATATATTTCAGAATGTTCTGTGAACGCACCAAGTTCACAGATGATAGCGATGCAGGCTCGAACCATGCGGTCTCGCTCCTGAGGTCCGTCGTTGCCCACAGCAATGAGAGAGTTTGCGACTGAGCTTGGGAAGAGTAGGGCGTTCACAGTGATCATCTGTCAAAAACAAGGGATGATGTAAATTAAGAATAATCTTGATTGTACATTAGAAAAGATTCGTTATTATGTACTCATCTCACCTTTCTCACCAGTCTAAGCGCTTGAGTGCGCTCCACCTCATTACTCTGCTGGATATCTATGCACCTGTAGATTAAAAGACCATTAGTTCATGTTTTCCAAACCAGTATAACAAATTATCAATAGCGGCATTAACAAAAATCCAGATTATTACATACAATGCTTGAATTCAAATTGACCTAACGTTACTCTGAAAGATCGTCTACTCTGAAACCGTAAAACAGCCAAAGATCACCAATGCACCCCGCACATCATATGTATGCAGCTCACCGACTCCCACACAATGGGAGCTGGACTTGACCACCACCTTCATCCCACACTTCGTGGTGTAGTTCGTTTAGTTTGGTGCCGATATATTATTCAAAAAGCAAGATTTTGTCGTCTACTTCATGTTTAGCTTGGATCAGAGTTCGATCATGTTCTCACCACTAACAAACCACTCTTCGTTTTGGTTCGTTTGGATTCAGGTTTGAATTCATATGTAGACCATCTCCATGAGCAGGTCTTGGGCCACTTTTTTGGTGCGCTTTACATTTTTATCATCAGTTATTAAAAAAAGAAAACAAACTCTAGCTTGGTTTATAAGCTTTGAAGAAAAGAACAAATGTCGTTACAAAATTGCTATACTGCAGTGCATGGAAACACAACAAAGACTCTGGAAAACAAGGACATCATTCCACTCTTCGAAATAGGCTTGACATGATCTTCAAAGGAAAGATCACTCTCTCTACCTCACTGAGTGAGATAGTAACAAGAAATGATTCGCAACTCATCACGCATTAGCATCAAGTCTCCTTTCTGAAGAGAACGCCACAATCTCAAGTGCCAACTTGAACTAAACCATGCAGTGCAAGGAAAATATGATGTACAGACCTGGCAATCAGGTAGTCCACCTGGAGACGGAGCACTTTCTGGAGGATATTACTGTCCCTGATGAGGTAACGGAGACAGCGCAGGCCGGCTGCTCGCACCTCTTTGGCCTCATTGAGGAGAGCCACCCTGAGGCTATAAACAGAATGTTCTTAGCATCATTCATGTTACAGAGACAAACAGAACACTGAAGCAATTTCAGAGGAGGACAAGGTCTCCTTACTTTAATATATGTAAAACTAAACGTTTGAAAATGTTCAATAATATCTTCAAAAGATATTACATCTTAAAAAAATCATTTTCAAAACAATAATATACAAGTTCACATTAAAAACACTAACAATAACAAATGGATCCAACACCTGAAGAAAACCATTCCTAACGAAGAAAAGTCACAGCAATTACATAAAAAATGTTATATGTGACTAGGGCTGCAACAACCAATTGAAGTGATCGATAATATTCCACAATGGCAATCAATTACTGTGATAGAAAAAAATTAAATCCTATTGTTCTATAGAAAATGAAGTTAAATCACAAACAAGATATTACATCACAACTATAGGATTATGTGGCTGTTTAAATGAGGTTGCTAAGAAACCCTCTTTCTCTTTTCTGCAGTAAACTCCCCCTGTCTTACCCAGTTTTGTTAGCACCTTCAGTGTTTAAAACTAAATAAAGCTGTTTTCAGTTAAACCTAGCTTCAGAGTCTTCTATAATGGGTTATGATTAATATTTTCAATAACTCAAAAACATTACTCGATTTGATTGCTGTGTTTCAGCTACAAAGGCCATTTTGCAATGGGATCAAATAGGAGCAATTTCTAAATATATTTCTATAAGAACTGAATCATCTGTATTCCACGGGAGAATCAGAGTGGCACATTTCAGCAGGGTTTTGTTCCATTCAGACCTGCAATTTCCTCCATTACACGACATCGCTTGGCCTTGTTCCCATGTCTGAAGTATGGCTTTTCACTGCTGGACATCTGCTGCACCAAGTTTCCTTGCCCAATCACTGTGTATTTTGTCCTCAGTGTTGTCCGTTTTTTTGTGCATCTACAAAAGAGCTTGACCAACACATCTTGAAACCCCACTCTGCTTTGAAATCTTTGTCTGGGAGAGATCGATGCAGTATAACTACCTTGTGTTTTAAACCTCCTCCTGTTTCTGTTTTACTTCATGACAGGGTTTCAACCTACATGTGACATTGATGCTGATTTGTGTAAGAATTGAGGTTGGCTTGATATAGAAACACCGAATATTGATTTGATTTTTATTCTGTTTGCTAGCCTTTAACATTTTTAAAAATCATTTTATATTTGTTTTTTAACTTTTTTATACACCTGCCAAAACCATTTGGAGAGCTCTGCAACTATTATAAAAACCGAAAAGATTTCTTTTTGTGCTGAAAGAATATACAGTTTGTTTTTTAGCGAGTGCAGTGACTTTTGAAAGTGTTTTCTTTAGTTGCAGGACATTTGGCCTTTTTCAGCCACCGTACACAACACCACAAACCTTGGAATTTCCCATCATGACTCACCATATGATAATTTCTTCATAGGTAAAGCCAAACTTGTCCTCAGAGAGCCCGACATTGCAGAGCAGCTGGAATGGAAAAGGTGCTGGGTAAATGATTGATAGAACTTGAAACACACCTTTTTAACATGGAAGTCAATTTTGACAACACAACAAGTTCAGTTCCATGACTTGACTATTTTTACTATATCTTCACCATTTTATCTTGAAAGTCTTCAGATGTACTAGTAGCTATTACCGGTACCTTGTAATATTTCTTATTTCAGACCAGTCTTATTTTGGGCCAGATCTCAGAACACCGGGATAAAAAAAGCTTTTAGGCATGGACTGCGGAAGTCATAATGTACTTCATTTAACCAAACTACCGTAAGATGCAGGATTCCAGTGTTGTAATGCTAAACAGATGAACCCGGATAGAGAGTCTGCTGTACATTAGGTACAGGGAGGAAATGTAACTGGTATTCCAGGTAAAACGACAAACATTCATCACATGATGCATATTTTTATAATTGGAGCCTTGGTAAGGTCTGAAAACCACCAAATAGAAAATCTATTTGTTAAATGACACACAGTTGCTTTGCTTTTATAAAATTACAGTGACTGAAACTAGAATTTTTTTTTGCCATGTAATTTAAAAGCTTTTTTAAAAAAAAGATTTTTTCACCCAAAACGCCATAACTTTGAGAGAAAAAGTGTTTTCTTTAGCACAAAAGTAGTTTTCTGTTCCAAACAGTCTAAAAATGTAAAATGTAAAATCAGATTTTCTTATTTAGAGAATTTTATAATAAAAATATAAATCCAAGGAATCAATATAAATATTTTTTTAAATCAAAATATCTGTCAGAATAACAAACAACGGCGATATTGAATCAAGTGACTGCTTCCAGAATAGACTGGTTAACCCGTGTCGGAAACACACGCAGATACTGGACTCAGTGCTGCAGAATATTTCGACCTCTTCAGCACCTCATCTTCTTTGTTATCCCATGGATATTATTTTTTAAATGTTTTTTCACTTTTTGCACCTTGCAGAAACTACCACAACAATAAAAAGTTATCTAAAGGTTTACACAAAGTTGCACTGTTGGTTGCATGGCAGTTAATGGCGTTATTTCTTTTGAGGAAAAAAAAAGTACAAACCAGGAATGCATTACGTGGCAAGTACGTTATGGGCTTTTCAAATGTGACAGAGATACCCTTCAGATTTGGCACCAACTCGTTTTTTTTTTTTAAATGGCGTTTATCAGGTTTTGGAACCAAACTCCTCAGTTGATTCCATAAATGAGAAGGGAAAAGTGGAATGAAGCTTTCAGGGTTTAAAGGCCACAATTACATTGGTGGATCCTTTCAGCCAAGCTTTTTCATAGCAAATACAGATTGGCATTTTGAATGGTGGCAGCTATTTGCATTCTTTTTTTGGTATCCATTGACTACACTAGCTTCAGCATGGATTGAGATCCTGGAGATGTTGTAGAACTGCAAAGGATCTGAAAGCCTCACTGGAATTGACCCTCAATCATCTGGGGTTACCAATTACTTCAGTTTCCAATTAATGGCAGTAGATAGTTAAAAACAATTTAGCGAAAAATGGCAAGCAACATTATCTTTCTACGTGTACAAAACCTTTGGAATCTGGAAAACATGTAATGATACAGAAGCAGAGCTGTTAAAGGTATTTGGTCTTTCAGAACCAGTTTATGTTTGTTAAAAGATTGAAGACTGGTCGCATCACATATGTGATCAGCAGTCGCGCGGATGCTCCCAAATAAAGATTCAAGTCACATTGACCTAACATAAACAGTGTCAATTAAGCAAAAATTCTGTAATAATGTACATTTTAATTAATTCCAACAGGAAAAACTGGTTCCCAGGCTGAGACCCTGATCCCTTTCGAGTTTTATGTTTGTGATGTTATCCTTCTTCTGTTGCTTAGCTAATGATTCACAGAGACGGCAGACCTTGATGAAATTGTTAAGATGTCCGAGTTTGCGCATGTTGGAGACACTCTGCTGTTTGGTAACATTCTGCAGGATCTCTCGCATGTTCTCCGAGGGCTCTGGAAAAAAAGGTTTGGAGAGCCCTGAGGTCAGTAAGAAGCTAGAGACATTATGGAAGATGTGTGACCACACCATTTTCATTTGATATGATGCAGCCACAAAAAACGAGAACTCTTTTATGGCGATCAATACATCATAGAACTGTTACAGTACATTAGAAAGCACATGAAGGAGGTTAAGATTTAGTGGGTTTGCTAAACACAGTGACACTTCCTGTCATCTCATAATTGAACCACTCATAAATAGCACCCAGGGCTCAGTTTTATTGCAGCATGCATCAGGAAACAGAAATTACCCTCCACCAAATAGTTAAAATAATAGAGTATTCTGATAATTGAGAAACATGAAAAGAACCGGCACACTATTAACACATTTGCTAGTTTTAGTAAACTATAACACAATAAACCAATGATGGTTACAGTGTGATATCGGTCACAAAAAGCCCTCATCAATCACGGAGACCATAAACAAGGCACTATTCACGACTGCCTTTCCCAGCAGTCACACGCTGAACATTCATGTTCAGTCATCTGGACTGAAAAGAAAATCACAGAAAAATGAATCCCTTTACCTAGAGAACCAGTATTAAAATTATTCTCCAATGCCAGAAATATGTTTTGGCATTTGACATAATAAAACATTCTTGTAACATGTCTTGTTATTTTGGACTTAATATGTTGGGGGGAAGAGGAGAAAAAGAGAATAATATGTGGTACTACTTTAACATAAGAGACAAATGCAAAAAAAAAAATTACAATTATTTTCTTGAACAAAGGGGATCTCAGATTAAAATGTAATTCAAACACATTTAATGGTGTTCGAACAAATTGTGTCAGTGCATGTAAATAAGCAGCCTAAAAAAGGTCTATCAACTAAACAGCTCCAGAATAAGTGACTGCATTTCTGTTATAAAGAAAACTTCCATCAATGGTAAAATCACTAATAAAATTGCAAATAATGTCATTATCAATGAAACTACAAAAAACAGCAAATGGACCATTTTGAACTGACATGTTTAATGAGATTTAAACACTGTGTTTTTGACCATTTTGACAAAACCATTAATTTTCTACAGTACAGACTATTCATAAATACAGCATCACAGCCGGCATATTTGCAAGTCGATGCCAGTGTTGTCAATGTTACTAGTTAGAGAGAGACTCCTGCTGAAAGAAACTAAAACTAACAGAATTAAAAGAATTCTTTTTTTTAGTAGTAATAGTTGTTTATTTTGTCATTTTTAAATCAGTTGACAAAGGTAAATATTTAGCCAAATTGAAAGAAATCAATAAAATCGACCAATATGAAATGCCAAAAAATGAATGAACAAGAAACCCAAAGGCATTCTTCGTCTTACCAATCCGGATATTGTCAATTACCTTGTTTTTTTTAACAATCAAACTGTGAGAGCTCAATCATCCTTGCCATGGTAATTGTTATAATGGCATAATAAATATTATTATCACTACTCACAGTGCATCCGTGTGTTAAATCCAAGCACACTTTGCCTTTGTTACATTTTTATGGTTTGAAACTATTTAAAGCTAAAACATGCAAGGGCTGTATTGGGTAAAAATATCTAATCTTAAATGTAAATTGTTAATAGGTGTTTATCACAATGAATTAAAATAATAATAATTTTATTAAAAAAACATGCATAAAAATGGTAAAATGGAAAAACTGCCAATAAAATACTGTTACAATATGCAAGCAAAAATTAAAAATAAAAAAACATGACAGCAAAACCTGCCAGCTGTCAAACACAGGGACGACTGGATCTTCAATTGTCAGAATAACAACATTATAAACTTTTAGATCCATTATAATTGGATATTTATTATACGTTTATTCATAAAGCAAAATAAGAGTCTCGTCTGCCGATATATACTATATATATATATATATATATATATATATATATATATATATATATATATATAGTATCAATAACTGCATTTAAAATGAAAGTATACTGTACTTTCGATTCGTTAAAGGAGCGCAGGCTTTATTCGTTTTAAATTCTATGTAGGTCCTAGACTAGAGAGATATCTTGGGGGAGTAACGTTATCGCTGCTAGTCACTGTTGTTTTGGTCCCTACACCCTTTGGACCCTCCAGCCATTCAGTGCTAGACATGAATAAGAGACAATATGCGAGTATCGAGCAACTTTGAAAACGACAAAAAAAGCACTTTATATCTCAATTGAGGTAATATTTTTCTTACACGTTTTGCATTCAATGGTTAACGTATAGCAACTTAGAATGTGAATGGATACAAGTCGCGTCTGTTGTCTGACGCTGTGACTCAAAGGCAAGAAAAAGGGTTGCTTGTTCACCATATGAAAACTGTTAGGTGGTGTAAACAAGCCTGTGATGACAGATACTGTGCCCGGTGTAAGTTTGTGGTTCACTAGGTTCTTATCACTTACCTCTTGTAAGATCGAGCGGTACATTTTCCTCCCCACTGTCATTCCGCCCTTTTTATGTAAGACAAAAGCAGAAATGTAAAAAGAGACGATATGAAAAGGTGTAGTTAGAGAAAAGTGCATCAGATTGGACAAAATAATCAGTAAATTAATGACGCAGACTCAGCTATATCGTACCTCGCATCCGTACACTTCGGATAGGACGGCCTCGGATGCTGACCGCCATCTTTACAAGACATACATCCACAACACCGGAAACATCGCGGAATCTCGCGAGAACTAATTTTGAGCCGAACAGACTTGCGTTTACTGCTTTGTTGCCTGGTTGTGCAAGTTAATTACGGATACATATGGGAAAAAATTAAACATTAAAATAAAAGAGCACAGTTGATCAGATTATTTAAGAAATTATTACACTCGATTAATTTTTCATGAGGGGTACATATGTTTCGTATGTGAGATAATTTGTAAGAAAGTCGGAGGTATATAATTTTTACTACATTGTTGTTGTTTTTTTCAATTCCATCCCAAGGTATTTTTATATTTAAATATTTTCTGAAATCATAAACTCAATCCACATAATACACCACTGTGGAACAATAGACTCAGACAAAGCAGATAAAAAGTAAATATAATACACATCCAAACAAAAACTTTACATATCCAAAATTCCGTAATCAGACAAATTCATGAAATTCATTTGCTCAACATCATTAATTACATGTATCAACAGAAGGCTGTGATTATAAGGACTGTGCTATTTGTGCCTTTAATCAACCGAGCAGCTCCAGACCATTTGTGTTTGCATTTGATAAAAAATGCAACATTTCTTATTGGTAAAATCTAGCTCTAAATTATCTATAAAAACACATTCATTTTCTAAATAAGTAAAACAAAAAATACAACAGATTAACGGCCAGACGTCGTGTATGTAGGTCCACTATTCTCCAGTGGGTGTCAGTGTCGTGCTTAGTTTACAGCAATACGTGACGAGGGGAAAGAAGAAGAACCGCACATTGTTGGGTGTACACAAGTGTCTGTTCATTTTCAACCGTTTCACAGTAAGGTGGTTTATAAAATCATACATTTTTAAAATGACTGCTGTTACAACTGGTATTAATCATCATCGCTCTCTGGAATGTGCACACTTTTAACCGAGCTTTCCTGGTCCTATATTATCAGGCCTAGCCAATAGTTTTTCTAACAGTTTGTCATTGTAAACTAAATGGCAGATTATGATATGATGATTCCTTTAATAGTAGCATTTTTGATAACAGAATTTCGTGAACGTAAAATGGGGCGATCCTCCAAAGACAAACGAGACATTTACTACAGACTGGCGAAGGAGGAAGGATGGAGAGCGAGGAGTGCCTTCAAGCTGCTTCACCTGGATGAGGAGTTTAACCTTTTTAAAGGCAATATATTCATTCTGCAAGTCGTTGAGGTCTTTACATGTACCAGGCTTTCTGTTGACAGTGTACTATTCTATGGTTTTTTGTGCAGGTGTGAATCGTGCTGTGGATTTATGTGCAGCTCCTGGCAGCTGGAGTCAAGTCCTGAGCCGGAAACTACGGTCAGTTCAATGCAAATGTAATGATCCTATTGAGTGATATGTTGTTGACCTACAAGGAATGACATTTAATTTGTTTTCTGTCCTGTTTGCAGAGGTAAAGATAAGATTGAAGAGGTCAAGATTGTGGCCGTTGACCTGCAGGCTATGGCACCTTTACCGGGTGTCACACAAATTCAAGGAGACATCACCAAGGTGCAGTGGCTGGTCAAACCTCATTATTGTTTTTTCCTGTCCTTTTCAAGAAACAATTGTTTAAATTATGGACTCTTTCTTTACATTTTTTTAACAAAGTTTATATGCCAAAGAACACATTTGTTTGGATCTTAGATTTCGACAGCCCAGGAAATCATCCGGCATTTCGAAGGTCAACCTGCAGACTTGGTTGTGTGTGATGGTGCTCCCGATGGTGAGGGGGAAAACTATAAAAAAATATTTTTTTAAATAAAGACTAAATAAAATGCTTTTATTTATAGTCACTGGACTTCATGATGTAGATGAGTACATACAGGCACAGCTTCTGCTAGCAGTAAGTAGAAGTATTTATGTCAATGTCATTCATAAAGTGAGTGCTGGACATTAATATACGGGGTGACAGATTCCATTTTTATTAATATAGCTGAATTTTGGACCTTTTCTACTCAATAATGCAAATGAGACATCAAATGGTGCTGCTTAAAAAGTAATTGGTGCTATTATTAATGGTACCATTATTTCTGCTAATTTATTTCACTTTTTAAAAGTTCCACATTCTCATTGACATCAATGAGCTAGAAAAGCTAAAGCCATTTATGAGTCAAATGAGGCACCCTCTTGCAGCGGTGCCATAACCTTAGGGGTGTGGGTGTTTTAATTCACACACTTTTCGTAGTTTTAGAGTTTGACCCGTGCACTTATTCCACCAGTTTTCACTGCAATAATGTCATAATATGTAGATGCCGAAGTGTGACCGATCCTAAGGAACTTTTTGAAAGCAAGAGAGTTACCTTGAAAAGAAGGCTTTGATATTTTAAAACATAGTGACAAGAAATAGTCCACATGTTTTGGGAGTTTTGATTTATATAATAATGTTCCTGTGTGTTATTTGTAGCTGTGTTTTGAAATGGGGAGAATGTTGTTCGGAAATGTCAACATTTTATGAGAATGATGCACAGGATGCCCCGTTCAGTAATTAAGCTGTGTAATGGTTTCTGAGTTTTGGTGTTTTTTTGGTCATCTGGTCACGTGTATTGCTTCTTTGCATTTACATCTCTCGCATGTCTATATTTGGAATTGATAGAAGATTGTGCATTTAAAACTTCACTCATTGTCAACCTGAAGAGACAGAGGGAGAGATTTGTTAACTCACCCCACTTTTAACTCATTATGAACCTAGGATTGATTTGTTGCTCATCAATCAATCTTGTTTTTTTCCATTGAATTCGCCTTGAATTAACTTTTGTAATGCTTTGTTTAGGCTCTCAATATCACCACTCATGTTCTCAAACCAGGCGGAAACTTTGTGGCAAAAGTAAGTTGTACTCTTATTTACAGTAAGCAATCGGTTCAAGGCTAATGTGTGCAAACTAGGAGCATCTGCTTTTGAAATGATCTCACTACTTTATCGTCTGAAAGAAATCTGCCAAAATTCCAATGGGACTTACTTATCATTCTTAAATTAGATTTTTAATTAAAGGGTTTAAAATGACTAGATTATAGTTATCTGTAGCGTTATTGAATATTAATTCAAAACCACATAAGAAGTCTCTGAAAGAAAGGTTTAACAGAAAATTATGTTTTATTTAGCTTAAACATTAGTGATGATATCAGATAAACACATACAGCATTGAGAACAAAGAAGATGGGCTCATGAAACTCTCACAGGATCTGGGGACAAAAACGGTAGAACCCGGTTGTGCTACTTTATTTAAGCAGCTTGTAACTTCCTGTTTTTGAAGCAACTTCATGTTTGTGTTGTATTCCCTGTTCAGAAATCAACCAGACAATTGGATTCTAAATATTTTTCTATTAAGTCTAACTTTTTATTTTAATTATATTACCCTATGCTCTAGACGAGTTAAAGTGATCACACTTTTTGAAATGTAACAGTTAAAAGTACCCACCGTTACATGCTTTTTTTTACAATTACAAGTCTCTAGTGTTTCCTAATTCTGTTTTATGTCAGATTTTTAGGGGAAAAGATGTTACCCTGCTCTACTCACAGCTCAAGATCTTCTTCACCTCCGTGACTTGTGCCAAACCTCGTAGCAGTCGCAACTCCAGCATTGGTCAGTAGTGTTTTATTAAGAATGACAAGGCCATGTTGGGAATCTCGTCATAGAATGTTACAGTAAACTTTTTTTTTCGTCCTTCAGAGGCCTTTGTGGTGTGTCAGAATTACACTCCACCAGAGGGTTACATCCCTAACATGTCCAACCCTTTGCTGGATCACTCTTATGGTAACTTCCACCAATATTCTAAATAGTGCTTAAAAGCAGTGAACAAACACGTTAGAGTAGTATAAAAAAATCACTATATAAATAATCGAAATGACAACAGGATAATATCCAAAATTCTGGTTCCTTCAATTAACCACAATAAAAAATGAAATTAAATAATTTTTTTGACTGTTGTGTTTCCAAAGTTATTGAATTTACAAAGTAATTTTTTTAAAGTATAATTTAGAGTGCATTTATCAAAGTCAAGGTCTGCAGTCCAAAGCTTTGGCCCCTAGGATACTATTCAATTACTATTAAAACTGGCCCACAAGCTGCAGCCGCCCACTGGTGTTCTGCACATACCAACACTAAATTCTCCACAATGCAATGGTAGCCCGCAAACTCACTGCAGAGCAGCAAGCGGGCCCCGGCTTCATTGTTCATCAGAGCAGATGTCAACTTTCAGCTCACCCCAAAAATTAGGGCTGGATTCTGAGAACAGGGGATTTCAAGCCAGATGGGAGGCAGAGAACATGTTCATGAAGGTTAAAGGCAAACCTCTGTGTCAGAATCTCATATGACCAAGAATCACTTAAATGTAATTTCTGCTCACATAAAATGTAGTACATTTCCCTTTCAGGAAGGTCATTTTTTTTCTTTTCCAGATGTCGATTTTAACCAGTTAGAAGGCCCAAACCGAATAATCGTTCCTTTCCTGGCTTGTGGAGACCTGAGTGCGTTTGATTCAGACAGAACGTATCCACTTCAGGTAGCGGCCTGCTTGACTTGATCAGATCACACTTAGTAACGTAATGAAATCACATGAAAGTAATCCAACATCCTGTGTGTTTGCTTCACTCCTAAATAGCTGGATTCTAGTAAGGAGTACCAGTATTTACCACCAACTCAACCTCCAATTCGACCTCCCTATCAGCAAGCTTGTGAGCTCCGCAAGAATAACCTGCTAGCCAAAGAGGATTCCCCATCTGGTTCACTGGACCATGCCCTCACCACTTTACACCTCGACACCAATACTGACTCCAGTGAAGGGGCTACCGGAATCTCAAATTTATGAGCAATAAAGGGTTCTGTTGAATGGTTTTATCATGTTAGATATACATTTGATTTTAGAGTTTTATTATACACTCTGTTACTGTACCAGATTTAAATTTTAGATTTCAGAAGTCAAAAAGTAGTTCCTTTACACCACAGAACAACACTTTGTATCATTAAAGACGTTATAGAATGATTTTGACATGTTTTTTTATTGCTTCTACAGAGTTACATTTTTAAGGTCATTATTGTGTGTGTGTGTGCGTGCGTTTAAACACAGTAATAAAGTGTAAAAATTCATGTGTTTGTTTTTGTATATCAAAATAAATCGTATGGAAGAAACTGAGTAAAAGACTATGGCTTAAGTATTTCATTATGAAGGGAGCATCTTTATTCTAGCAGAGGCTCTCCAGTTTTTAATAAAGTTTGCTGATTAATTTTGTTGGTCATGAGATTCTGGAAACAGCACAAGTGACAAGGACATTAAGTAGGATTGTCTCTTTAATTACAGTCCTTTCTGTAGATGTATACATATATTCATGTGTACATTTGCAGCAATTATGTTGTAGGTCAAGAAGCCTCAACTAAGTATTTAGTATGACATAGTGAAGTAATGTATATGACTAGTGTAGTAATCTTGCTCTGGAGAGCTGAAATAAATAATGTTTTGTTAAAGCTACCTCTAGATGGCAGTATCTGCCATTAACAGACAGTTAACCCAATGCTACTAATGTTAGTGGTCCAATTTAAGGGCTGGTTTCTAAATATTGTTGTGAAATCTGCAAAATGTTAGCGATATGTGCTAAAAATAATTTATTATCTTTTGTTTTAACTCGAAGGCTTTATATTTCACCTGTCAATCGATCGTAATCATCATACTACCAATAGTTTTACACTGTATTAATTCTAACGTCCATTTGAATATAGACATGTTCAAATAAGTAACGTGTGCACACAATGTAATGTATAATTTTTTCTCGTTTTTTCATAGTTGCTGAAAGGCCGAGTAAAGTAAGGATGCTAATGCTAACAACATGCTGTGAGTAATTTTCCATTGTATAAAGCTAACTGGAGAACTCTAAATTGTAACTTAACTCTAAGTAGGTTGTTATTGTGAGATCCAAGTTATTTATGTATAATTTGTAGTCAAATGAGAGCTGAAAATCCAGTATGAACTGCTGAAGTTTTGGAAGATGATTTAAAATTGTTTGTTAGCTGGTCTGAGCTGGTTTGAGATGGTCCTGTTCAGACCAGCTTGGACCAGTTAAAACCAGTAAATGTATCAAAACACAACTGGTGTTGCTGGTTTTGGCAGCCGTCACGAAATAAGTGGCTTGGATATTTTGGTCAAAATATTTATACTACTGGTCAAAAAATCATTACTCTATAAAATCCCAACAATGGTGCAGAGAGCTGATATGACTTTAAGTGTTGTAGTGAAAGTTTTTGGATACTGAGAAACTGAAAAATGTTATGCAGCTCATAATTCTTAAGCCACTGTAAGAAAGTCATGACATCTAGCCGCCACAGGAGCGAGCAAACACATTGCAGTGATGATACGAAGCTTAGCTGTGATGTGTTGGAAAAATAACCTTACTTCACAGTTTATGTTAATCCTCAAAACTCATTTGGTGGGAAAACGTCTCAGAATTTTGAGGTATATTACTAAAAGCAACATGTGGGGCAAAAACCACATCTTTGGATGAAATCAATGGATCATTCTGATTAAAGGATAAGAAGTTGACTGGAAGAAGGGTAATATACAACCCAGTGTCATGACGAGCATAAATAAACATGACTGATCCTTCTGAGGTCACATGACTCGCCCATCATTCTTAGATGCTTGCATTTCAATTTAAAATGAGCTTAACTCCTTATTCATGTCTCCATTTAATAAAACTACAATATTATATCTAACATAACACTTCAGAGCAAGGAAACACAGAATCCTTCTTGTTCACTCATCATCAATGTGGGAAACATTTGAGCTATGAATTGGTTGTTTATTTGCTAGGCATAAAGGTGCTGGTTGGTTTATCATTGCACCGAATGAGTGACAGTGCACCCTGTCAGCCTCTCTTTGTCATATACACTCCCTCACATTGTCCTTCTTCCATATGCAGGCTGATATGAACTGATCTACTGCATACACTACAATGCACAAGCCTTTTCTCATGGGAAACCAGTCTGGTGAGAGAGATAGAGAGAAAGAGAGAGCAAGCAACGATACATGCAGTTTTTATGAGGTAAGCTGTTATAGCTCAAAACCATTCTCACTCTAACAGAGGGAAACCTGCCTTTGGTTTGAAGCAGAAAATGGATTCAGCTCAATGCCTCGCCATTTAAGAAGGACAGCAATTGCCAACATGACGGATGGATAATAACAATGATTTGTTTAAGGTGTTAGTCCAACAAAAGAAGACTACAGTGATTTGTAAACGCGTGGTGAACAGTTGGCCGTGAGAAAAATGGAAGGCTGTGTGTTGGAGAGAGAAAATTGAGCTGCTGCAGTATCCCTACACTCCTTACACGGCGTGACTGACTGGTGTGTGGAGGAGAGAGAGAGAGAGAGTGATAGAGAGAGAAGAGAGATAGGGGAGGGGGGATGGGAAGGATCTCGCCTGGATGAGGAGCAGGCAGCCAGGCAGCAGCAGCATCTCTTTCGTGGCACGCTGCTGAGGGACGTGGCCGCCTAGAGCCGTGCAGGCGGGCGCAGCGCCACCGCCTCTCCCGCACTGGGTGCCGCAGGGACACAGACAGCTTCCATTATAGCAGCACCAGCGCTTGATGCAGCGGCACCATGGCGCAAGCCGCCAAGCAGATCCGCAAGAACAAGGACCTACAGGAGCTTGCAGCTCAAGAGCTGCGAGAGAAGGAGGAGGAGAAGATCAAGAAGAGGAACCGATCAAGAGACCGTAGACGCAAGGTAACAAAAGCGGCATGCACATCACACCACTTAACTGAGCCACTGCATTATCCAGTCATCTAGAGCTGGCCCCTCACAAATTATGGTTGAGGAAGATGCTGGTCTGGTGGGGCGGATGGTGTGGCGGGGGGGGTCATGACTGAGATTGATTAAGCAACCCCGTGGTCCTCTGGGAATGTCTTCTCCTTTGATTGATTTTGAGCAAGGTTTGTGAGGGAAGCTGCATCAAAGCAAAACCAATGCTTTATGTTTTCACGTACTGTCCACTACATCCTCCATTGTTTGTCATCGGGTAGTCCACCACCTCACATTCGATGCTGCTAGTGTGAACTTTTGCAGAACGTGAGTGTAATGTCTACACCCTTCTCTGCCATCCATTCGCATTTCAGTTTGGAGCAGAAGTGCATTATGGGAGACATCTTGGTGCCTGTTTACCTTACCTTTCTGAAATGTGCAAGCAATGATGTATGATCGCGTGCATGCAGGTTTCAGCTTTATATGCACCCAGAAGTACACGTGACCGAGGTTGGGGATCAGCAGAAAGCGGGGTGATAGCTCCACTTCCGTCTGCTCAGGAAACCTGTCAACTTAGCGTTTATCAGCTGTACAAATAATTATGTGGTCGGGAAGAGATATGTGGCCGGCAGTGGCATAATGCCAACAAACGGATGAAATCAAGATGCTGTTACACAGAGGAGAAAAAGAAGACACTGGAGTGTAAAGATCACTCTGAGGGCTGTCCTTGAGGGGTGGCTGTTTAATCTTCGGTTGGACGACTGATGAAGCATTTGTCAGGCATGTCACTGACCTCTGGAGATTGGTCTGGCTTTGGAATGGTTGATTGATCTATTTTTGTAATAAAGTTTTGCGCAGCAGTCAGCGTTTCCGCCATATTGCATGAATGATTAAGCTACTATCATATTCGTAGGGGTGACATATTTGAACTTGCTAACATTCCTTGGTTTTCCCAAGGCGGCAGTTAGTAGCTAATACCTTTGAACCGGTACATACTTAACAACTGTTTGAAAATTACCTCCTGTGCCCCTACCTGTAGGATCAATGGACTTTGGAGGTTCTATGTATGCCATCCTTTAAGTGTAATGTCGCTAAAAGGCATCAATTTTGTCTCATTTGTTCAATTCTGAAACTTTGCCTCATGAGATTGAAAGTGATAGGTACTAGATAGTGGCTGCTTTTCTGAAACTTGCCAAAAGTAGTAATTAAAAGAATTTTCCCAATATGATTAGCGGTGTAGGCAAGCTATCCTGGGAAGGGCTTTGGGTCCAGGAGTATCTCCCGTTTGGCACACCTACCCTGGACTGAATCATGTTGAAAAAGGGTCGTGGACCTAGTAATCCATTTGGTTTCAAAGTTTATGTATGGGTGTGGTGGCGGCTGTTCGCTAGGCTACTATTCCACCATTCACTGCTCCTTGACCTAAATGCGAATAGTAGAATAATATTTTAAAAGATAAACATTTTTATATTTTGTTAATATAAAGTTAGCAATTAGCCTTTATTTTAATTTGCATTAATGCATTGACTATAATTGAGGTACGTTAATGGCATGGCTTAATCAAGCAATAGACATTCTGACTAGCCCTTGCAAAGTAACAGCATGTTAACTCAAGATATCTTGTTGTGCTCATCATATTGTAGGACCCATTTTGTTTACTTTCTATGTTAATACTGGTGCTGTGCTAGTTAGAGGTGAATTTGTGTGAAGAAAATAGGAAAATGGGGAAAGAGGTACCAACCAATTGAAACAACTATTTCAGCAGAAACTTGATGTAAAGGAGCTAGGACAGCATCATCCAGAGATATAAATGTAAGCGTTTTATGCGCCATCATTTTCCAGCTCGTAGTAGTTTTTTTCAGCAATTGCCTTTATTGATTTATGTAATTGGACTGTTAAGAGAGACAGGAGGTAATGTGGGAGAGAGATTGGGAAAGACAGCAATTTCGGGACTCGAACTGACATCACCCTGCGCAATTGCGTGTATGTGTCCAACTAACAATCCACTGCCGGGCCCCCTGTCGAATTTTTAACATACCAAGATCACACACAGGATGGACTTAGATCAGTATGACAACTTGGTAATAGAGAAAGATTTTTGACGGATATGGGATTTTTGTTAAGCTGGATTCTTGATCCCACAATACTGAAGTGTACACATATTGACAATGGGGGATTGCAGCCCTGACTGGACACAGTGGACTCAGATATGATAGATCCGCCCACTCCTCTTGCCAATGCTTCAGATTGCATACAGTACCAGATTAACTTCAGATAGCTTCACTAGCAACTACCATAGACCAGTATAACGACATCCATACGATCAAGCAAAAGATAAATGAGAGATGGGGGCGGGGTGGGTGATATTACCTTACAAATGTGGTTGGGCTTTCATTGGGATTCAAGCTGATGTAATAACTTGAAATTCCAGGATGTTACCAGAACAAAAAGAATCCACATGATGGTTGTGGTGAGATTTGATTTTTATCTCATGTTGCCTGATTTTTCCCAATTCGTTATTGCTGAGTTCATGTGCTTCTGACATATCCATTTTGCTGAGGCCTAAAAATGTTTTGGACAGTCTGTGGCCTTGAGAGATCTTAGCTGTTGACGGACAAACAGTTGTGTTGTGAGTTTTACACATCCCTAAGGAGACGGTCCAGTGGAAATTGATGTTTGGTGCTCACAGAGTGGCTGAAAGGAACAGGAGCTCTTACAGTATATGTTATATTAACTCTATGTTATGTTACTTTATGTACAGCGCAGTGATTTAATGCAATTGAATATTTCTTTTTGTTTTCAATATACATGTTGGGATGTTTCATCTGTAGAGATTGCTTTTCTCTGGTGAGAAGAGAACAGTGGGAGAATTACTGGTTGAGTAATTGAATCAAGTCACATGACCATCATGGCGACAAGTTACCGGAACCGTTCAGAATGGTATAATTTAAGTGATATATGAGATTTTTAGAGAAGTTGTATGGTTGTACAGCATTGTTGTTGGTGAAGACGTTTAAAGCATCCTGTTGTACATTATTTCATTGTTCTGCCTGCTTGTGCTAAAAGATGGTGTCGGTTTGTGTTGCTGAAGTTAACACAGTTTTAATTAGCCCACAATATTTTCATGCCTTCATGTGCGATCTTTTTTATCACATTCAGGCGTCTTATATGTGGCCTGCCCCAGATTCCCAGACAGCAGAGTGTGTACATTTGTCTTGTTACCTAATAGGAAAAGGCAGGAGAAGGTAAAGTCATATGTAGCAGTAAGTGCCTTCAGTCATGGGCTATATTTATTCCCTGCCTGAGTCGCTACCAATCTGTCCGTGATCCTGCCAACTGAAAGGACGCCTTGCCCAGATTTCTGGAAGGTTCAGTAGTAATCTATGATGTAGGGGGATGCTTTGCAATGTAGTGTTTGCACCTCTAGAGGCAGCAGCCTGGTGGAGAAAGAGAAATGGAGAGAGAGGTCCACTGTGAGTGGGAGTGACAGGTGAATTATAGTAGTATTATGTCAGAGATTTGGGTTAGACCGGGTGGATTATAATTAAGTACCTTCTGTGGTCAATAAAATACCACATTTGCCATTAAAGCCACAATACTTAGCTTTAATATCTCTCACAGTGGAATGTTTATGGAGATGAAATTCTGTTCCATAAACTCTTGTGTGCATCGGTTGCCTTTACAGAGAATACAGTTCAGGGGAAACACTCAGATGCTTGAAAAGACAATTAATTCAAATTAGTTGTCCATTTAGTACATATATGACTTTGCAAATAAGTCTACTAGTACACGCTGACTAACAATGGGAAATAATGTATGCATCTCAAGTAAAATCCTGAAATTCTACTACAAAATTCACACTCAAGTGAACAGAACAGAGCTTCTACTCGATGTACATGCTATTATTTGAACTAGAATTGAGTGATAGAACCTAATGGACCTACTCTAGGCTGAGGTAGCTTCTATTGCACCATACAAACAGTGATGAAAAGACTGATAATGATCATAAAATGGTACGATAACATCTGTGGCTGCTGCTCCCCATCTGGTCACATGATTTCATTTTTATTTGTAAATGTGACGCATAGTGACTTTGTTTAGTATAGAAATACATTATAAACAGTACTACGCAAACGTTTTTGGCACATTTGAAAAATGCTGTAAACAAAGATGGCTTACGGAAATGTGAATAATGCTTTTATTCTTTAGAAAATGTGCTAAAGGCAAAGCGAAAAAAGAAAAATCCCAATCAAATCAATATTTGGTGTTACTAAATACTACCTTCAAATCAGTACTAATCCTTTTAGGAAAGAGTCAGTGATATTGTAGGAATATAGACAGGTGTGTGATCCCAACATGTCCTTATCATCATCAATGTCACATTTAAGTTGAAAACCAGTCATGGACCGAAACAGAAACAGCTGTGTAGGAGGCTTAAGTCGCAACAACCGAACTCTGCTACCAAGTTGAGATTGAGGAAGAGGTAGTTTCTTGTTGTTGTCACTGGTGTTTAAACATGCGGTTCAAGCTCGGACACAGTGTTCTGAAACTTGTGCAGCAAATTAAAGACACATCAAGCTTATTACCTAATTCAAATGCTGTCACTTTACAACTTGCAGAAACCAGTGGGACCCATTTATTCGAGACAAAGTGGTCTTCTTGAAAGGGTTACAGCCAAATAATCACAACACATAACACATAAAACATAGGAAGTCGGGTGCAGATAAATGGCAGCCGTTTTCTCTGGCCAAAATATTTGACTGTAGCAAAAGGCAGTATGGTCAAAGGGCTGGCGAGCAGGACCATAATGAGTGGAGGCGTGAAGCATCGTGGAGGTTCCTTGAACATTTGGGGCTGCATTTCTGCAAATTTAGAAATGGAGTATTTCTTTCTCAGGATTAACGGTGTTTTCTATGCAGAGGAAATACTGGCAGATGCTTATCCATCATGCTTCTTTAAGAACTATCTTCTAGAGGAACAAGAAGTACTTGGAGTGATAAGATGGTGCTCACAGAGTCCGATCTCGGCATGATTGAATATTTCAGGGTTGCATGAAGAGACAGATGGGTGTGAGAAAGCTTCATCTACAGAAGATCTGAGTTCCTTCATGAGCAAGTGTACCTAGAAGAATTGCTACAGTTTTGAAGGCACCAAATGTTGATTAGATTTAGACTATCAATAATAAAAAATATATAATAATAAATAAATAATAATAAATGGTTATCTACACAGGGAAGACTAATTTCTATTCTGCATCAATGCTTCAGGTGATGAAAGCTCTTCGTTTTGTAGCAGATCGAATTCAAATGTTGTTTCTTGATTAACCTCAGAGATCTTAGAATTAATTGACTTTATTATTTTCTTGCATTTGTTGGTTATTTCTGCTACAAGCTCACACTTCCCCTCTTTCTAGTCCATCAGGACGCATGCTGTTACTGCTCTTGCTGGTCCCAGTTCCAGTCATAATGTGCAAAAATATCGACATCTCATGCACATGACGGGGCAACATCCATTAGCCTCAAAGTGCTTGGTCTCACACTCACACATGAGGCAAGGAGCCCATAAGCTACTATTACACAACCTGGTTAACGTTGACCAGGCTTCCGGTTGTACTTTATGGTGTAGCCACTGGTCTGTACGTGATAGTCACTGGTCAATCCTCCTCAAATGCATGTATAGTATAGTATGGATTAACTGACTTTTTTGACGTCCTTGGTGGACAATGCAGAGGAAGCAAACCCGACATTTGTTCCCACGTGCACCAATGCAAACTCAGCATGCTCTCCGTGTAACAGTTTTATCGATAAACAGGTGTGGTGTCTTTCTTTTTGTCAGAAACTCAAGGATTCTACACAGGGTAGTCTTCCGCAGAGCTACCCTAGCTCCCTGATTTCTTGCATGTCACTGGATATTTTTTGTATCTCGAACCATGCTCTGTAAATCCTCGAGATGATTGTGCATGAAAAGTTTCTGAAATACTCAGACCCGCCTGTCTGGCACCAACAACCATGCCATGTTCAAAGTCACTTCAATCACCTTTCTTCCACATTCTGTTGCTCGCTCTGCAGAGGATCTACATGCCTAAATGCATTGAGCTGCTGCCTTTTGATTGGCTGAGTAGAAATTTGGACAGGTGTAACTAATAAAGTTCCAAGTTAAGGCAAGACCAGATCAATAGTGTTCATTCCTGGAAATGTAAGTCAGAATCAAAGGCGTACTGTTCAATGATCAATTTACATACACGTAAATCAACAGTGGAACAAACTAATGTAGAACAAATACTGAATTTGATCAACAATGACGGAAATATTTTCATAGCATATCCATATTTTTTCACCGTCATCTCATCCTTAATTTTTAAAACATAGTTCTATTCTAGCATTCAGAGTCAAGCTAGTTTTGACCCAGTAGCTAACGCAGTTCAAACAAGTGAACAGTTTCATCCTCGTACTCCCAGATTAATGTCAGATGTCTTGCAGAATTATACTAATCCACACTCGCCTGTCTAGATATGTTAGATACTGCCTGACCTTCCCTTCCTTTGTGCCTCAAATCTTGTCATTAACTAAATGACCTTCTTTGCTGGCCGTCATTCTCATAACTGCAACATTACAAGATGAGAATGTTCGGAGCTCTGCCCGTGTAAACATTTCCTTCAGCTTTTTGTGAGGTCTTAAGAACTCTCCATCTACCAGCTCTTCCATTATCATTGTCTTGTGTATGTCTAGTGTCAATATCTGATGTGCCTGTTTAAGTGTTTGTGGAACTCCATTACCAAACTGAGTGTGTACTGAGAGAGAGAGAGAGAGAGAGAGAGAGAGGAAGGGGAGTGAAAAAGAAGAAGAAGAAGAAGGCAATCACTAATGGAGGGAAAGTGAAGTTCAAAGAGCAATCTTTTTTTCTTTTCTTTCCATCCTTGGTTCAAAATTGAATCAGTGATGAAGTATTTATATGAGCATGGTGTGGCTTTTCCAGTCCAGTTCCTCTGTGGAGAGCAGGAAAAGAACGGTAATATCACCAGTATGAGAGCTTGTTGTCTTTCTCATAAGTTTGTGTGTTTATGGGCCACAGATAAAAATTCCAGCACACAAAATGATCGTTGTAGAAGCAATAAAGGACTCTGGGGTAGAAATGTTGGGAGGGGTTCCTTATGGTTATGAAGTTTTCATTGTTAACTGATGATTGTAAATGTTTCTATTATTTCAGACTTGTGAAAAATGGATTTCAGTTTTTTTGTTTCATAAATATTTCCATACAATATTCCTGTGATGCCCAGATTTCCTACTCCTTGGATACTTCCTCTTCTAGGGGGATACCGAGGTATTACTAGCCGTCCAGTTGAAATAGTTCTTCTGTTATTGGAGCAATGCTTCTACCTCTAAAAGTGTCTACATTTGGAACCAAGTTTCTACTCCTAAAGGAGTCCTCCTCTCTGCAATTGGAACCAAGCTTCTATTCCCAATAGAGGCCTCCTGTCTACAAAGGAACCATGCTTTACTTCTTTTTTTTTTAATATATATATATATATATATATATATATATATATATATATATATAGTTTTTTTTTTTTATTAGAACAGACAGGACAGTAGATACAGACAGGAAGAAAGGCAGAGAGAGAATGCGGTGGGATGGGAAAGACGACATGCTCGCGATTCAAACCTGTGTCGCCCCGCGCAACCGCGCATACATGTCCTGCGCACCGTCCACTACACCACGGGCCAGGACTTGCTTTTACTTCTAAAATTCCAGTGTACAATTAGAACTAAACTTTTAAGCTCTCTTCAAAGTAAGGGGAGTCAAGCTTCTAATTCTAAAAGAATTGCCTGTAATTGTAACCAAACTTCTAGTTCTAAAAGAAATCCAGTGTGCTATTGTAACCGAATTTCCACTACCGTCCAGAAGAATCCTGTTTAAAATTTCACCAACTTCTCCTATTAAGCAAGCTCTTGTGTCTTTTATTGGAACAATACTTCTACTTCTAAAAGAGGTGTCATGTCTTCAATTGGAACCAATTTTCTACTCCTAAAAGAGTCTTCCTGTCTGCAATTGGTCTGCAAGTGCATAGAAATGAACTCAAGTTTGCTGGTCCAATGTTTAATCAAACCTTTCATTGTTTCATTAACAATGCTAGTTAGACATCGATAGATCTGCATAATCTGGGCAATAGCCCTTAACAGTTAAACTTCAGACTTGTATTACATATATTTAAAAGAAACAAAACATAAATGTTGCATGCATAGAGAGAAACCCAATTGTTAGAGGAGAAGGTGCAGGAGATAAAAGAAACAAACAATAATATAGTAGTTATTTATTATCAAGCAGGCACACAAGGAATGTGATCGAAACTTATATTTCATATCCATTTACTGTTCTCTTACTCTAAATGACCTTGCATCTGCATGTTCCTTTATTTCTCCTTTTCGCCCCTCCTACCGGCCTTCCACCCTCCCATCAATCTCCTGACAGTGCATCTATTAGAGATTATTGATGTTCCCAGCTGACAGTGTTATACAGCGTGTGTGACTTACAGAGCTTTTGCTTTATGGAGCATCTCATTTGTCCTGGCATCAACGTCATTTGGCCCAGAGCTTCAGGCTCAAGGATGAAACTCAGAGCTGGATGCCAGTGCTGCACCAGACTGGGCCCTGTAGCATGGTGTCAAGGAAAATACAAACACACACACACATTCATTCTCACACACCCAAACAGTTTTATGCACACATGAATGCACACTTGCTTACACAGTCTATCTTTACTCTGACTCAGCTTTTTTGGCAGCAAGTACAGTAGGCCCTTGAGGAAAAAAGGAAGGTGAATGTGACAAATACGGTCCTTAGGTGTTCCAACACTTCAGGAAAGGTGATGTTTCCCAGAATAGAGCAGGAAATATGAATGAGGGAGCGTCTAAAACCTGTAAAAATAAAGTGAAATATGGGCATATATGTAGAATTGTTCGGTAGAGGTCATGCTTTTACCCATAGGTCATTAGATTGTTTTGTGTTTATGTGACAGAGGCGTCTATGCCATCTGTTTCCACTGCTTAAGAAAGAGAATGCTTTCATTTTTGCTTTGGAAGTATTTACACCTTTATATCTGGATTAATAATACATGAAGCCCGCTTTTCCTTCTCATTTAAAGTAAAATAGTATTCTGCTTTATTCTCTCATGTTTCTCTCATGTTTAATATCTCATGACAAAACAAAAAGTGCAGATGCGATTATGTAAACGCAGTTATTAAAGACGTTACTAAAATTAAAAGGCATGAAAAGTTTGAAGTAAATATTGTGATAGAACACATATCTATAGTCCTATTCTCTGGTTCATTTATGAACAGGAAGTACAGCACAAACAGGAAGTTACATCACAGCCTCGGTGTTCTTTAAATAAAGTTGATGAGGGACATCTCCCCAATCTCCTATCTGTCATATCAGTGCTGTGTTTAGCTAACCAATGTTTAAGCTAAATAAAGCCGCATTTTTTTGTTAAATCTTCTTAAAGCTTGCTTTCTAAGTGTTCATACTTGGTTTAGAATAAATATGCAATAATTTTCATTCCCGCTTATTCCCTTTCGGGGGTCCTATCTCCGGCACACATTGAGCGAGAGGCGGGGGTACACCCTGGACAGTTCACCAGTCCATCACAGGGTAACATTTACACACACAAGCACATCTAAGGGGAATTTAGCTTATTCAATAAACCTATTCGCATGTTTTTGGGGATTGTGGGGGAAACCGGAGCACCCGGAGGAAATCCACGCAAGCACAGGGAGAACATGCAAACTCCTTCCAGGAAGGTCACCGGCGAGCCTTGAACCTACAACCTTCTACCTGGAAGGCCACAGTGCTACCCACTGCGCCACATTGCTTGTAGTGACTACTTGACACGTAGTCAAACTGAAGTGGAGGTGCTATTGGTAGAAAAGAAAAGGTAGAAAAGGAATTCATTATGTGGTATTTTGTCTTCCGTTGTTGATAGAAAGAGGAAACATATTGAACGAGACTCTGATCAATGTCGTAAGTCCTGAAAACCAGTCGGTAAGACCCTTAATCCTACCCCTCTTTTTTGCACCGTCACGGTAGAGGAAGGGTTCTCTGCATTCTCCTGAATGATAGAGAAGAGGTAAGGCGTAAGGCCTTCTATTCATGAATCTGCTAAAAGATTAAACTTGAGAAAACTGTGCCCAAACTACCTGAGAAAAATAGCCACATGTTGTAGTGCCAAAGGCATTGAGGAATATCTCCAAAGAGATGGAGAGTATCTCTAGTATAGTATGTTATCTTATTTTTTATGTGTGTATTGTTATTGTTGTACTCTGTCATTTTACTTCTGTGTTCTGGAAATTAAATTAGTTATTATTCTTTATTATTATCACATGTGTTAATGTTATAACTTAGCGTTGTGTAATATTAGAACTTTTTATAGTCACAATCACATGCTGAGTCTGAATGGCTTGGTTGCAGTGGAAATGTGATATTTTTTGCAAACTTGTTCTTTGGCAAAATAAACAAGACACATAGTATGTGCGTTTGCACATCTAACTGTTACAACTGCTGTTTTACTGGTCCATTTCTCCTAGTTGATTTAGATTTAGATTGAAATCCAAACCATTAAGCTTATTGGCTTCCTGGGAAATCACGCAGTAGGCCAAGCATATGCTGTATAACCGATTTGGAGGGGAAACATAATTTCAGAAAAGTAATTTACAATCAGTATTCATCAGACACGTTTAGCCTCCATGACAATCATGTGACTTTCCCAACCTTCCATAGTGAATCATTTCAGCATAGTGTCTCACAAAACTCTTATTGGCAAGAGCTCCCATTCCTAAGCAGGACAGTGGCTAGCAATGAAGGCCTGGGGTGTTTGCCTGTTCTTTTGTCGGATAATGATTGTGTGTCTGGTTCAGTACTCACTCAGTATTCATCTCATGGATTTGCCTATGGATTTTAAGTGAGCAACTTTCAACAAGCAGCTAATTCTTCCATTTTCTTTGATATTACACTTATGCTATTATCAAATTCAGCCCTTGACCGCAGTAGCCCGAGGAGGCCTTCTCATGAATTGAAAGCATAATGAAGGAAAATTGAGTAACTACAGGGGTTGACTCACTGCAGCACAGGGATCTGAAGCATGGTGGTATTGCAAAGGACTGAAAATGAGCCTTGTGTATGGTATGTATCGTGTCTGGTATCCCTAGTCTGTGATTACGCACTGCAACTAGGGGGAATTTAGAGAATTCAAGCATGTTTTTTGTTGTGTGGAGGCAGAGAACCAGTGTAAACCAACATGATCACTCTTCTGAGGAAGGCCACCAGCTGGACTGGAACCAGCGACTAGTTTTATTTTAAAAGTTAATTGTACATTTGACAAAGCTGTAAAAATGTACTATGTGGGTGTGTGTAAAACCATATGAGTTGATCCAGAGAGCACCCTTAACTTCATAGACAAAACGGATTAAATAAGAAAAGTAAAGCTGCAAGCAGCACTCGAAGGGCTCAAACAGTTCAGACCAATTTGTCTTGCACCATGCACTTTGACCATTCCTTTTTATTAGATATTTTCAAGTCCAAACATGCCCAAAAAATACATAATGAAACCAAAACAAAAGTGTAAAGATCATTATGTGGAATAAATATTGTTATTTTGAATTCAACTATATTCTTACCACTAATGTCAAAATGTGTCATTGAGTACCTTATCAATGGTAAATGCTATACTTCCTGTAGCCACCTGATGGCACTATAACTGCTACTGAAGGTTGCTATATCGGGTGTTCGGGTATGGTATGTTGTAGCAAGTTTAATCACAATTGGACATTGTAGGGCTAAGCATATCTACTTCCTGTTTATGGCGCACATTGTTTAACAAAGTCAAGAATGCTTCACAACTAAACATCTCATATTCCAGATTCAATCTCTCGGTGGAGTTCATTAAAGTGGCCATTTTTACACATTTTTGTAAAAAAACAGACTTCTTGTCTATTTCTGAAATACAATCCATATTACTTATTTTTAAATCTTGGTACCTTACACATGTATGGCAAATTTTGTTCACATATAACAAACTTTGCACACCTTTAGGTTGCGCCGTAGAGTAATTTTGTCACTTTCAGTCCCCAATCAGACGTAAAATTTCACTAGTTCTGACGTCCGCGAAATTCTATCACTCTTCATGCATGTTTAGGCCCTGAAAAATACACCGAAAACCAAAGAACACTAATACACTATGCAGTTACAATAGGGTTCTACGTACCTTCAAAGCTCGACCCCTAATAAATGATTTGAATAAAAGGTTGTATATTTCTTATTTACTTAAATCTTTACTTATTTACTTATTGTCTTGGTGTAACTGCAAACAGATATTCAGATGATTCAGAACGGGAATGTGGCATTCTGCTCTGTGAGCGAGTATGACCCCTGTCTGCACTGACACGATCCCCTGCGAGAAGCTGCACAAACCTGCTGAGGACTTAGTGGTGACCCGCTGACAGGAGCTCATAGATAGACCATGGGTGATCCTGTGTTCCTTCACTAATCCTGTTCTGTTTGTTCTCTCACATACGTCGGGCTGCAAGCAAGAGGTTATATAAACTGAAGGGTGAACAGAATACTTATCAAATCCCCTATCTGACCCATCCATCAGGCTGAGCTGCACCTCAGTCTAGTTCTGCTGTACTGCCTCATTTCAGAAGAAGCTAACAAGGTTGTCATTCATCAAGTGCTAAGGGAGCTATGCAAAAAACATGGCTGCAAGCCTGAGTGTCATACATCTCTCTCCGGGATGTCCAATCAACTCAACTGCAGACTCAACAATTAAAACAATGGATCTTGAGTCTTTGGAATGAGTCACTAGTCAATAATGAACAAAAAACAGGAATAACTGACAGCTGAAAACTAAGGACTTCTTAGTCTATGGCTGTCACTCAAGTGGCCACACTATTAAATTTGCACATTTAATAACTGTAATAACGTATAGTAATAAGTATTACAAAATGATACCCTTCAAGGTTTTCATATCTAGTCACATGAATATAAAGTCCTGATTTTTTTTGCTTTAAATGAAACATGGAATATTTATGCAATTTGCTCCTTTTTGAGTTCTGCCTCAAGTTGTAGTCGATGAATTTTTAGTTTCTGTCACCATTCTGTTCCATTCAGCTTCATTATGGAGATTGAGAGGTTGCTGCTTACAAGGTGTCATATACCTAAGTTGGTCAAATTGATTAAAAGTGAAAAAATTCTGATTTTCTTTTAGTAGAGTGTTGATTTAACTCCTACAAAACTTTTAAGGGTTTATATAGCTCCACAAACTCAAGAGTTAAAGTAACACGTTCAAATTATTTGAAACATGGTATGTCCTGATGTAAATAACTGTGTTGAAGGGATAATGAGTAAAAACAGCAGGAAATAGTGGGAGGAGTGTAATGACATCATTCTAACATTACAAGAACTCTCTTTGTGCTTAAATCTACTCAAAGTAGTTTAACATTTTTTTGCCATTAGGCTAAATGAATTGATGATTTTTCAGTCTTTACTAATTCAAATTTTAAATGAACTGAAATGTAAATAAGGTAATTCACTTTATTAATTTCTTTTTGTGAATTGGTGAGTGAATTGGTAGATTGAAGGATTGGAGGGTACTTGAATGAAAGGCAAGTTGTTGGAGAGATCAATATGTGGGTTGAACGGTGAATTGATGGATGTGTGGTGGAGGTGAAGTGTTGGATGGGTTGATGGCTTGATGAAGAAGGTTGTTGGTAGGTGAATCGATGACCGGTTGGTTGGTTGGATGGATGGGTGAATGGACGGATGTACACGAAGTTAGTTTAATCAATATGTGAACTATAAAAAGGTTTGAGGATAAATTCTGATTCTTTAGTGATTCTTCAGTGAATCATTTGTGGTTCTTTGAGGTACTCTATTGCACTTTTCATCATAAATAAGCTCCTTGAGATTCTTTAAGAGTTCTCCCATATTTTTATTTTTTTTTACACACAAGGAGAAATATTTAACAGTTTTTTCTGGTATTTTGAAAGCTTTTTAACATTTCGTCAGTATTAATAACCTGTAAAGCTCAATATTGTTCTCAGGTGTATTTATATTTATATTAAACCTTGTATAACTGGTTATTAAAAGACTCCTAAAATGGTTCCCCTGTGATTACGAGCTAAAGAACCACATTTGATGCTATTTAGAATTTTTTAGAGTGCATGTTTTATATCACAATGTTCTTGTTTTGAGAATTATATAATTATTTTAAACAACGGCCAGCACAAGATTTAGACATTTCAATTGGCTTTTAAATCTCCAAAGGTTGGAAGAATGGATTTTGAGTTGAGAAATAGATAGCTCTCACGTAGAGCGTGTTTTTGTGTACAGCTACTGTTCTCTCTTTTATCACAAGTGTGTGTGGGAATATGACGTGTAAAGTCTATATTTTAAAACTTCTAAATTTTAAAACCCATGCTGCTTGAGACAGTCTATTCAGTAGAGGACTGTCTGTGTTTATGTGTGAGGATTGTGTCCAGTGTGTTGTTTTATTTTAAATGGTCTGACTGTTTATGAACTGGTTAATTCGTAGACTGATCGTGTGTGCAACTGTTTGCATGTGCAATTTACTGCAAGTGTGACAGTTTAATCTTTCTCGAGAGTCCTGATTCCTGACGGAGCACATTTGGGAGTCAGTCATTCAATGTCACGAAAGACCTTCTCCTCAACTCTTATTTTCCTCTCACTGTGTTAGAATGCTTACCTTATCTTTTTTTACTCACTGTTGCTTTAATTTCTGTAGACCCCTTACTGCTTTGTCTCAAAATTATTTAGAGCACAATAACTCAAATAAATACATTTATTGGGATTATTTAAATCAATTTATTTTTATTTGGTGCATCAATCTTGTAATGGATGCTATTGTCATTGTTCTTCATCTATTGCTTTAAGCAAAAAAAATCGAAACACATCTCTTACTAGACTGTTCGACCCACAGCCATCAAACTTGATAAAAACATCCAAACTGATCTGACTCAGGTTGCTATATATTTTCAGACTGGTACCACTAAGGGAATTCTGGGAAAGCACTGAGAATGCTGGGAAATTTTCCAATGCCTTAACCTGGGGTCAAACCTCATAGAAACTTCTAACTGACCACAACTGTCAAGATTATCAGTCTGTTCAAGAACTTCCCAACCATGTTAATTAAATATTTACCCTTGACTTATAATGGCTATTGAAAATAAATGGGCAACGGCAACGAAAATATCTTCCAGATGAAACAGAAATGGGGGTTTGTTTATGTTAATCATAGTAACCACTGACAGCTTGCTAGCAACCCAACTTTACCCTAGCAACCAAATTTTGCTTTCTGTTGTTTCACTTCTAATGACAAAGGAAACATATGTCACATAGCCTCCATAGCAACCAGACTGTTTACCATGGCAACCAGTTTGGTATATCACTATCTTGGTTCTTAATGGTCCTCAAATCTCAATCCAGTTGTTTGGGATGGAGTAGGGGACTCTGATAGCTGTCCAATAGTACCTCATCAATATAACAAATTAATCTATTTCAGGAAACTGTTGCCTTTAGAATTTTGGGTAATGGATCAATCTCTTTCCATGCAAAGTTGTCATCAATATTATGGAAAGATGTCAACGCACTGGTCTACGGCAGATGATCCTATGTAATCAGTTGAAAATGGCGAAACAGTCTTCAGATGCTTTGCTTGTTTTATTATTATTTATGTCCCAACCCCAGACCATTCACACCCTGAACACTTTCACCATGAACATGAAACAAGGCCACACAAATGACTTTCTCTATCGAAAAAGAAAATTGGTTTGTCCTGAGATTTTGCTGCCATTAGACTCTTGTAACTGCTCGTATGCCCTTAGGATGTTTGTATTTTCATGAATTTGTGTCACTCATGGACTATGGTGAAATGGCATTTCAGGGCTCAAAGGGACCAGCAAAGAGTTTAACAGAGTAACAATAGGGCAAACATATTACCTTGAAGTGGAGAACCTTTGTGCAGCTGACCCTATTTTTAGTCTTAAAAGAGGAGGTGATCCACGTCAAACAAACTAAAAGAATTTTCTTTTTAAGTGTGAAGTTCCCACAGATAAAAGCAATGATTTATTTACTTGAAGGTCTCTTCAGTCACAACCTCTTAAATGTTAAAAATGAGCAATAACCCGAAATTTTAACAGAATAGTATTGACGAAAATGACAATAATTATCTGGGATTGTACTGGGATAAATCATCTAGAACAGGGGTTTTCAACAAAAACGTAAAGAGGTCCGGTTCATATTTTTTATTTATTCACGGTTGTGTCATTAAGTAGCCTGCATGTAATCAATGTAACATCAAACTTGAGCATATTTTTACAATGTATTTTTAGATTTTTACAATCTAATGATTTAAATAAAAACAAGGTTGTTTTTCAAAATAAGCAAGAATGAAAATGTTCAATTTTTTTTTTAGTTTTATGTTTGTTCAAAACCTTTTTGATTGACTTTGGAACTTTTAATAATACCCAGTTTCTGGCTCCCAGTGGGTAATATTTAGTGCTCCCATTTATCGCCAGTGTCTTACTTTCTTTTCGGCCATCATTATTTCTCCCTCCCTATGAGGTATTCAACCATTCAACTAATCGCCATTAATCTACGTTATCGCCATGTTTGTTTATTAATTCCTTTTCAACCTCAAACTTTCCCTCATCTGCTGGGGTTCCATAAATTAATCCTACTGGCCCTCTTTGCGCATGAGCAAGCAGAAGTATTAATAATTTATCACATTGTACAAATATATTTTTGAAAATAATTTATTGCCATTCTTTGTGGAAGGAATTCGTAAGAGCACCGGTTCTTCTGCGCCACAAAATTTACCCCCATTACCCCCTCATTGGCTAAGTGAAGTCAGGTGGGGTTGCTTAACTCACTTCTTGCCCTTTAATGCTTCATGCTTTCCATGTACTTTATTCCTGCCCCTAGAGGCTGGAGGATATTAAACTCTTTTAAATATCAAACTATCTTTTTAAAATTTCTAGATACATTTTTGTTAACATAATATCGTGTAATTATATGGGAATTGTGTGTCGTAACACCCCTAGATGTAGGGAAAGAAGCTAAGAAATCTTGGCAGCAGTTAGCCAATAGAGTGCTGAATCTGGTTTTCCCATCAGCTGGTGGCTAAGCTTGGCTATGAGCCCTGACTTTGTGTAGAAAAAAATGTTTGCTGCCTTTTTTAGGAAGTTTTTAACAAACAATAATAGGCTTTATTAGCTATTTTTTTTATCTTTTCTTGGTTTCATAATGAATTGGTATTTGCAACAAATACACAGACTCATGGTGTTCCTGCTGTGCAACCTCCAACTGTCTCAGCCAGTTTTCTGTGCCAAAAACAGACAAGAAAAAGTAAGGCAGAAGTTGGCAGCCTTTACAGTAGTTCTTTCGTTACCTTACTGATGCAGTTTTTGTTCAACCTAATAAATAATACTTTGACGTAACAGATAAACAAACCAACTTGCCGTCAACCACATCACTCTATCTTTCTCCTGTGGAGAGGGATTGGCCCCCTGACGAGGAGGTGGAGTCATGGCCATGTGCATCTCGCACACCTCTCTTTAATTCCATGACTCTGATATTTCTGCCTCTCTCTCTTCTCTGATTTCCCTTCTGTCTCGTTCTCAATCGTGTTTTTTCAATCGTGTCAACACTAATAGAATACAAAATGTCTTTTCTGAGAACTTTAGAATTTGAGTGTGTGTGATTTTATTTGATCTGAGATTAATGAAAGTTGAAAAAGTGGACGTCAGCACACAATGATGATGTAATGAGAAGACTCAGTGGAGCCCTACCCAGAATTCTTTGCACTCAGGCCTTCTGCAGTCCTCATGAATATTGAAGGGGAGCGTGCAGCGCTGCAATGTGATGTGACTGCGTAGATCTGCAGAACGAGAGGATAAAACAGAGAGGCTTTACAGGAGAGGACGTGTAAAGTAGAGGATGATCGAAGTGAAAATGTGGGAAAAGGAGGAGTGATGTGCTGAGTGGAGGAATGAGGACACAGTCGGCTCTTTTTTTTTTTTGTTTCGCTGCATTTTCATCAGAATTGGCCAATATGTATTTGAGTTTAAATATATAGTTTGCTAATGGTTATTGGCCAGTCTGGAATGCTTTGTAAAATATTTCCATATGGTAATTGTCTGTTAATTTAAAGCTCATCTTCAGTTCCAAGGTATTAATGCGTTTATATTTTTTGGGATTTTTAAAATTTATGTGCTGTTAATGTATGTTGCCTCCTGCCATTGGATCATTTAGGTGAAAATGAGCTGGATTTGGGATCTGAAATGACAGTGAGCAAGGGTCTGCACATGCTCAGAAGCGATTGCAAGGACGGCTTTGATATCATGCTCCGCCTGTCCATTTCCTCTTTTCAACAGTCTAATTTTACTTAGATCAAATAACTAGCTATATTACCTTAAAACCAAGAAAAGATCAAACATTATCTACGTTAGGCTAACTATCGGTAATTATCAAAACAAAAAATATATATTTGAAGAAATGTGTTTAAAAATTGTGCAAAATTACTTAAATGGAGAAAACAGGTCTTATTTTTATACTGCAGCTGTGCTCCAAGAGGTGATCAAGGTGCCTTCAGCCTCGTTCAACAGGCCATGCTAGACATGCTTGAAGTTGTACTCATCCAAACCATTTTGGGGGAACTGAGGAATTTATTTTTGATTTTGGTGTCCAGTGACAAAACCTAGTAAACATTACCTAGAAATTAAGTAAACAAAACCTAGAAATGGCTAAATCCTTCATTAATCTTTATTTTGAATTAAAATATTTACCATTTCAATGCAGGAAATGGCATTCTTAAATAGATGTTGAAAGAGATGTTCAGTTATTTATCTATTTATAAAGGCCCATGATCTGAAGTTGCAATTAATTGCAAAATGACATATTGGAGCAATATTGTAATGATTACCCGTTGCTTCGCTCTATGGGTTGTTATCTATATCTTGAATGAAAGGACAAAACCGCAATTTTTTCGACCAACAGCTTGAGACTGGTCCAGAAAGGGGTTCAGTTTCATGGACACGTCTTATTAAAGTGTCCAACTTTGTAGCATAAAATTTCATATAGACCAAGAATTTGTTTTGTTACTAAGTGAAAAGTCATTATGCATTGTGATTAAATGTTTAATGTGTATATAATTGCTTTGTTTATATGCAGTTATTTACTCAGTTATTTCTACAAGATACAAATATTTCTACAAAAGAATCCAAGAAAGCAAGCGTGCGCACAATTATGAACACGCTCTATCAATATTTAAACTCCCACTTAAGCACAGCCTCTGCTCTGTGTATTGATTTTGCATTCCCTTGGTCATGGCTGGTTATGATCAACTGCCAGGGTTTTTTTTTTACTAGCTGGGAATAGCTGTGCATGATGGGTAAGAAACAGCTAAAGAAAGTCTGTAGACAACAGCATTTTTCAGTAGTGTTCCAAATCCAATGTTAAATCATAAACTTGAACGATTGGTTATTACGTTTACTCTTGCTTTCAAACATACTCAGCTTTTCAGACATGGACCGTTTTGCAAAGGTTATTTTTACACTTTATTTGACAATTACAACTAGTTAGCCTTCATTACATTTGGCCGAAAGTAGAGGCACCCACTCAGCAGCTTACCAGTTCATAGCACAGGCCACTTTACTTACCAATTCAAATTTTAGGTTTAACTTTATTTACTAGGCATCATAAAAATCCCCCTCTGCAATTGGATAATGTACTTTCTTACTAGCAGGCCTCTGCATTTCCACAGAACAGTTCCACCACCAGCACTCTTAACACCGGTGTACCACAGGGCTTTGTGCTAAGCCCATTCCTCAAGTACCTTTTCATCTATGACTGCAAACTTGTGCATCGACCTAACTTATCAAGTTTCCAGATGACTTGGGATGGGAACTGCTCAGTTGCTGACAAAAAGATCTTCAGCGGGAATTGAAAGCATTAGGAACTAGGTTAACAAGTGGTTAAGGACACCTCTCAGCCTGCACCTATATAAACAACCTGCACGACCAACGTTTTCTACTAATTCACCACAACTTGGACCGCAAAAACAAAACATAAACATATATTGTACCCAACGCACCTCTGACCCCTACAAGACATCAGTGCTCAATGTAGCATCATTGGGCCAAAGATGCAACCTAATCTGTCATCTTCGCACTGGTCATACTAGAGTACTATATTACTTATTAAGGTTTAATTGGCATATGCATTTCAAATGATCAGGCGGCGCGTTGGCACAGTGGGTAACCGATTGCGACCCAAATGTCATTTTTTTTTTTGATGACTCTGAATTGCGGATGCTCATTTTAGATCAACCGTCTATCTATCTGATCCCTGGAAGGTGCACCAGGACCTTTGTAATAGGACCAGCAGACTCAGAAACAGCTTTTTCCATTCAGTTGGTTCCTGTTGATATGCATTTGCACTACAGTTGGCTTACCGTAAGGCACATGTGTCAAACTCAAGGCCCGCGGGCCAGATGTGGCCCCCCATGTAATCTAATGTGGCCCGCGAGAGCACAATGCCTTTAGCCGCAACAGTGTTTCCACATCCATACTCACAAGTGGACAGTTTGATCCTTCATTAATGGAGTTATGTGGGTTTTCATAAGCTGACAAAAATCAAAAGGATTTATATTGGAACAATAAGCATACAATTGTTTCTATGCAACCGAATTGTCACTTGAATAAGTTATAAATAATGAGTAATTTAACATTAAGGAGTAGTTACATTTATTTTACATTACATTCGATTACATTGTTTTACATTTATAAGTTACATCTGGCCCTTTGAGGACACCCCTGCCGTAAGGTTATGGCTCAGTGAACGGTATTATCCAAGTTCATAACGTGTATCCTGTTGTAAAGTTTAAGCTGTAGTTAACCTTTTAAATTCAAAATGTTTTTTTTTCTGTGCAAGTGAAATATAAAGCATGTTTCAGGGAAGTGTTCTGGTTAATTATCTGAAAAATTATCTGAAAAAATAATATGCTGTTTCCAAGTGATAACTTGAAGTCTAGTGTTCTTAGCTCTCTTAGCTTCATTAAAGCCGGATCATGCTAGCAGATAAAAACAGTGTGCATTAATAATAGATCTTTATTTATAGATCTACAGCACGCAGTGACCTTCTAAGGATCATTTTACTAGGCCTTGTGTTTGTGCTTCCTGTCGAAATGAATCCAATGGCACTGCTTATTTTGGGTATTTACGTTGAACTGTGTTTGAAGGCACAATTGCGCGTGTGTGTGCATGTGTGTGTTATATTGCTACTCTATTGCAACTCTGTTGGCTTCTCTTTCTGTAGAAGTGGGTCTTAAAGCAAACCCTGGAGGGTTCATTACAGCGATTCATCATTCTTGGCCTACTGGTGTCCAGCTTCAAATGACGTCTTTTTCACTATTTTAGTGACTGCGAATGAATGCAAAGGGGTTTGAGAAGTCAGGCCATTTTCTTGTGACCCTTTTCAATCCACTGGCTATATACACCACGTAATCAATGGATGATGTCATCACTTAACATCCAGAACTGCATGTTAATCTGGATCCGTGCTCATGATACTTGAGGGATTATGCAAATGTTAATTAATTGTCTGCTCTCGCTCTTCACAAGATGAGAAATGTGATGTTATGCTGACAGTTGCCGAGGGGAACATAATTCCCCGGGTGTGCTTCAAAACCTCGTGTCAGGGATTGGCACTCCTTGCCGAGTTGAGTCATGGAGAGTTTTGGATTTTCCCTTTTGAAGGTTTCAGTGATGTCTAGTTCTTAATTCCTGAATGCTGAACTCTCTACCTTGCTTTGAAATAACTATTGATCTAAATGAATCTCACAATAAAGATATGTAGTATGCATCAGCTATGGCAGTATTTCTGCTATGGCAAATTTCGTTTAGCGTATAATAATTTAATACATAATGAGTTATTGGGACTATAACAAATTATGACAACTCATACATTTTAAGTAGGGATTTTTTGACATTATTTTTAACCAATGATGGCTACTGTTTATATAACGAACCATCATTGAAAATAATTAAATGTAAAACTTTTTGGCTAAGAAGACTAGGGTCTTGTTTGATTTGTATGAGAGCATTTGATACCATCCATCCACTAGGGGGTGGTGTTAATGTTTATGAGTAAAAGTCTTTTTTTTTACTCTAAGTGACAGAGCGAGATAACTTTTTTAATCTTTCCAAAAATGTGAGCGAAGGAGAATTTTATCCTAGTAAATATTACATAAACAAGTTTCAGAAGTTTCAGAAGTGACTATAATCACAATCACTCTCGAAGCAAATACACTTCAGCTCCTCGACGATATCTCTCAGTAGCTCCACGATACGTATTGTGACAATTTTGTATTGTTATTTGATGCACCACGATGTATGATTACACTCCTAATAATCAATCTTATTTTGCTTTGAAAATGTTCAAACTAGACCTGGCTGTGACCCCGGATTTGATATCCCTGCTTTATTTCTTATTTTATTCTTAGATTACAAAAAACTTTCTGCAAAGCTGTGTATAGTGAGTATACACTCCAGCTTAATACAGGAACTATCTGAAGGTAGATTGTGACAAAACTGTAACACTGTACATCCCTAAAGTTGAAAAACCAAAGCTTGAATAACGTGTTTCTTGTCCACAATTTTCTGTTTTCATGAGTTTTCATTCGTGCCCATGCAGTTTGGGTGTCCAAGTACATTAACCCATTCTGTCTTTGTGGTATTGGTGTCTTCTAGGCTCATGTGGTTCAGCGCTGGCTTGTGCATCAGGACAGTAGTTTGAGTGCAGAGGGTTCGTCGGAGACTCAAGGTGGAAAATGGCACTTTGATGGAAGAGTAAATATCTTAGCACTGCCTCTCAATGCTTTACTTCCCTCTTTTCTGACCAGTTGTGTTTGTTGTGGCTTCTTTCACTTGTCCTTCTGTGCTTTTTGTGTAGCTGAAGCTAAGTTCTTGTGTTTGTATGTTGTGATGTGGCAAACCTCAGTTAGATGTGCTATAGTAATGTTATTTTTCAACTTTATCTCATTCGACATGGACGTGTTTGTGTTTTTTTAATTATCAGTATGTATGTGACTTTATGGCTGTGCTTTTTTGTTTGTTGGTGTTTTGTGTGTTTATCTGATGGTTTAGATAATAAAAGCTCTTTCAGATATGGGACCCCTGCTGTGGAGACTGATTGCTGATATGTGTTACACTGTCGAGCCAGCAGATGTGCAATTACAAATGTATGGTGGATAATATTTCTAACATTTTGAATGAGCCAATTAATTAAAATATATCAACACATCCTAATCTTCAAAAATACTGGAAACCCAGACATTAACTGCAACTTAGTGTTAACTTTTAGAGAGATCAAGAAAAAAAATCAAGAAAACTTTTATCTAGATTTTGGATTATATGGGGGATATGGAGTATGCATCTGAAGTGGAAATGTTTAAATTAAATTACGTTATGTTATTCCTGTTTTTACTCCATTTTGCCATAACAAAATTCAGATTAAAATGTGAGAAAACGTGCAATCGTCTTTCAGTTTAATTTTACAGATCCCAAAATTAGTGCCATCTAGGGGTGAAAAGAAGGGATGCCTCTTGGAAGTACAATACTTGTATAGGTGCTTAGAACACTGTATATGGTTAGCCTGTTTTGTACATACAATTTCACATTGTTTTGACCTTTTTTAGGTTTTATGAATTTGTATGCTGTCTCAACATTTTAGATTTTAAAACATAAAAACTGTTCTCAATTTTTGAGATTTTTGCCAGTTAAAACTGACAAAATTGAATGCTCAGAATTGTATATCTTTTTTCTACAAATTTCAGGAATTATTTTGTAATGTAATCAAAAAAACTATTTGTAAAAAACGGAAGCTGGGGTTGTACTTAAAATTTTTTTATCAAGCATTGCGACAAAAACTGTTTTAAAACTGTAAAGTTCAAAAAGGATCTAAGCGTAAATGTTCCCTAAATTTAATTTGTAAATGTGAATGTACTGTATGCACTTGTGGTAACACATTTTACCTCATCCATAAATGCTTCAACGAATTTGAAGAAAGCTTGATGGCGAAAACTACAGTTCCATGATGCCTCAGTTTCTTCATCAAATAGACTTTGTTATTGTTTTGAAATAGCACCTTTATTGGAGGACCATTAACATAAGTATGCATTATAATGCAGTTGAAGTTTAGTGGTTACAGAGATTTTCATCTTCTATAATTTCTGGTATTACCGACATTGCTTATATGAAATCCAACCTAAAATTTAAATACAGCATCGGGAGAACAGGAGAGAACAAATAATCTTTACAAGATGCCATACAAAGGCAACACATGTCTTTTTACAATGTGTTGGTGGAGAAACAGCTCTAAAATGTTACCATCAACATATTTTTGAGCACTACGAATGTGCACTGTTTCTAATGTAATTTGTTTTATGTTGGTGGATTGCAATATTGTCTGTTTAGCTGTGCCATTGCTCTGGTAATTCAACCTTCACACTCTTCTCTTAATGATGGAAACATCGACGATTGGCCAACAAGTTAGCCAAGAAATAGCCATGAAACCTCCTACAGTGGCAAGTTCTTCACTTTCCTGATCCTGTCCCTCTTGTGACTTTTATCTAGAAAAATGTGATTCCAATTTCGAAATTCCAACATCCATCTCTTTTTGTTTCACTAACTCATCATTTTAATATCCATTTTCGTCTGGTGAAAGAAGAAGACCTTCCTGTTCTGTTTTCTGTGCCAGTTTCATGCTGACAGTTTGGTGCCAAGCCCATGTCAAGATCAACCAACAAGCATGTCCTTATCAGAAGCTCAAAGACAAGTCAATCCACCAGAGTTATGTTCGAAGTTGACGTTCATTTTTTACAAAGATAATGAGCCTAAATACATAATGGGGTTCAAAGGCTGTCAACTGGGGAAAAATGAAAGGCATCTGGGAAGAAAACACTCGCAAGGTACTTCTAGTGATATGAAGTGCTTTGAGTGTCTGCAGATAAAATATGTTTATATGTTTATGGTTCTGGAACCAGGGCCTTGCTAGCCATAGAAGCTACGAGGGCTATCACATGTACAAACTAAGGCTTGTTTCCCATATCTATGGCTTTCAGATGAAGGTAAAATAAGCAGTGGAGTAGCCAAAATCTCTGTTTTTCAATTGTATTCTACTACCTTTTTCATTGCTAGTTCTCTTTCACATGAAGGAAAAGAAAACGCTTGGGTTATTTTGATTGTGTGAATGGATTGAAGCACCACTTGAGCACAATGTAAGGGCGAATGATGATTACTAACAAATGGCTTCAACCGTGAAGTGAGTCAGCAATGTTTTTCATCGGAATATAAAAACAGATACTAACACTATTTCTGCTGAGTCATGTTGACAAACAACTATTGCTCTTCTGTCACCTGAAGGATTCAGACATCTTCATTCATCCAGCATTTTGTCCCGATATAGTAATGGATGAGAAACTGTACCGTCACCATCACTACATATTATCTTAGATTCCTCGACTGCAGAGGACTGTATCAGTCAAATCAATACAACTGTGACTACTTCAGAGCAAACTGCATTAGTCATTGAAAACCACAAATCATTGATGGATTGTTAGAGCAGTAGAAATGAAGGGTTCTGAGTACAGAAACAACAGTGCAGAACAAATGGAATAATGTAGAGCTATGTTTGTGAAATAATAAAGTGCTGATGGGAACCTGGAAAATATACTCCTCTATGAGGCCATTAGCATGAAGGCTATTGGAGAAAAGATAGGGGTTGTGTATTGGTTTGGAGCATGTTAGCTATTCCACTGAGAGAGCAAGAGCGGGATCAAAAGGAAAAGAGTGTCTGTGTGAGAGAGAGAAAGAGAGAAAAACAAGCTCAGATGATGCATGTTAAAGAACAATGAACTGAGGCTAACGGGAAACACAGATAGGGATCTTTTATTTCATCAACTGTGTTATCAAATCTGATTAATAAATCCTGGAACAAACTTTGTAAAACTGTAACTTGATTTGACAACCTCATAGAAACTTCAAACAGACCACGCTTGCACACTGTTCTAGAACTTACCAACCACTGTCAAAAAGTATTCGAGGGAAGGGGGGTAGGGGTTGGGATTTGACCCCGCGTCCACTGCGCAACCACGCACATATGTCCGGTGCACCATCCATAATATCATGATGCTCAGGCTATTTGTTGTTACAGGTGATCTTATAATATGGAAACATACTTGGAAAAAATCTGAAAATATGCTATTTACCTCCCCTACAGATTATATGATATTGAATTTATGTGGATGTGACTGTATTTGGTTCTAAGCCAGCGGAAACCTAAAGACTGCATCTCCAATGATTAAACAAACACGAACCATCCTTCAAAAGCAGTTGTAATTTACAAGTTCTTGTTTTTCAGATTTGGAATTATGTTCCTTTCTTCTCTCTTGCCTTCAGGCGGATGCAACAACCAGTTTCCTCCGCGCTGCTCGCTCAGGGAATCTGGAAAAGGCTCTGGACCATATCAAAAATGGAATAGACATCAACATAGCTAATCAGGTAAGGAAAACTAATTTCATATAGCGGTCAGTCAGTTTCCACAAGTAAAAGGGGCATAATGGAAATGGATGTTTAGTTTATAGTCAGAACTAAGATTGATTCAATTGCTTTTTAATAATGTAGATCATGATTTTCAAGGAGTGATTTTCAAGTGTTATCTTACATTTGTAATTTGTAAACAAAAACGTGACCAATCAACAAAGTAGAATGCCAATTAGTCCCAAAAGTGCACTGGGTATACTTCCAAGTCTGTTGACATATTGCAGCAGATGTTTCATTAAATGTAACATTTTAATCTGTAAATATCAACGTTAAATTAATCATTGCAATGTATATTCAAAGGCCTTTGTTAAAGTGCTAATAGATTGAGGTCGATTCCCTGAGGTGAGGCACTAATTAGGCAACATCTTCTTACATCTTTCTTTGTTTAATTTAAACATTTTACATTTGAAAGATACTGATGCTTTGTTCATCAGACACATATGACACACTATGTTATCAATCCATAGTGTTTAAAATGACATTGGCTTTGGACTGTGTTTAGGTTTACGTTTTTCACATTTTTTGATGTTAGACAATAATGTCTGACTCCCAGACCCCTTGCGCAGTCAAGTTAGAACAGTATAAGGCAATCCTAGCTTTCGAAAAAAAATAAACAACTCCACACCAAAATACCCCCTCTACAAATGTTCTCAAACTGCAACAAGCAATCAGACAAGTACTGTTTCTCTTGCAACCACCAAACTCGATGTTTTGTCAGAAAACGTGTTTCCACACAGAGTTCCGTGGTTGCTTGCTTTACATAACTACATCAAACCCTTTGCATTAAACTTGCTGACATATGGCATAGATACAGCTGCTCAGCAATGTTAACCCATTCCATGGCTTTTGCTTTGAAGTTCTGTTACGATTTACAGCAGAAAGTTGACAACCTCTGTGCACTTTGCTCCTCTTCGTCCACTGGTCGACCACTTTGTAGCCATTTCTTATCAAATCCTCTTTAGGCTTCTTAAAATAAACCAAATGAAATTAAATGATACTTCTGGAAGCAGTGTGGCAGGCAAGGCCACTTGTTACTTGATAAAGGACAACACCTAGCAACTACAAATATATCTCAGCAACTCCATAGCAACTCCATAGATCCAAATAGAAATTCATACCTGTATTTAATTTTGATTTGACAATTTTATTTTAGAGTGTTCCAGAGAACGTATAGATGGTTGTCCAAAGAAATGTCATTTACTTATAAATGTAAAGAACATTTTTTAGAGGCTTCAATGTGTTTATTTATGTTTTTTTTTTTCATAAAGTTTATGATGTGAACACTTTAGAGTATATTTGATCCTAATAAGCTCTGATAGTCATAATTAGAATGCCTTTCGTCCTCCCTGGGAGATATTTTCAGGCATTAGTCAAAGCAATGCAAACATCTCCCTTAATCCTCTATAGAGCTTTATGAATGAGATTCTTTTGCTGAATTGCATCCCATTTTATGAGTGTGATGACAATCTCATACCGTTTGAATCCAGTTAATAGTGCTACCTAATTTACTATTTACAATTATAAATCAATCATCCCGTAGTTTTGCATTCGATCAGTGTTAGTGTTTGTTTGCTTGCTATAAATGGGTTTTCGTGTCTACATTAACCTCCCAATGCTCCTGGACAGTACAGCTGTGTTTACAGTGTCAATGGAGAGATGCATTCAGAGCCCTAATCAGTAAATTACCGTAATTAATCATGCCAGCATGTCTGCCTCCTCTAACCCCCTTACTGGTCATGCTTGCACCCACTTGCATCATCACCCTCTGCGTTACTTGCTTTAAATAGCAGGCTGTGGTATTTTTGAGTCGAACTCTGTTTGCTGCACAGAGATGGGTTAGTGAATGGACTTGACTTCTTGGCTGACTTCCCTCAATGAAAAGCTCCAAAGTGAACGCCCACTTTTAAACTATTAGCCTGGGAGCTGAAAGACAGTGAAACACACTGATTGAGAGACTGATCAATGGATATTGAGAGTTTCTATAGTAGTGTAGGAGCTGTACAGTAGTGTATTTTGGGTAAGTTAAAAAGTTTTTCTTTGCTATTCATATACAGTGGTACCAGAGATACGAATGCTTTGAGTTACGAAATGTTCGAGTGTTTTATTCTGTTTTATTATCATTTATTACATTAACAATGTGTAGATTTAAGGATTGAAGAAACGTTACTTGATTTTTCTCTGGTTCTCCATATTTTTTATCAACTTATACTCTTTTTTTCTGAGAGCCATTGCACGGATTAGGCATTTTACATATTTCGGGATACAAAATGTCAGAGATACGAAAGCCACCCTGGAACAGATAAATTACATATTTCTGGGTACCACTGTATGTCTTTTCATAGAAACTAAAAAGCTTATGGCTAACAATAAGATTAAAATTTTTTTTTTAAATCTACGGTGCATCAGTTAATTGTTCATTTTTACCTCAAAAAGCAGTCTTTTGTTTCAGCTTGGATGTGTGCAGCCTGACCTTCAGAAGGAATCTCAAACTCTGCTCTCTGATTGGCCAAGATTTGCATGTTTATGTGGCTCTGCTTCAAGCCCTGTCAGTTACTCTCCTGTGAGATGGCAGACAGATATTCAACAATTATAAAATACAACATAGACTCAAAGTATTCCAGACACAATACAGTAACCACAGCATTGATAAATGCACAGATAAGCTCGACTACATTCACTAACCAATCTCTGGAGGAAACAGACGTGTCGATGCTCACTTTGGCTTTCAGCATATTTAGTAGCCCCACAAATGTGTAGTTAAGTTACTTGAGAATACAGTACTCTTTATAGCCATCTGTTGAAGCAGATTCCAGGATGGTACTATTGTCTAAGCATTCATATCTTTTGTTCTGACTAATCAAGTAGTCACATTTTTTTGCACTATTTTATTAACAAAGGTGTTTTGACTTCAAAATTGTTAAGGCTTTCTTTATCAATCTGTCAGTTTTTAGTTTCTTTAATGAGTGCTGGCTAATAACAACAATGAATTTACCTAAATTTTTAATCATAACATTATTTCTGTCTCTGGGAATTCATTATGAGAGCAAACTTTTTGCTTTCAGTACATTGTCCATATACTTTTTATTGTTGTTTTCTACAAATCTTCCCAAATATCTGTAAATTGCACCCAACTTACATTAATAGCCTGCACATTTTGAGGTTTTTTTTTGCCATGAAATGGTAAATCAATGTATATTTTGAACCCATTTTACAACTCATCCTGATATCACCACACCAGCATCACAGTCTCAGTGCTGTTTCAACTTCTCAGCAGTTTGAAAAGGCAAACTGTTTCCTTACATTCACAATTCTCAAAAGTGGTCTAGAGAACTGTAAGCTTGACCTAACAAGGCAACATGGACACTTTTTTAAAATCTCATGTCACGTGTGCTTTTAAAGTGTAGGCAAATATCAAACCAGATCCTAAGCATGATGGTAGCTGAAAATCATATTTAAATAATTACAAGTTTACGACCAGTACATTAAGGAGCAGTCTATGTTACAATCAGCTCTTCGTCTCTTCACTTTGTGCATTCTCACGACTTGAGTAGTGCATGGGTTGCCATATACAAAACATTCAGATACTTTATCTTTTGCTTAAATCTAATAAACGTTTTTGATCATCTTGGATCATTTTTTATTCCGAAAAAGAAAATGAAACTATTCCAATCCATGTTATAAAACAGCAACTAAAGTAATCCAAAAGTAATCGGATTACATTACCTGAAATTAGTAATCCATCCATTTGCATTAGTAACTACAGGTGTGCTCTGTCATTTATAATCCGTAGCATATTTCAGCACTTTGCATACACATCGATTTTAATAGTGTATCATGTTCCTAAAAACATTCCCAGAATATTAATTGCCAGTTGGCACGTGTGGTTGTTTTCGTCAGCTCGTCTCCTTGCCCTCCATATTCCTTCTTCTCCCCCATGTGTGCGTTTTGAGCAGCTGCAGTAGAAGCTCATTAGAGATGAGTGACACTGCAGTATGAAGGGGATTCCATGCAACCTGGCAGAGCAGAGACCCCTGTTGGCCACATTGTACTATGCAGCTAATCTGACAGCTGCAAAAGCACACATTGTACCATGTGCATCTGCCTTTACCTCTTGACATCTTTTTGTTGATTTTTTTTCACCAGTCTGTTCCACAGCCTGATTAATGAGAGCTGTAGTGTTCTGTAGATGTCTCAGAGCTTCTCTGGTTATTTTTAGGCTGCCCTTCTCTCTGTGAGTTGTTTGACAGGTAGACAGAGAGACCTCAAGTGTGTCACAATGGGTTTTTGTGTCAGGAGTTTCAAAACCTCATGTTTTCTTTTTGTTTGCAGAATGGACTCAATGGTTTGCACTTGGCCTCAAAAGAGGGTCATGTTAAAATGGTCCTGGAGCTGCTGCACAATGGGATTGACCTAGAGACCACTACAAAGGTACGTCTGCTAGAGACATTTGTTCTTTTTATATTTTTTATTATTAAATACAATTAATGTTGATTTGAACAAGGTTGGACTCTGCTGACTACTTCCAATGAGACAAGAAAGCAGTTATTTGGTGGAGTAAAATACCCCCTTTTATCAGCTGATGAAATAATAAAATATATTTCCTTGTAATATAGCTCTTCAAATAATAAATGAATACTGCATTGCAATTGATGGCGTGACATATTACCTTGATGGCGTGATTAGTTTTAAAGTGAATGCTCCATGCTTGTTTTGCTGGCCCTGACCTGAAGTGCAGTGCCAGGGTTGGGTTTGCTTGGACTGGTTGTGGGTTGCATGTAGTATGAGCATGGATCTGATTTTCATTGTTTTTTTTAGCATTGCAAATAAAATGGTTACTTTGGTCACACTAAACTGCAATTAAATACACAGTAAATTACAGCTATTAACTATTAGCTTATGTGGTAGAGTGCTTCTCTTGGTGGCTATTTTAATACAGGTTTATCATAAGAGCACTCTGGCTAGAAACATTAAAGATCTGACGCGTTAAAATGTGCATCATCTAATGTGAGAATACCCTACTAATCTCCTTTTGTTTGAGGAAAACATTCCAGATTAACACTAAATTGCAAAACACTTGCCTTAATCTTTATAAAAAAAAAAAACAAAAAAAAAAACACCAAATAACTAGGATTGCGGGGCATAAAGATTTGAGGTTTGAACTCCTTCGATTGCTTCTGAAACTCAAAGGCTACATTGGAGACATTTGTTTACAAAAGAATAAATAAATAAATAAACAATATATATATATATCAGTTCAAAACCACACACTGTATCACAGTTCAGTACTTTTATATACAGCAAAAATATATTTATAAAACCTAAAAACTTAAAAATGTGGTCTTTGTCCTTTTTTTTTTTTTACTTTGAACATAGTACTATAGTAATATAGTTCAAGCAAATTAAACACAACATTTTATGACATTACATGTAATGTTTAGATTTTACATTTTACTCAATTTGAGCTTTTAGCATCAAATTAGGGACAATATTGTCACAATTTTGCCTAGAATTCAATCAGCATCATCATCACTTTACGAAGAAAACATAATCTGCTCCTGCACACGATAGGCACACATGGCTGATGGCCATTTACTGCACACATTCTTCCACAAGACAGAGTAGAGCCGTCAAAGTAACAGGGGGCTGCCATTCGAGGCTAAATACTTGGTTAAACAATGTATTTAGATTTCTCACCCCATGATCGTGAAAAAAGAATAAATTCAAATGCTTCTCACAGTGAACACACACTCACATTTATATCAGTAAATGAAAATACACCTAATAAACACCTGACTAAATGCTTGGCTGAGTTGTCTGAAATAAAGTCTGAAAATCATGAAATGTACTTTTGCAGACAAAATTGGTGACCGAAACAATACATATATGAAAATCCTTCATATTTTGTGCAATTTCAGAAATAAATCCATACCTTTTCTATGTGCAGAAAGGGAACACTGCCCTTCATATTGCTGCTCTGGCCGGTCAAGAGAAAGTAGTTGCGGAACTGATCAATTATGGTGCCAATGTCAATGCCCAATCTCAGGTTGGTCAACCTCACATTTTGCTTTCATGAATCCTGTCAATGAAGTGTTGAATTCATCCCTTCTTTGTTGTTATTTTGTCTCATGCAGAAAGGTTTCAGCCCCTTGTACATGGCAGCACAAGAAAACCACTTGGAAGTGGTGAAATATCTACTTGAACATGGAGCCAATCAGAGCCTTCCAACTGAGGTGAGTGTCATGCTAAGCTCAAACCCAACGCAAATCAAGTCATGGTCAGTCTATAACTCTGCTTCTTGACCCCCAGGATGGCTTCACTCCTTTGGCTGTAGCTCTTCAGCAGGGTCATGAGAATGTGGTAGCACTTCTGATAAACTATGGCACTAAAGGCAAAGTGCGCTTGCCAGCCTTACATATCGCAGCCCGCAATGACGACACGCGCACTGCTGCCGTGCTGCTGCAGAATGACCCCAACCCAGACGTCCTCAGCAAAGTATGTGTTTCTACACCGATCACAAGCCAGAAAATGCATCATGACTCACAGAGTGAAAGCGCACGGTGGTGTTTAGTTGCAGCTATCCATATGTGTCATCATAAACAGACCTGACTTTGTTTAGGTATCCATCAGCGTAGGTGTTCCTGTTTTCAACATATTCAGAGTCAAAGAAATGCTACACTCTCTTCCCACAGACGGGCTTTACTCCCCTCCACATCGCAGCCCATTATGAGAATCTCAGTGTTGCACAGCTTCTATTAAACAGAGGAGCCAATGTGAACTTCACGCCCAAGGTTTGTTCAGCTCTACTCACAGCATGTAGTGGTAAAGTTTACATCCTTTCATGCTTTCTACTTATTTCTCTTGAAGAATGGCATCACTCCATTACATATCGCTTCCAGGAGAGGGAATGTCATTATGGTGCGTCTTCTTTTGGACAGAGGAGCTCAAATAGATGCCAAGACAAAGGTATCCTCAAATTTTTTGAAAACAATGTAAAGTCCCACTCGGTTTGTGGTCGTTTTTGTCAATTGTTTTTGTTTTGTTGTCATTTTACATGTGAATTTTAACATTGTCCCGCTCTTTCCCGTCGCTGATCTTGTACTTGTGAATAAATGTAAACAATCTGATAGAAATTCCCCAAAATGAAGCTGAACGTTTTTTTTTTTTTGTTTCGTTTTATTTTTAACAATATGATGACCCAGTGGTGATCTGGGTGGTGACAAGGCCGAGGTTACTAAAAAGTTTTTGTTTGTTTTTTTTTGGAGACTTCTCCAGAAAATACAGCGTGCAAAAAGTGATACTTTGTGATGCAAGACATTGTTGGATAACCGAACCAACAGAAAGATTTCTCAGCTTGAGGTCAATGTGATTGGTATGTAGTTAGCATTGATGGAACTTTGAGGTCAATAATTGAAATATACAGGTGTTTGCTAATTCTCTGTAATGTTTACCAGAGATTTTAATCTTTTAATGCACATTTTTAAAGGATTTTAAAATAGTTTTATGAATTATTTGCACAGAACTCTTCCTTTATGTGACCTGCGATGATTGGTTGATTGATAGAACTGTCTGCTCTTATTGGATTCTGGGTGTCATGTGCATACAAAACGAAACGTCTAACAACAAATAGGAAGACGGAGAGAGCCCCGCAGAAGGGCCGACATGCACTAATACATAAACAAAACCCTGGGGTTAAGTGTAACTGCAGGATACCTGTAGCTTGGCACTAGGAGTTGGAGGAGTTTGTTTTAAGACATGACACGTCGGTGGTAGGAGGCGTGTGGTATTAGGTGATGTAGACAGATTTGAGCAAAAGTTTCTTTTTGAAAAACTTGTGTCATCGTACTGGAGAGAGAGCTTCTGAGAGCGCATCACAGGTTTTCTCTAGCTTGCGCTACAGAGCTATAACACTTTCCACGTTATAAACGTTATTTCTTTTATGACACCTTGACTCTAACATTTGTTATAGCACATTATTAGTAATCTATACATAATGTTTCGCTTGATTTAAAACGGATTTAAAGTGTCAGCACAATGGGAGAATGGAGCGATAATGGAGCAGAAATTTTTTTCATATCTCAAAGCATAATATTTCCTGCGAGACTTTTCGTATCTCGAAGATTTCGTAACTCGAAGCATTCGTATCTTGGGGTACCCCTCTATCTGTTATTTAATTAATTGGCATCAATTATCAGTATAAATGACATTGTCTAAAAGCAATTAATATGAAATAAAAACAAAAATATTTGCATCAGTGAAATAATCCTGCATTGAGGTTCTTTTTGTTGCATTTTTTATTTAAAAAGCTAAAATGTTAAATAAAAATAGGCAAACCAGCAGTATTCAGTGAATCATTCTAAATATAATTGCATCTTACACTGACATTTTTACTGGCTGGGTTGCTGAAGCTGCTGAATGTGACTTATTTATTGTCTGGCTCCTGGAGAATGACCTGGTTTTTTTCCTCTTGGGAAAAATGGGTATTTTCTCGGGGTGTCAGCTCATTGTTTTAATTGTACCCTGTGTGTGAACACAGACAGCGAGTGCAGCGAATAAGAGATATATTGAAATACATCCCTTATACCCTTCATTTTTTCAGGACGAGCTAACCCCCCTCCATTGTGCAGCCCGCAATGGTCATGTACGTGTGGTGGAGATCTTGCTTGACCAGGGCGCTCCCATTCAGGCCAAGACCAAAGTGAGCATACTGTGTCATGAATATCAACAAGCCAACCAGATGCTGTATTCACGCGGATCAATTAATGCTAATATGTTTCCCCTCGCAGAACGGTCTTTCTCCCATCCACATGGCAGCACAGGGAGATCACATGGACTGTGTTAGACAGCTGCTGCAATACAACGCAGATATCGATGATATCACGCTCGACCACCTGACCCCACTGCATGTCGCAGCACACTGTGGCCACCACCGCATGGTCAAGGTGCTGTTGGACAAGGGAGCAAAAGCGAATGCACGTGCTCTGGTTAGTTACTATCACCGTGAATGAAAAACTGGTTTAGTAAATTTCCCAGTGGTTTCAACACTACATTATTAGGTTTTAATGCTTTATCTTTCAGAATGGTTTTACTCCATTACACATTGCTTGCAAGAAGAACCATATGCGATCCATGGACCTTCTGTTGAAGCACTCAGCATCTCTGGAGGCGGTCACCGAGGTCAGATTACTCTCCCGCTGTCACTTTGATGAATAACCTCTATTCGCATTGCACCATCTATGCCTTTAGCTCGACCCTTAGAAAAAGGAGATAGTCCATACCAAGGAACACTTCCTTTGGAAACAAGAATAGATTGTCAAAACTTTTAAAAGGTTTCAGATCATTGCGATAGTTTTAAGATTGTGTCTTGGTTCTTGTCACTATTCCTTTTCTTCTGTTCTTTTGAGTTTGCAAAAAATCCAATGGCTCAACACTATGGAGCCCCCTAAAGGGACATGTTGGAAGATATTTCAGATCTTTTGCCATTTATTACCCAAAAAAATTAAGAACGTAGAGTAAAAATATGTCCTAAATAACACTCAAATATAGAGATGTGTGCATTTTCCCATTTTATTTATAATAATGAGAATACACATTGATAATATCTAGTATAATTCATCACGTCCCCTTTTGAAATAATTTCCCCTAATAATTTCCCCTATTTTGATAATTTCTCAGTAAATATAGTCAATATATTTTGATGCAATTTGAGAAAACGGTTTTATTTATTCATTTAAATGAGAGATGTGTAACATGACAATGAATTTTACTATTAAAAAGTTAATAAAGAAAATGGTGACTCAGTTGACCATGACTATTTTTAATAATATTGCACTCAGCTTTACATATGTATATTACATAGATTATAACTAGCTATAAATAAGTGGAAAAAGCATGTGTTGACATGCAAATGAAATATTTGTGAGGTAAAATTCTAGCTGTGGTGCAGCGGTGATAGAATATATACAGTTTGTGCAGTTTGTATATATTTGAAAACATTTATGTAATGGATTCGCATCATATTGAAAGGCCACCCACACTGTACATTTGCAGCATTCAGAACAAATCAAGCCACATTATACACAAAACCTACATCAATGGGTTTCTTAAAATTCGAAAGAGAATTAGTTTGTCTTGGTAGTCAAACTTGACATGATATGATTAAACCATTTCCATTAATTTCCTTCAAGTATAGCCAGGGAATTCCTGTATTTGTGTTAACACAAGGTAATGCATCCACAATCCGCTCGTCATCCATGATTAAACTAAAACTACCAGCAGCCAGTCGTCTTGACTTCTGTCGGTCCACTGCATTTCCTGCAAGAATATTCATTAGCACTTTATAATAATAATAACTACACACTAGGAGTCATTAATTAAGCATTAGCAAATAGTGGCAAATTACCTACTGTTTCTATTTAAATACAGATTTGGAGGCAGTTTATAAACATTTATTCTTGGTTTATAAGTACTGATATATAATGATTATAACATTCATGTCATGTTTGCCACCATGCTGCCCATAAATAAACCACTGTTTTCTGTTTACATAAAGAAAATCATAGAGTTTGGTAATGATAGAAGTAAACATTAAACACGTATAAAAGCTTTTCAATAATCGTATTTATTTTCTCTCAGTCGGGTCTGACCCCACTTCATGTGGCTGCCTTCATGGGTCATCTCAACATTGTGAAGAGTCTACTTCAGAGAGGAGCTTCACCCAATGCATCGAATGTAGTAAGAACTATAAAATATTTTAAATTATCTGTCAATACTGTCATTATTTGTGTTTCATTATACAAGATTAAACGTGCAGAGTGGTACCAGAGTGGATGATTTAGCAGGGACACAAAGGGCTTAATTATACACAACATATATCAATGTTAATACGACACAGGTTTTTTAATTAAGGCATGGCACAAGTTCGGGAAGAAATCAAGTAAATGAAACGAAAAGCTGCCATCTTTAGCAGCTGTTCTGTTCATAACGCACTGACTCCAACTCTGTCATTCTAGAAAGTTGAGACACCTTTGCACATGGCTGCCAGAGCAGGACACTGTGAAGTGGCTCAGTTCTTGCTACAGAACAATGCTCAGGTGGATGCCAAGGCAAAGGTATGGCAATCATGCCAGTTTTTGTGGTTAGTTTGTTGGAAAAATTTCATGTTTGCTCTGCTTTTCACAGGATGATCAGACACCTTTGCACTGTGCTGGTCGAATGGGACATAAGGAGCTGGTGAAGCTGCTCTTGGAACATAAGGCTAATCCTGACTCCGCCACCACGGCGGGCCACACTCCTTTGCACATTGCTGCCCGTGAGGGACATGCCCAAACCACTCGTATTCTCCTTGATGGGAATGCCCAGCAAACCAAAATGACCAAGGTTCCTGTTCCTCAATTTCATTGATTGGAATTTGTGTTTTTAGAAAAATAGGGTTCCATTTGTTTGGGTCATTGGATCACTACAATTAGCTTTAAGATGAAATGGTCTAGAATGGGCAATGGTACTGACTGCTTATTAATTTATGCGCAAAACTGGAATATTGCTTAAAATATTTACGTATTTCCATCCAACGAGTCCAAGCGAACAACATCGTCATAACCCGATAAACTACTGCCAAATATCAAAAGAAAAATTATTTGGTAACTACGTATTTTCATATCTTATTTCTGTCTTTCTTGACTTATTTCTGTCTTAGAACTTGTAGATAAAACACTGTTACGTCTCCTTGCTTTTGGAGGTGTAGACTGCTCTTTGGGAACGCAGTGGGTCAAGACGTTTCTGGGAGGTGGTCATCCCGAACCACTTTGATTTGTTCTTTTCGTTCATACTTGAAAAATTTCCTTAATTCACTAACAAGATTACTTGCAATCAGTTATGACAAAAACCCTAAACCGAATTAAATGTATTGATAAGGGAAATTAAACTACGTTTTGAGAGACCTTGTTGATGCAGTATACATACCTATTGTCTTGTTGCTCATTCTTTCCAAAAAACTGTTTCGCACATTGATGACCATTAGCACCTGTTTGGTATAACTACACCTGTCTATAGTCCTAAAATCCTTCATTTGTTCCAGAGTGCCTATAGGAATTGATGCTTGTTAAAATACAAAAGGTTGTACCACCGAATATTGATTTAAATTTTATTTTGTAAATTGACAAAAATGAACAATCATATTTATATTTCACACCTGCTAAAAGCTTTTCACTATACATGTAAATAGGTTGGAAAGAGACCTAGATGCTGTCCAATAAAGAACATTTTCATTAAAGATTAAATGTAACATAGGCTTCATTTACTGCTATTATTGGGTTTTTGTCCCTAATTGTACATTTTACAAAAACAACAAAACGAGGCTAATTGAGTATTTAGGAATATCCATTTTTCTAAATGTAATTAGCTTTTTAGCAATTCAATTTCAAATTAGTAATAAATTATAAAGCAATGGTCTTGGAATAAAGTTCTGCATTCTTGTTGATAGCCTAGACTTCAAGTGGACCACCACACAACTCCCAAAGCAGTAATTTAGCTACATCTAGTAAAATAAACTTCCTTTTTGGTTCCTTTGCATTCCACATTCTACGCTTTTGTCATAAAATACTTAAAATAAATGAGAACTTGCACTCAACTGTGATTGGCTGATCTCTCAGTTTTAGGTGGGACTAAGCAATTGTCAGAAAAGAAACTTATTAACAGAAAAGTTAACACTTATTACAGTGGAATTCTCTGTTATCTTACAGAAAGGATTTACGCCTCTACATGTAGCATGTAAATATGGGAAAGTGGATGTAGCAGAGCTGCTTCTGGAAAGAGGCGCTAATCCTAATGCAGCTGGGAAGGTAATTCATCAAGGCAAACATCTGATATCTTCGCACTGCTCGGCAACTATCAGATGAGCCCCTGTGTCTCCTCTCTGTTCTATCAGAATGGTTTGACCCCCTTGCACGTGGCTGTCCATCACAACAACCTTGATGTAGTCAAGCTGCTGGTCAGCAAGGGTGGGTCCCCGCACAGCACCGCGCGGGTAAGATAAATCCATGCACAGGGCATTTCTCACTTTTAATTGAAAGCAGTCAAAGATGACACATTTAATCTACTTCCATTGGTCAGAACGGCTACACTGCCCTACACATCGCAGCCAAGCAGAACCAGCTAGAAGTGGCGAGTAGTCTGTTGCAGTATGGAGCTAATGCCAACTCTGAGTCCCTACAGGGCATCACCCCGCTTCATTTAGCAGCACAAGAGGGGCAACCTGATATGGTGGCATTGCTCATTTCCAAACAGGCCAATGTAAACCTGGGAAACAAGGTTGATAAATTTCATCTATTCATTTTAGTTGAGGTCATAGCATTTATAAAAAGATGCATTTGATTTGTGTTTAATATAAATGTGTTTGTACAGAATGGGCTGACTCCGTTGCACCTGGTTGCTCAGGAAGGGCATGTGGGCATTGCAGACATGCTGGTGAAGCAAGGTGCATCTGTGTTTGCGGCCTCAAGGGTAAGTCACTTCTATACAGATCAAAAACACACAGACACACTCTGCCGTGTCTTGTGTGGAAGACCCATAAATGTTAACCGTATAGTGTGGTTTATATTTAGGAGAAAATGTAAACAATCTGAGTTTTTAACAAATTCATCAATATTCATATGTTCAATAATGTTTACGACAATTTTTTTTATTCTGTTTCCCCTTATTTTTTTAACTTCAGAGTCACAGACCGTGACGTGTTCCTGTACCAGAGTACAGTCATGATGCTTTGATGTCTCATAAATATTCATGAGACAGAGTTTGCTAATCCAATAAAAAGATGGAAAAACACTTTCCAATCACACTCCGGTCAAACTGCAAGATCGCACAGTAATCTTTAGCTCTCAGAGCGGCTGTCCACTCCCATTTAAGTGGAAATATATTATATTTCTGCATGGTCTTAAACAGAAGTGCTAAAACTGAATAAAGGTTTTGGGTGAGTCCAGTTGTTAACAATGCATTTGAAGCGTACTGTTTATTATGCAAAAAAGCGACTAAACTTGAATGTTTCAAAAGTTCTCTTGTCAAGTCAAATGTTTTTATATAGCACTTGTGTGCAGCATCACAGAAGGAGGAGCCTAATATAGGCCAACAATATTCAAATGACATTTAAGGGTTTATTTATGATAGTGGTATTAACCATATTTTAAATCCAGTCAAAAAGTTGTAGTATAGTTAATTAGACTAGGGCTTTGGAGGCGTGTGGGAAAACCTGAGCTCTTGGAGGAAAAACCCACACTAGCAATTCCAATTCATATGGGGAGCTACACGGGAAGTTCTCTTCAATTGCCCCTAACTCTGCATTTTCTTTTTGTATTTTTGATGTTATGATATAGGACTTTAATTTGATTCTAAAAGGTGACATTATGAACCCTACAGAAACCCAAATGTCTTGAAATGAAACAGGAGGGTTTCGAGAGACAAGGAGTGCCAAATGATGCACGTGTACCAGTGCAGAAAACATCTGGCGTTACATTGTCATTATCTATACAAAATCATTTGTTTGGAGAGAAATACATTTTCTCATTTATTTCAGAAATTTGATTTATTTTACATTAACCATAAAAACGTAAAAAAGATAATAAAGAGGTTTAATCCACTTTAACGCCGTCTCTCTTTCTTAGATGGGTTATACACCACTGCATGTTGCTTGTCACTATGGCAACATCAAGATGGTGAAGTTCTTACTCCAGCTGCAAGCTCACGTTAACAGCAAGACCAGAGTAAGTGAGATCATGGACATTTAGTCTCAAATTTCCATCATTATTATGTAATTTTGCCTCCGTTTTTGCAAATTCTTATTTTCAGTTGGGATACACTCCTTTGCATCAGGCGGCACAGCAGGGGCACACAGACATTGTCACCCTGCTGCTGAAACATGGAGCTTTACCCAATGAGATCACCACTGTGAGCAGACACTTGTCGTTTTTAAGTGTTGGGATATGTATTAATGTTTTGCAAATGTCATCAAGATCTGCATGTTTTTTAATTGTATATATATATATATATGAGGTATGGTGACTTCCCTCTTTGGTGTCTGACAGAATGGGACATCCCCCCTGGGTATCGCTAAGAGGCTAGGCTACATCTCTGTCATTGATGTGCTCAAGCTGGTGACTGAGGAATCCGTGTCTATGGTGAAAGCTGTTTGCATCTCATCAAGCGTATCTGATCTAAATAGATGAGCGTTATCTTCATATATTTCCACTCCATTCCTCAGATCACCACAGAGAAGCATCGAATGAGTTTCCCTGAGACGGTGGATGAGATACTGGATGTGTCGGAAGATGAAGGTATGTATTTGCCCAGAACATACAATTTTAATTATTGCTAAATTTAGTCATTTTAAAAATAATACAATGTTGTAGTCAACTATCATTTTTTTCATATACTATTCTTCCCTATATAGTTATATAATCTCTACTGGGACATTATGAATGCTTCTGATATCAAAATCAATGGTAACGCTTGTGAACACAAAGATTTAATGAGATTTTTGTGCAAAATAATGTTTCACAAGGATCATGGTTGTTCCATACCAATTACACTTACAAACAGGTTCTGGGACAAGAAACAACACTTATAAGTACAATTATACAATTATAAGTATTACTTATAATTACAATACAGCTCAGCGAATACATCTTAGTTTAATTATCATTGAAACAATGTGCATGGATAAGTAGAAGTGAAAGGAAATATTTGATTATTTACATGTGCATAAAAATTTTAATGAAAACAGTAAATTCTGACAGTTTTGAAATGGATTGAACAAAAAAACCTAGAAGTAGATATTATTTTAAATACTTTAGCAAAAGCTACAAAATTTTGCTAAAAATATTTCATGCAATCCATTTATTCAATAAAATGGGCCTGATACATCAAGATACATTCATGAATTATGTTAATTTGAAGTACTAAATTAACTTCTAGAATGTTCCAGCATGGAAATCATTTTTTCTTTTGTAGCAAAATATATTTAGAGCACATCACTCATTTGGATCCACCTGGCACCAATTATCTTATGTGCTCCCCCTGAACTTTGTAAAGGAAAGTTGTTATTGTTTTAGTATAGAACCTGCAGTGGTAAAAACACAAATCGTCTACCTTTAGCACTAACTAAAACAGATTTAGTTTATTTTTAGCATTTATTTAATCATCAATTAAACATATTAATTTTTTTAATGTACTTTTAGATATTATTGGTATTATTTATTCATATTGCACTGTTTTTGTCCGGATAACAAATCTTGTATGTATCTCTATAAATACAAAGTTAATAAAATGTATTAAAAACGTGTAATTAATAGCTTTGATTGCCATCATGACAACACAATACGATTGGCTCAAGTGCTATGTAAATGTCATTTCTACAGCACCTCTATTTCAGAGATATTTGTGATTGATTTAATGGCTATTCCCTTATAAAGGAACCATTCCTGATCTAAGAGAGTTATATTCATTAAATAGATTTTTGTTAAACACCAAGAGCTTGATGCTTCGTAAATATTGATGTTTCCTGCACAAACAAATGAAGGCAGATCTTTACTTTTCCTCAATATCCTCCACAAGCTGGTACATCAACATTTTAAATACAGTTAGGGTTTCCATGGACTGAAAAGCATAAGCAAGAAGTTTCCTCAATGTTCTGGTTGCTCCTCTACCCTGAAATGTTCCTTCTTCCTTCCTGCTGTAGGAGTTGCTCAGCTTACATTAGGTAGGAGCATCTCCCTCTCTTTGGCTTGATTGTACGGTTCTCAGTGCTTTGTGATACTGTGCCTCCATTTTAAGTGCTCTCATCTTATTTCTGGCCCTCAAATCTCTATCTGTTATTGATTCGAACATGTTGATGAGTCTTACTGTGGCATTGTCATCTGTTCATCTGCTCTGTAGTAGCGGTAATGTGTGTCTGTGGGTCCATCATTGAAGGTACTGCATCTAAAAGTGATCACAGTTATTTCTTTGTGTTTGGGTCTTTCTTCAACTATGGGCACTTTTGAACACTATTGGCACAGGCATCGTATAGCTTATGAAATATAGTCTATTTAGCATTGAATTATTTGAATATTTAAACATACAGTTGTGCCCATAAGTGTACGCAAATTTTCTGATTTCTTGGCCATTTTTCCCCTCACCGTTGGAAGTTGGGTGAAGCGATTTAAATCATTATGACAACAGAAACTCTCTAAAAACCCTGAACGTTTACAATAAGCAAAAAAACTGACATAAAAGGGTTTGGTGGCTGGTTACCAAGTGACCTCTTTGCTTCTGGGCCCCTGATAGCTGACATTTCTAAATTGTTTCAGAGAGAGGAGTGAAGAAGAACACCATCCCCCAAACACAGAGGTGGGTCACTGATGTTTTGGGGATGTGTGAGTTCCAAAAGCACAGGGTACCTGGTTAAAAGTGATGTGAAGATGATTGTTGTTATCAAAGGATACTGCAGGAAATTTGCTCTCATACGCCCAGAAGCTACATATGAGATATTGCTAGACATTCCAACAGGACAATAATCCAAAACACAAGGACAGGTCCATTAGTCATTAGTTACACCAGGTTCAGGAGTGGCTATCGCAGTCTCCTGACCTCACTACTCTAGGGAGAACTCAAATGTGCAGTTCATGCAAGACACCCCAAGAATTTACAAGAGTTGGAGGCTTTTTGCCAAGAAGAATGGGCTGCTTTACCAACAGAGAAGATAAAGAACCTCATCAACAACTACCTCAAGAGACTTCAGGCTGTCACTGATGTTAAAGCAAGGAATACAAAATATTAAGTGCTGGGGTGTGTAAACGTTTCACCAGGTAAATTTTGAAAGTTTTTTGTTGTCATTATGATTAAAAAGAGTCAATAAAGTTGTTTGACATTAAATGGCAAAAAAAAAAAAACGTTTTGCCAATACATTTTGCCAGGGTATGAAAAGTTTGGAGCACAACTGTAAATGTAAAAGTTAGTTTGCTAGTCAATGTAGCATTAAATAAGTTAAGTGTGTTACAATAAGAAATCACCATCGTACTGTAAAAGTGTTTGTAGCTGAATAAACGCCTTTAAATGAGTTTCACTTTTTCCAAACACTACGGGAATCACACTGGGAGTGGATATGCGACTAGGGATTATTTGATGACAGCGGGCTCCAAAATAATCAAGCACACTGATTGTTTTACACATTTCCAAACACCTGTGAATAGAGCCCTACTATAGCACCAGACATCTCTCCCATGCAGATTAAGTGTGATCTTCTCTGCGCCGCCAGGCATGTCCTCTTCAGTAACCAATACCATGCGATCTCATTGGGTTTCATGACTTCTATTTCCATCAGCTCTGTGTTCATATGGTTGTGACTTTGTTGCTTGGACTCGGTAAAGCAGTGAAGGTTCTTGTGTGTTCTTGACTGGGAATGGTGGTGGTTTGTGAATGATGTGGGTGAAAAATAACACAAGCTTTTCTTTTTGTCTTCTAATTTTATGTTTCACCCTTAATAATTCGTCAGTAGAAGTGTTTGTGACACGTTTTGTGCTGTATATAGGTGATGAACTTCTCGGGATGGATGGGGCTCGCTATTTGAAGCTTGATGACCTGAAAGACCAGGATGATGACTTTCTTTCCCCGAAGAAAACTCTGAGAGACTTTGAGAGTGGGATGGGCACTACGTAGGTTACAAGAGCTCGATGAAAGACATTGTTCTGTAAGAAAAACAGGAAGGTAATGACAGATGTTACACATATCTCCTTCTTTCTCTCCAGTCCGTACTCACCTGCAATTCCCAGAATTCCATGTGTGTCACCTGAAACAGTCATGTTGGACCAGGTATTGTTTTTTTTACTCATTAGCTCTGGGACCCTTATAAAAATTGTTAGAAAGTATTATTCATATAATCACAGATCCACTCTGTACAAAATCCATTTGGTCAATGCAAAGCAGCTCATGAATATTTATGAACATAAGTATGATGTGTGTTCACAATGAAAAAAAAATCCATTGACTTGAATGGCAAATGAGTCGGGGTAAACTTTGATCTGCAATAATATGATGCGAATTGGGCCACCAGAGTAGAGAGGTCAAATGCTTGAGATATTTGATTACTCAATATGAAGCATTAGGACATTAGTTTTGCCAAGTGGTTGATTAGAGAGCACCATGTTATAATTTAGAAGAGTTTTATTGTGAATTACTTAATTTTTTAAAACCATGTTTTATGGGCAGGCTCCTAACAGACGCATATAATGAAATACTGCATTCTTCAGGTGTAACGTGACCGTCCCTTGAGTCTTGCAATCTGTTCTGCTTCAAAGTAGAGAACAATGGAGGCAATTGATTGACGTGTACTTGCTAGAGGGCAATTGGGAATGTTTGTTAAAGAAATGATAGAACATTAAAATCTGAGCTCTATCACAAGCTACACAGTGATGGGCCCTAGAGAATGGATGACAAGCACACTTAGAATATTGTTAAACTCTGTGACACTAAGTGTGCATACATGCTCAAAATAAGCACAAATTACAAAATGTGAAAACTGGCTTTGCTGTAAACCATGCTTACAGCAAAACTGGTAAGACTGGCAGATTTCTCAGAGGCAGTGCTTTCAGAGCCCAAACATCAGCATCGGAGTTCTGTGGGAAATCTATCAGAAGCTGTGCTGTTGATTTACTGTGTTTCATGACTTATTTTTGTGAGTTTTTAAGTTACCAAAGCATTGGAGTGTACAAAATATTGCTACGGCCTAAACACATCTATCTGCTTTCACATTCTATATTGGCATGCATCTTAGCATTTGAAGCATACAATGGGCACCAACAAGACTATACACACCAGACCATGTTGACAAATGTTGATTTGCGTCAACAAATCTGCAGATCCTAAAGCTATTTGCTGCTTATGCTGTTATTTTGTGGTAATTTGGTAGCAGTGGCAAAGTGAAAATCTAAATTTTACATTTTATTAAAAGTCCCTTCTCTCAATAGAAGTGCCTCGACCCTTGATAGATAGATTGTGTTTGTTGACACATAAATCCTCGAATATCTTCCATGACCTGCTTTTTCTGAGCGGATCTGATTTTTCTCTCTCTGTTACACTCATCAATCCCTGTCCCTCTGTCTGTGTGTTGTGTCTGTGTGTGTTGTGTGCTCCTCCTGTTTGTCTGCAGCACACACCTGTCCCTTTGCCAAAGGAGTATGACGAGGACTCTCTAATCCCCAGTAGCCCAGCCACAGAGACCTCAGACAACGTTAGCCCAGTGGCCAGCCCCATCCACACTGGGTCAGTGAACACAAATCCAGAAAGCACACTTGGTTGGCTTCTCACCGCTTTTATCTCTGTTGGATTTATCTGTTTCACCATCAAGAAGAATGTGAGGGAAAGTGCTTTGATTTCCGATGTGTTCACTGTCTGCTTTTTAACAGGTTTCTGGTCAGCTTTATGGTGGATGCCAGAGGCGGCTCCATGCGAGGAAGCAGGCACAACGGCCTGCGAGTGATCATCCCCCCACGCACCTGCGCTGCTCCTACACGCATCACCTGCCGTCTGGTTAAACCGCAGAAGCTAAGCACCCCGCCTCCTCTCGTGGAAGGAGAGGGACTGGCTTCGCGTATTATCTCCCTGGGACCTTCTAGTATGCAGTTTCTGGGGTGAGAGCTGCTTATGTTTGTGGTGAAGATGTGTATGTGTGTCATGATTTGAAGACTCTACATCTACAACATTTTGTTTGTTTGGTTATGGTTTGGATGTAACCTAGATGGTAAGACCTAAACCATAGGCCGTCCTGCTCAGTGCTTGCCTTTGACTGCCATTCAAGTAACCACACCCTTCATTATGCAGCATAAACCAACCCCCATATCTTTATCATTTACCAACGCTGAGATAGGGTCCAAAATATTTTGTTGCTAGGGTAAAACATTTGGTTGCTAGGGAGCTGTCAGTGTTGTCATAAAATTTATTTATTTATTTATTTGCCGTTTCTTGTTTATTTTCAAGGGCCATTACAGAGCCCTTTCAGAGCCAAGGGTTCAAATACTTTTGCTTGTTATATTCTTGCACATGCACAGACTGTTAACCTCCCAAATGTAGTCTGTTTGAAGTTTCTATGAGGTTCTCAGTTTGAGTCTCACCCCTTGTTAAGTCAATAGAAAATTTCCCAGAGTTCCAGTAGTGGTACCAGCCTGAAATGATATATAAACCCAAGTCAGACCAGTTTGGATGTCTTGGCAAAGTTTGGTGGGTTTAGCTTGAATGGTATAGGAGGCCAAATAATGGTCTATGACAAGCCAAATAAAATAATCCAGAGTTTAATCGAATATTACAATTTTGAATTGAACAAATTAACGTTATTTATTCCTGTTGCAGGGTTAGGTTCAGGAAAATTCTTGTTTTTCAAATTTACAGACAGACAAATAAATAAAGTGGTACTATATAAATATTTCCAAAACTGTATAAAATGAATCTATAAAAATGATATTGTGCACATTTAAAATGCATAAATAAATGCAAAATACATTTACAAATTAAACTTTTGTACCTTAATCATTACGTTTTAGCCGTAGACCATGATTGTAAAAATGGTTTTATAGAAATCATTAGATTATTGCATATTTAAATAGGGGAATTAGGAAATAATCATCCCAGCAGATAAATATTATTACTTTTATTTCTGATGCATAACGTAGGATATTTCAGAGAGAAATGACGAATGTTACTGTAGCCGGAGGAAGACAAAGAGGAGAATGTTCATTTTTCATTGTGACTGGACGTTATATATTATTAACCACATTTTCCCTTTCCCATCATCTGCTTCAGGCCAGTGATAGTGGAGATCCCTCATTTTGCATCTCTGAGCAGAGGTGATCGAGAACTAGTGGTTCTGAGAAGTGAGAACGGCTCAGTGTGGAAAGAGCATCGAAATAGATATGGTGACGAAGTTCTGGAGACCATCCTCAATGGAATGGATGAGGGTAGGTTTCAGGGCTTGCTTTTGTACATTGCCAGCTGACATTTTCCATGTATCTTGACAAAACCGTCCACCCTCCTTTGTCAGATCTGGAAAGTCAGGAAGAGCTGGAGAAGAAAAGAATCCGCCGGATTATCTCTACAGACTTCCCGCTCTACTTTGCCGTTGTGTCCCGTGTTCGACAGGAGAGTGACCTTATTGGTCCAGAGGGAGGTCAGCTGATTAGTAAGCTGGTGCCTCAGGTTCAGGCCATTTTCCCAGACACTGCCGTCACTAAAAGAGTTCGGCTTGGCTTACAGGTGAGATTGCTGGAGGATGTACAGAAAGACATATAGTTTTATATTTATAAAACTGAAAAACATATAAACTTATAGTTTTATAACTATTAGAAGTTTTAGGCATCTGTGAAAATCTAAATCAAGTCAATATTTTGTGACCTGCTATTCCTTTAGGTACACCTGTACTCAGCTGGTAGGTTGTTCCAAACATAAAAAACCCTGGATGGAAATGCCAAGATGCGCATGAGTGAGATAAACTTTAAATCCGATAGGAAAAATCAACTTCAATTAAATCCTTTTCGAGATTTAGAAATTCCTTAACCAAAGTCTGTCATCAGAGTTGTTTGAGATCATCATCTCCCGGAACTGGCTGTGTTTTCAAAGAGCAGTCTCCTGCCTCCAAAACCAATTCTATGTGTTTTGGGACGCAAGAAAGTTGTTATATACAGAAAAAGGCCTTCTCCCAACGAAGAAACTTGCATTTTTCTTTTGAAATTTGGCCCCAGTTTATCAGGAATTGACGATTTTGTTCTCTTGGACACGTTGGATACTTTATTTGTGAATATTTTATGCGATATTCCAATTTTGCGCATACATTTAATTCACGTCTTTGGATGGAAACATTGCCACAGATCTTCTCTTTATTTAATGCGGACATACTCATTGATGTTGAGATCAGGGCTTTCCAGTCTTTTCATTTTATACTTAAGATAGTTCTTTGGCTGTGTGTTTGGAGTCATTGTCCTGCCAATCACAAGCCTCCCTGCTAGTATTGCATGACTGAGAATCTGTCTTTAATTCTCAAAATTGAAAACACCATTAATCATGACCACATCTCCGTCTCCATTTGCAAAAATTCAGCCCCAAATGTTCAAGAAACCTCTACCATGCTTCACTTTTTCCTGCAGACACTCACACAGATAGCCAAATATTTCCAATTTTGACTCACCTGCGGTCGCACCTGCTGTTGTCATTTTCCCGCTTCCCAGTTCTCATATTGGAGGTATGGCTTTTAGGTAGTAACTCTTCAATGGGGACCCCCAGTCTGCAGATTGGATTAACTGGGGCCCACTGCCAGATATAAGCTGGGCAATCAGCTTAATTTGTTTTGCATCTGCCGCGTAAGTGTGTCTACGATCCTCAATGTTGCTCATTTCTTTGAAAAGAGCTTGATCAGCACATCTTGAAACCCTGCTTTGAAATCTTTATATGGGAGAGACCTTGTTGATGCAGTATAACTACTTTGTATCTTGTTGCTGTGCTCAGTGTTTCCATAAAATAAACCTTGGTTGCAGAGCTCCTCTTCACCAGTTTAAGGCCTCCTACCCTGCTGCTTTTGTTTCAGTTCTGGTCAGTTCTGTCTTCAGAACTGGATTTTAACCTACATGAGTATTAGCACCTGACTAAAATACTACCCTGACTGTGAAAGTGTACCAATAAGAATTGAGGCTGGTTTTAAGGCAAAGTAACACCAAATATTGACTTGATTTCGCAATTTTCAAATAAATATTTGCAGAATTTCCACCTAATGAAAATGCTTGCTGCAGATAATGTGTTTTTACTTTTTTTTAAAGGTTTTTTTTAATAACCCTTTTTTTTAATAACTTTAAATAACTGAATAATCACCAAACACTGAAATGATATTCATGCACAGAACCAAAGACGATATTATTATTATATTGTAGCAGTATCTTTATTAAAGCATTCAAATGTAATTCCTACTCTATCTCTCAATCAGGCTCAGCCAATCCCTGATGAGCTCTTGACAAGGCAATTAGGAAACCAGGCCACATTCAGTCCCGTTGTAACAGTAGAGCCTCGTCGGCGCAAATTCCATCGTCCGATCGGGCTGCGCATCCCTTTACCTCCATCATGGAGGGAGAGTCCGCGTGACGCAGGAGAAGGAGACACCACCAGCCTCCGCCTCCTCTGTAGTGTTATTGGTACAGTCCACTTCTCCTCTCTGTCCATTATCTTAAATAATGCATGTGCTTTGAAAAAGGCAGATTTTCCGGAGGTGGAAGTGTTCGTTATAAAAAGCTGTGAACCCTCTATAGGTGGCACTGCTCCTGCTCAGTGGGAAGACATCACTGGCACCACCAAGCTCATGTATTCCCACAACTGTGCCAACTTCACCACCAATGTATCTGCAAGGTGAGACACTTATGAAACAGGCATGAGTTAAAATCTTTAAAGATTTGTGTTTTTACAATCTATGTTCCATCTGGGTCACCGCAGGTTCTGGCTGGCAGATTGTCCACGTACTGCAGAGGCTGTGACCTTTTCCAACCTGCTCTATCGTGAGCTGATGTCTGTCCCTTACATGGCCAAATTCGTAGTGTTCGCTAAGATGAACGACGCCAGAGAAGGACGACTGCGCTGTTACTGCATGACCGATGACAAGATCGACAAAACCCTTGAACTACACGAGAACTTTTCAGAGGTTGCTCGAAGCAGGGACATTGAGGTTAGACACAAAATCATGTGATGCTTCTTATTACAACTATTATCTAAAGCTTTATAAAGTGTCACTCTCTACATTTGGCAGTTTTCTTCCTGTTTAAAGCCATATCTGACTCATTCTGACAGGTGATGGAGGGGATGCCACTGCACTTGGAATGTTCTGGAAACCTGGTGCCTGTGAGGAAAGCCACCCAGCAGCCTCGTAGCTTCAGCTTTCAGGCTTTCAGAGACAACAGGCTTCCTGTCTCTGTAAAGGTCAGTTTCTTTTCATTTACTTCTTATCTGTCTTTCATCTAGTATGCTTTACAAGAAAAGATTGTTTTATAATGTTCTTCAACTAAATACAGTTGTTTGTCACCGAGTGTATCATTCTTGTGCGTTTGTGTGTATGTTGACATTGTTAGACCCTTCGTCTTATCATCTTGTCGACTTTCTCCCAATGTCCTGCACACAAATTATGATTGAAATAATTGAGACCCAAAAGGCCAATCCGTCTGTGAAAACTCAATTTCATCTGAGTATCTTTAGGTGTTTAGTTTAATTGTCTTAAGCAATGGTCACTTACCATAGATTTATTGTTAAGGTCATCAATTTTAGAATGTATTTTCATTGTTACATGTTGATGCTTTACTTTTAACAGTAATTTCAGCGCATGACAATTTTTGTTTAACATTTCAGTCGTATTTTGGAGGACTCTTTTTATTTCAGACTAAAACCCTTTATTATTGAACCGTCATTACTTTTAATCAGTATTTTAAATTTCATTTTATGCATAGAGCATTGTTAATGTTCAAACCAATTATTTACTTGGTGTTGGAGTTATAAGGATTTAACCCTGCCTTGAGAATCAACATAATCTAAATAGTTGGATTTTATTCAATGAACTCAATTTTAAGTGATAGCTGTTATCAATCCAATATTCTACATGGCATTTAAAGACTGTACCATAGTTTCTACATATTTTAACTGGGCTACAATGTGCCATTTTGAGTTTTTTGTTTGTTTGTTTGTTTGTTTGTGTATTTCACTGTTTACCAAAAATTCAAAGAGAAGTTCCCTATCTTGGATAATCCAATTATAGAAACTTGGGGCTTGCTGAGTCATGCTAGCAAATTAGATGCTAATATTATGGTAATTCTAGCATCTTGCTTATCACATGACACTTCATGCCATCATCATGCTAATGATACAGTAATTTATTTTAGCATCTATCGATAGACATAACTGTTTTTTACCTACATCTTGGCATCATCCGACTTCTTAGCAACCAGACTGGTATCCCCTAGCAACCTTACAAGCAGTTCATGAAAACGATAGACACCTAGTGTTCTTTTATATCACTCATAGTGGCAAGGAGAACATCATGAAGTCATCTGTTTAATCAAAACAAATCTGGAACGACAGGCACACATCATCATAATTTCAAGCATCATGCTAATGACAGTAATCTCTGTTAGCATCAAGCTATTGCCATAACTGTTTATCCTAGCAACCGCACACATGGTTCTACATCTTGCCTTAGAAAGAGCATAGACACTGGGGTTGGTTTATACTACTATTAGTGACGGGGAACATTATATTACGACTTACAGTTTCTTAGCAACCAGACTGGTATCCCTTAGCAACCTTAGAAGCACTTCTATTACTCAGCTCAGGAAAACCATAGAGACCTGGGGGTTGTTTTATATCACTCATAGGGGAAAGAGTAACATCATGCAGTTATCAGTTCACTCACAATAGCTCTTGAATGACAGGCACACAAATAGCAGTCCATATTTCCAGCCCTACTCCTCAGTGTCTGTCCCAGCGCTGTCTTTCTCTCTCTCCCTGTGTGTCCATCTCTTTCATCTCTGTGTCTGTTTTTGTGGCTTTGTCTCTGTGCTCTATCAGTGAAGGCTCAGGCTCGGACGAGCTGCTCACTGTGGTCTAGTAGTAACTGTTGTACTAGTCTTGTGAGCATGCCTGTAATTCTTTCACCTTCTAGCCTGCCTGCCTGCCTGTCCGTATCAATGTCTGTCTCACTGTCTCTCTCTCTCTCTCTCACGGTCTCTCTATTACTGTCTGATCTCACAGACGGCCAGGTAAAAGTGAAGGTAAATCTCTCTCTGTCTCTCGCCTGCCTGTGGACTGCCTCCATCCCCTTCCCCAGCTCCTTTCAACCTCTGTAAGATTGCTTTCTAACGTCTAACACTATATTTTTCTGTCTCTTTCTCTTCCTGTCTCTCCGCTCCTTCATCATCTCCCTGTTTTGTTGCTATTTTGACCCGTTTCACCCTCTCCTTTTTGCTGTTGTCCTCTGTCCATCTGTTCCTTCTTTGCTCCCCATTTCCCCTGGCTCATCAGGTGAGAGATGCTAATAAGGAAGCCACTGGGTTCCTGTCCTTCCTGCGCAAATCCACCAAGTATGAGGACACGCAACTCGTCCTGTGCAACCTCAACATCGCCATGCCTCCCTGTGTCAAGGTGCATTTCCTCTCATCAATAATATATCAACAGATGGACAATTATCTTCTAGATATTTGTGATATTGTTTCCCAGTGGTTTTTGGTGCAAATGCAACAGCATCATCATCATCCCCTAAAAAAATACTATACCATAATTGCTATAAACTGGAATAAATAAGTATAAATACTTATTTTGTTCCACCAGGTGGTGGGTAGCGATGAACGGCGAAGAACGCTGACTCCCCTGGCCTTGAGGGAGAGGTACAGCACCCTGAATGAGTCCAGCCTGGGTAAGAAATCCCCCTGCCCCATAGTGGGCAGCCTCTGAATGCTCTGCCCAATTCTTTGCTTCCCTACCTCTCATGCATGGCTCTGTCTGGGCAATGGATGCTGAGACCTTCCCTCTAATTTATTGAGGGTGATGCTGGGATTACGCTCAGGGGGGCCACTACTAACCCAAATATTTGAGATGGATCAGGCGGCCCTTATGTTTCTGAGCGAATGAGCAGTGATGTAGCGCATGGTGCTGGTTTGATGCCAGAGGAAACACTCTTAGCATGGCAATCCAGCTTCAAGAATGAGCTTTGAGGAGAATACCTGCCTGTGTAGAGGTGTTGAAGGTGGGAGAAAGATTGTGGAAAGGGTTCTAGAGATTTGAAGTGTCCAAATGTTGTGTCTTGTCTCGAAGATGATGAAGACAGCTAATGTATGTAGCGTGCATACATTACTGTGGCCAAGGGTTTGGTAAGTGATAACCAACGTTGTACAGTAGTTTCAGCACTATATTTACACTTTACACTCTTCATTTTTTTGTCAAGCTACAAGCACAAACATGGATGTTATTATTGGTGTTCTATAAGATAATTGTGAAGACAACGTTAAACGTACCCAGTACTTCCACTAACTATGAGATGCACCACCCTAAGAATCATTAAGGAGCCAGAAGATGAAAGCTAAGGCAAATTTTAATTGTTTTTAATTGGCAATTAAATGGATCAGATTCTGGGGGGAGTGCTTGTGTGTAATTTGCTGGTTCACCAATGAAAGGAAGGGCGTGACAGATGAGGAGGATCCTGGTCTTTGCAGATTATGGACATCCAGCCTTCCCATGGCTTGTCCCAGGCTCAGCCTTGTAGATCTTGACCAGATCTTGTTTCCAGGCAGTCTGGTTGGTTGAATGGCTGATAAATGGCCTGGGCCAGAAAGCTTGTGATTATTGCTCCTGTCCTGGTTGCTGCCACACTCTGAAAGAGAATGAACCTACATCTCCATCAGCCCTGCTGCATTAAGTGGAAACAGTGTCTTTCAGTTTGGTTTTATAGACCCCAAATCAGTGCCGTTTAATAGTAAAAAGAAGGTATAGCTCTTGGAAGTACAAGACCTGTGATATGCCTTGTGACACAAAAAAAGCACAAAAAGTAGAATTTTTGGGGGATTTATGAATTTCTATTGTGTCTCAACACTTTAGATTTTTGTTATAAAACAGTTTGTTCCCGATTTTTGAGATTTTACAAAAAATAATAATTTTTTTGTACAATTTCCTGTGGTATTATTGTGTAATGTTACAAAAAATTGTAAAAAAAGATAGGGTTGTACTAAAAAATAACAAAAACAAAACAGTTTTTAAGGTAATTTATTAGAGTAAATTGTAAAGTAGTGAAAAATGCTCCGGACTTCCAAGGTTTTTTTTTTGGCTTTATCACGAACAGATTTGACAGTATGTAGACAGGAAGAGAATCATAGAGAGAGAGGGGGGGAAGGCTGGGAAATGATGCCAAGATCAAGACTCAGACTGCGCCACCGTGTGGTATATGTCAAGCTCGCTAACCCCTTCTCCACCAGAGCTACGCAAAACTAACATAGCTACTAGGGGTGTCCCGATCAGGTTTTTTGAGCCCCCGATCCGATCCGAGTCATTTAATTTTAAGTATCGACCCATACCGAGTCCTGATCCGATACTTGTCTTTTCCTTGTGCTAATTGCACACTTTAAGTGCATGCAGGTTATTAAAGTATTCTAAAAGTTCAAAAACCCGGCGGAAGCCAGTATTCTCTACCACAGAGAGGGGTTGATCGTCCAAAGCGATGAATTCAACGACCCTTTCTGTAATCTTTTTGGCCTTGCAGCTCTCAAGAGGAAATTTCTGTCTCCTTTTAAAAGTTTCCTCCAGTGTGTGTTGCTTTGGTTTAGCCTTTTCCTGCGTTCGCTCAGTGAAGTCGCAATATTCTGTCGTGTGTTTCGTTTTAAGATGCCTTATCAAGTTGGTAGTATTAAAGGCTGCTTTGCTAGTACCACCGCGTGAAATGCTCGCATTGCAAACGTTGCATGTAGCTACCAGACTAGAATCACTTTCCAACTTAAAATACTTCCACACTGCAGACATCTTAGCACCGTATTGCAAGTAGTAAACAACATGCGAGTTTAACATGCGAGTTTGCGACAAGTGCGTGACGTAGCTGACGTAAACATTCGATCGGTCCGATACATAGAGCCGATTCCGATCAGTTAAAAAATGCCTCGATCGGCCCCGATACCGATCTTTACGATCGGCTCGGGACATCCCTAATAGCTACTAGTGTAAACGTGTCCATTGCCGCTGAAGGAGATGAAGGAACCAATAAACTGAGGAATCATGAAACAAATCTTTTTTATTAGACATCTCTCTGCAAACTCTGCATTTCAAAAGAAGTCATAGGGGATTGACAGCTGTGCCTTCAATCTCCCAAGCTAACCTCTTATTCACTGACTAGGTCTGAGCTATCTTCCCTCTTCCACCCCATCACGTCCATAACATGGGGCCACACGTGCCGACCACCTGACTCAGACCACTCATGCTATCTATATGGCATTCTTATAGGATGAACTTGTGAAAATCACTCCTCATTTGGAAAAAACTTTTGTCACTTGTCACTCTAACTACACCGGATATACCCAAACATGTCGGCACTATTCACCTTCTCTCTTGTAGCTGGAAGTTGTGACTCTCTCATCGAAATGAATAGGATCCCTCTAGTCAAGTAAAACTTGCTAGAAGCTGTTCAACCAATCTCAAAACTCCAGTTAATGTGTGAGTTAACAAGCATTTGATGGTTTGCTTCCATAAACAGATTTAAAAGCGTATTAGAAGAACCTAAATATACCAAGTATCCTGGGAGCCACTGGAAAAATGCATTTATTTTTGTGGTTGTAGCATGGCAAGATTCACTTTTCAATGGGGTGCCAATACTTTTCAAGTCATATGTATAAAATATTTTCATTTTATTTGGGTAAAAACATTGAAAAACAACAGGGATTCAGCCACTCTAAGAACTTGTAATTGTTCTTTACACATTATAGAACATTTAAAACAAGCGCAAACATTTCTGATGGTTCTGATTTTGTTAAAGTTGTTTAGTTGAAAGCGCTTAGCATTTGTTGTCTCAACATGTCTTAACAACACTGTTCTGTTTTGTGCTTCAGCCGCTGTGAGTGCCATGGAAAGAACGGAGCTGAAGATCACAGTAATAGCAGAACACTTGGGACTCAGTTGGACCGGTAACCCTTGGGACTCACTTGGGTCTTCCGTCTTTATTTACTACCATCCAGTCCTTCTAATCACCTTCACTCTGCACATGCTTCCATCTATCTTTGCTTTTAGAGCTGGCGAGGGAGCTGCAGTTCGGTGTGGATGACATCAACCGCATCAGAGTGGAGAATCCCAACTCCCTGCTGGACCAGAGCTCTGCTCTTCTCAGCCTTTGGGTCAGCCGAGAGGGCAAGAAGGCCAAGAGTACGGAACCTTTTTTAACACAACTGTACAATTTACAGGGTTTTAGATTTACCGTTCACTTGATTCACTTAAATACCTAGAAGAAAATAAAGTAAATGAAATAAAATGTAGGAAAGCTTTGAGGAGTTGCATCATAGTTGCAGATGTTAGCTGTATCGTGAACAGTTGAATGCATGATTGAAAAATTAAAAGTACATCTTAAAAGGAAATATTTATTTTAAAATGCAGTTTTACTCAACAACTGCACTCACGGGTCACTTTATTAAATACACCTATCCTTAGCACAAATTTATGTTCAGCAAATCACATGGAATGTAGACAGGGAAGAAAGTTTTTTTCATAAAAAGCAGTATTTAGATTTATTAATGTTTAAATCATACTCATATCTTTGCATCTGCAGTGGAAAATCTCTATGGAGCACTGAAGAACATTGACCGCTCAGACATCATGAAGTTTCTGGAGGCTAATGCTCCGCAGGCTCTTCCTGAGGCTCTTGAGGAAGGAGCCTGCAGACTGGCTGACCGTGACTCCTCTCTTCTCTCACCTAGTGTGGTCAACGGTAAGTACAGACTGTAGCCGGCACACATGCTGCTCTTGCTTTATTCATCAGCTGAGGTAATACGCCCAGGAAAGCCGAGGAGGTATGAAGCTGCATGGGTCGATCTGCAACCTGGCCGTGTATCCCAAATGCCAGAGCATGAAATGTGAGATAAAAGCAAAGTGATAATCCAAATACAAGAAGGTGTTTTTTTTTCAAGCATGCCATGATAAAGCAGCCATTTTTTCCTTTGCCCATTCATTATTATGAAACAAACCTGGCAATAGCAGCAAACAGTCCATTGTTTTCATACCAACAGAAACAATTCCCTGTATGGAGCTATTTTTGTAACAATAGCAGATGAATGCTTTTGCACAGATTTGCAGGCGCATAGAGCCCTGTCGAAATTGCTCAGAGAACTTTTGTTTTGTGGCTTTGGTGCATTTAAACATGCTCAAAACGTCAAACAATTTCACACACACATCAGAACTAGAGAAAATGTATGTCTGCTTGGGATTTGAAAAGTAAAAAAAACCACGGAACAAATTTCAGCGTATGGTTTGCTAATAGTTTGTTGAAGGGGAATGAAATTTGGCGCACATGTGTAGGGTACCAAGACCTAACTATAAGTAATATGGATCGTGTTTCCAAAATCAACAGGAAGTCAGCTATTTTCTTAAAAATGGGCACTTTTGCACGTGTCGTACTTTAGCAAACTCCTCTTAGAGATTTTATTTGTTCATCTCCAAACTCCATCAGTCTTATGTTAAGGTACGCAGGATGTTTAATTGCGAAGTTTTTTTTACTTCTTTAACTCCATACAGACAGCAGCTGTCGACATTTCACCATTTCGACAATTATAACTCAGCCATACAATGTCTGATCTGTCTCAAAGTTACCAACTGTATTAACAGTCTACGTCTGAACAGCAGTACATTGTACTCTCTCGGTTATAGCACCACCAGGTGGCAACATTTAAGTACTTGATAAGGTTTTTTTTTTTTACCAATTTTAACATTAGCCAAAACAATGCCAGAAAATATTTAGACCCACTACCTGGGGGTCAAGACATTTTGAGAATTGGTTTTCATTATTTAGTTTGCCTATATTGTTCATTAATTTTAACAATTCTCGCTTAAAACGTCTTCTATATAAGGATTGGTCGAAGTGCATAGTGCAACAAACTGGCCATTAAGAGGGACTGGAGGTGCTCCAGTCCTTTGATTGTTACTTTACTTATATGTTACATTCTGTAAACCCACAACGACAATCTAATGGTGGAAATATTACAGTGTCAAAACTGCAAACACACAGAAAATATGGATCTTTAACTCACTACAAGTTACTTGTTGTTTATTTTTTATGTGACAATCAAAACATTGTCTCTAAATTACAACAGCAACTTTTAAAACTATAATATGGTAAAGGTTAACAACTTATACATACAGCACTAAATTGTAAATGAAGTCCATAGCATTAAGAGTATCAGAGCACCATCTATTGGCAAGAGCTTCCGCCTGCAAATTGATATACATCTGACATTTGCAGATCCCTTTATTTATTTACAGATCACGCACATGGTAAAAGTGTAGCAAGAATTATATTTAAAACAGAAAACAATAAAGCAGCTTGACTGACTGTAATTGAGCTTCTGTAGGTTTTAATAGGAAATAATTACATTTATCACATTTCGACATTTACAGGTGTCTCTTCACAGATTTGCAACCTGTCTCTTATTTACAAACTAACCAAATTTGAAAATATAGACAGAACCACTGGTTTGCAATGGTTTCACACTTTGAATGCTGAAAATGCAAATTTACAGATTCTAACACAAACCTTTGTAGAACATGACACGTATTTACAGATTGTAACACACATTTGCAGACTAAGTGACAAATACACAAATCTCGGCACAAGTATTTTTTTGCTACAAAGATAACCCCATATTTCATGCATTTCCAGCCAGTTCGAAGTAAATTTTAATAGTTATTGTGGTCTTATTAAAAATGTTATTTCAAAGTAAATTAACAATACATTTCTGTTTTGTTATATGTTCATGTGTACACATAAAAGACATGCATAAACAGGAGCGTGCTGGCTCTTATGAACTCCAAGAGAAGAGTATGGATCGCCATATTTAGTAGAACTTGTGTCTGCTCGTCTCCCTCTCTCTTTTCCTCTTTCTCCAAACATGTCATTTGCAGCCCAGCCGCCCTCCTCTTCCTCCTCTTCGACCTCCGACCTCATAGCAATGACCTCCACTGGGCCTCCTCTCATTCTAGTTTTTCTTTTGTTCTATTTTCAAGTTCCCATTTAGTGTGGGAGCAGTGCTGTGTTTGTATGCATGCGCATGCTGCTTGATGTGCTCTTTTTAACTTTTCTTGAAAAAAAAAAAAAAAAAAAAAACTCTATGTAAGGCCCCAGAACACAAGGGGCCTTTGATTGTGTTGCTCTGTAACCAGTCTGTATGTGCATGGCATGCAGTGTATGGGTTTATTCCAGTCTAGATGTTTTTATCCTGTATATCTCTAGCTTCAGGAACTCTCATTCTCCTCAAGTGTTGAATATGTTAAATATTGTTGTTTCAAGCCCTGCTGTTCAATTGGCTATCGTTATATTAAAAGAACAGTCCATTTTGTTGACAGGTGCATTCTCCATACCGTCTCCATCTCCATAAAAAATTTATTTTATTTTGGACTAGTCAGTCATGCTCCAGATCTGGCAGTAACGTAGCTTTTAGCATAGCTTAGCATACACTATTTTGAATATTATTAGACCAGTAGCTTTTCAGTATAATACTAGATGGCTTGGCTAAATTTGCCCATTGTGACTACGAGTGCTATAAACTTTACCTCATTATTTTTCTGAACTGAGCTCTAAACATTTTAAATTGGTTGCTAGGAGAAACAATCTGGTTTCTAGGGAGGAATTAATTTTGTAATTTAAAGTTAATCTTCTCCCTATGAGGGATATGCATACCAATATCCACATCCCTAGCCTTTCCTGAAGCTAAAATATAGGTATGTTGATCTGGTTGCTAGGGTAAAGGTTCTGTTGCTAGGGAGGAGTCAATCACAATATAAAATCCTTATGTGAATATCAGTAAAACACAACAACCTCCATGTCTCTAATATTTTCAAAATCTTTAGATTGATGTACCAAAATGGTTGCTATGGTAAACACACCGGTTGCTATGGATGGGTGTGTTATGTTTTATTTTAGAGATGTATTCGATGCCCCTTCTCATACCTTCTCAAAGACTCAATGCTGACCTTTGACTTATTGAAAGATTTCTCTTGCACAGACTGATGTCCTCCAAAAGTGTGTTGAGTTTGAATTTTCCAGGATTCTCAGCGAGTTTCCTAAATTTTTTTAATGGTACCAGTCTAAAAAGATATAGCATCTCGAGTCAGACCACCTTGGAGGTCTTTGCAAGCTTTGGTGGTTGTAGGTCGATTTGGACAAGAGAATAATTATCAGAGTTTCCACATTTTACCATATTTTTCCTTTTTAAAACTTGACTCAATTAGACTTCTATTGTGCTGTAATGTCAGAGGATATTAATATGGAAACTTTTGGATTTATATATACTGAAATGCTACTGGTCTAATCAAATTCAATGATCTATGCTAAGCTATGCTAAAGTGCTAACATCAGATCTGGAGAAAGCCTGAGTAGTTCCTAAATGGTTAGAACATGCCACACTATTTATTATCCCAGGAACGGTATGGAATGTGCCAAAACATTGGCATGTTCCTTTAATTATCTAGAAAAATGGTTCTAAGTTGAAACAAACTTGATGTTTTGTGAGTATTTTTGTTTGCCGCATATTGATTTTGTTTCTCCATTTTCAACAGCAGGGCTTTGTTTTGTTGCTAATGTCATGGACTGTGTTCACAAAACTCACAAATGGTCAAAAATCAAGCCACCTAGTGTTTTGACCCAAATCAATAAAAAAAAAAGTAAATACAGGCTTCATGATGTATTGTTTATGGTAGAACTTATATGGTATGTAAATTTGAAAGGAAAAAAAGTGATCAGATATATGTGAACGCAGTCCTTAACCGTGTGTGTGCGTGCGTGTGTGCGTGTGTGTGTGTGTGTGTGTGGTTGGGGGGGGTGTTTGTTTTTGTGGTTATTTGGACGAAATATCCAACCTTTCAGGCGATGTAAGATAACAAGATCAATGAGAGTGTAATTTTCTGTTCATCTGTTCATAATATTGTGTTGTGATTTGACCGTTTTAGTGTTTTTATATTTCGTTGCACGCACACAGGTGTTTAGGTGTCTGTCTCTATTAATGGCTTTTGTATGAAAAATCTGCAGTTTTACTCATTTGCTCATTTTACTCGTCGCTTATTCTTTACTAATTGGTGGTGTGTTTTATGTGGTCTGCACTGTGTTCGTCTGTAGGTTTTCTTATCACCGGGGGCACAGTGAAGGTCTCCTCTGACTCATAACTAGAAATAGTCCTTAAAGTTTCCATTTCTTCATCATTATCACTCCATTAGATCAGTGATTTATCAACCATCCGACCATTTTCACATTTTTCCTCACACACACAATCAGAAAATTGACTCTAAAGATGCTGATCATCTGATTCATTACATACACTATCAGTGAAAAGTTTGGAAACATATTTATTGTCAATTTCATCCTTCATCAGGATATTTACTTGCCTTATTGGGATTTTATTTGTAAAATTGTGACCAGTCTCTTGATCAAGAACCCATTGCGCTGTTGGAAACAGTTGGAGCGAACAGAGGAAGTGTTTATGAAACAAATCCATCTTGTGCCAGCTGTTCCAGAAATGTTATCAGATTATCCAGAGAATGCATATGGTCTGGCAGAATGTGATCTAAATGAAAGTGGTTTAAAACGTGTTTGTTTTTAGGGCTTGAGCACTGCACACTATAAGTAATTCCTTTAAAACCAGTGTAAATTATGAAGGTTTTTTGACTTCGATGTGCTGGGGTATCGTTTTGCATAGTGCCTAAACAAAGCATGGATGATCTAAACACATGCACATTCTTATGAAGGGTAAGCATTGGTGTCATTTTTCCTCCTGGTTATGCCCTTTTTACTGAGACTGAGTGGCAAAACAAGCAGTAAAATATTTGTGTTTAATAATACAAAAAAGTGCCAAATTGCAAGTTATTCTTACTATTACTTTGAAAAGAATGAGACACGACTGTGATTTCTATGGTCAGTTTTCCATGGCCACAGGGATTTAAACAGAAATTGAATTTGTTGATTTTTATACTTCAGGATTTCAATCCAGGGAAATTACTCAAAAATAGTTTAAAACAAAGAAATGCCTAGCTGTAGTTCAAAATGGCATTTGACTGGAAATTAAATTGCTTAAGACGTCTATGAACATTCTTATTCACGTGGAAAGTTATGTACAAATACCAAAATGTGTTTTCCTGTCATTTCCTAAATTTTTTCCTAAACTTGATTTAAAGGTGCGGTATGCCATCTTTTTGAGTCGATGTTGAACAAAAAAACAAACTCACCGACCGACCAATGGTGTCTCTTCAGAATTTTGATAGCCCCGCCTCACACATGCATCTATATGGAGGAATGAGATTATAATAATGAAAAAGGAAGTATATCGTAATGTAAAGCAAAGCAAACATACGTGTCCAGGAGAAACAAAGAACCTCTGCATCCAATGCTGACTGTTCTTGTGTTCTTAATTCTCTACGGCTCTAAGATGCCAAGTTTACCCGAGTTTGACTTTATCATACATCTTTAGTCTGCTGTTCTCCCTACCCCTTTCTGCTGACTGGTTGTCTGGTTTTTTTTTTGTTTTGTTTTGTTTTTTTTTGTGAGAAATCATATACCGCACCTTTAATATTATATTCAGATTAATCCCATCTGATGTTAATTTTGGAAGAAGCCAATCATATCTGAATGATTAATAAGGTGTAAAGAGACAAATGCTATCAAGACAAGCATGCATTAAGTATAGACATTCACTTCTTGGTCTATCTCCAGACTTAAATTTGCCAAACTCTGAACTAAGCCCTCTTACGTTCAAAAACATTTTATTGAATATTATTCAAGAAACCCTCAACAGTTTACTGTTGATCACAATCAAAAAAGTTCAGAAATCTCAACAATGGTTCCTCGTGATAGTCTGCTCTGCTTAAAATATCATCAAACACTCTTACAAACCTGAGGATGACAAACCCAGAATATTTCTTTGAAAAGATTGCTTTTCAAATCACTGGAATGACCTCTTTGTAGCCCGGAGACAATGTTACAGACTTGGTTGCACCCAGAGCACTGTGTTCTGCATGACTTCAGAGCAGGTCCCTGTGTTACTCTCACTTTGTCTATGTGGTGTTAGCCTTGCCTTTCTTGTTTGACCCTGCCTCAGGTTACGGGCTGGTGCAGGAAGAACTGCTCTCCCCTGCTTCCATGCAGTACAGCCTGCCTTCACCACTGGGCGTTGAGCCCTACTGGCAGGAGGTTTCCAGCCTGGAATGTGCACCAATCGCCACCACAGAAGAGGATACAATGATGGAGATGGCAGAACTGCAGGTGTGGCCAGCAGGTGTCAGTCCATCCTTAGTGACAGTCGAAGATTCATCGCTAGATGGCAGCAGTCGGGCGGATGATTCAGAAGGCAACACGCTCAGCCTGCCCTGTAGTAGTCTGGGGAGGCCTAGTAGCGGAGCCAGTGGGGCAAGTGGATCCATTTTGGAGCTGGAGGAGGAGGAAGAGGAAGAGGAGATTGAGGAGGAGGACATTCAGCAAGAGCCGGAGTCTGCAAGTGCAGAAAAGGCATGGGCTAGTGGCGCTGTACCAAAGGCAAACTTCAATGGGCAGACTGGAGGTCAGAGGTCGGAGGCGAAGAGGACCGATGTTGCGGCGGTTGGCAGTGGGGCTAGTTTAGCTAGAGGAGGAGGAAAGGGTGGAAAAGGGGCAAGTTCAGAGGAAAAGTTTTCTGTTCTTACAGGCCAGCAGCTCTATGCTCAATTGTGCGAGAGAACTGGACTGACCCGATCGCTAGAACACAACGGCGACAGGTACGGATCACATGACACGTTCACACTTTTTTGTTTTGTTGTAGTGATGAGTGCATTATGTCCCCACCAATGCTAGATTTTGATGTTAATCTGTTAAATCTGACTCCCATAATGTTTGGCATTTTGAAAAAAAAAAAAAAAAAACTTTTTCTGTTTTTGTTTTAAAACTTACTGCTGTACATGGTTCTAATCTCTTGTTATTATGGCCTCCTTAGATAAAAATTCTAGTCATAGAAATCGAGGGCTAAAGTTTGTGTGAAAGCGTTTGTGTTGGCTTGTAAAAGTGCCATTTGCAAGTATTTTTATTGGGAATGGTTTCCAAGGTAGAACTTTTGGTTGCTATGGAGGAGTCAATGACATCATACAAAGTTCCTTATGTAAATATGAGTAATATTAACCAACCCCCATGTCTATGATTTTGGTTAGCTGATATAGTTATATCCCAAAATGGTTGCTATGATAAACTGAGGGTTGCTATGGAGATGTCAATGACAAAATAAAATTTTCCCTTTGTAACTATTAGTCATATAGACCAACCCCTGTGTCTTTATCATTTACTAAAACTGAGATAGAGTTCAGAATTTGGTTGCTAGGGTAAATAGTTTGGTTTCTAGGGACCTGTCCCCATTTTTTTTACTATGTTACAAGACATATTTTGGTTGCTGTGTCCCGTTTATTTTCAATATCCATAATAAGTAAATGGTTAATATTTAACAAAACTTCTTTAACACAAAACGTCTTTTTTGCAAGAAACTTCTTTATTTAATTAGTGTAATAAACAAAATGACTAATCACAACAAATTCTTTCAGGTACACTTACACAAACTCAGGCAAAAAGAAACAGCTGTGTAGGAGGTATAAAATTGGGTGAAGAGCAGCCAAACTCTGCTACCAATTGTGCTATTTCAAGATGTGCTGTTCAAGCTTTGTTGAAGAAGCACAAAGAAATCGCAAACATTGACAATCGCAAATGCAGTGGTCAGCCAAGGAAGTTTTTGCAATGGGAAGATGTGAAGCAGTGCAATCATCTGAGAACTGGTAGAAACCCAGATACTTCCTGGAAAAGTCAGAAGTGGTATTTAAAGAAGAGAGCAGGGCAGAGTAACTCAAGTATTTAGTAAAACACAGTCCAAATTTTTCAAAAAAGTTTTTTTTGATGGACTATAGGTGTTTTCAATGTTAGCACTAATTGTAAAACCATTAGCACCCTGCACCATTTACCCTGCACCAAATATACAAGATAAGTTCAATATGAAACGTAAGTATTGAAAGGCCTTTCACACTGGGGTCCGGGATCCATTTCTAAGCATATTTGATCCTGGGAATGCCTGTTTTTGGCAAGTGTTGAGGCAACCTTTCAGTTCTCAGGACCTGTTTCCAAGAACACTTGCATAGGTGGTTTTGGAAACATTTCACGCAGTGTTGACCCGAATACGGTGGAACATTGTTAAGGTAGCCTGATGTGACATAATTACTGTTAGATAAACCCACAAACACTGCACTCTACGAGATAATAGAATAGCCAGATACATCTTTCCGGTGATGTATATACGCAAGTCTCTCTGAAACGGATCTGAAATTACAGTGTGAATATAAAACTTTGGTGGAGCCACTGGAGACCGAACAGACGTTCCCAGTCTGAACGGGTCTATAGAGTGTGTCTGGGATTACATAAAGAGACAGAAAGATATGGGAATGTCTACAATCACATAAGATCTGTGTTTAGTTCTCCAAGGTCTTTGAAAAAAACAGAGTTTCTTCAAAAACTGTGCAAGAATTCCCAAGAACTTCTTCTGTTTTGAAATCACCCCTGAAAAAAATCTATTAGGTGACAAATGTTTAGTTTTGCGCCTCTACCCCATTGCAGGCTTAGCGGTGGTGCCTTCCAGCCCTACCCTCAACCCGACCCTAGGCAGACCATGGAGACAGTGATGTCAACATATCCAGAGCATATTCCATCACATGTAGCACAGGAGGCTCTGCTTACACCGGTATGTGGCACAGGCCATTCGGAGGTCCTTTGGGGGCGTTTCATGGGGACTCAGCCTTTTGATAAAGGGCTGGGCTTCTCCCGTCAGGAGGGGGAATTGCTTGCATGGGACCAAGATTGGCGGAATGCACAGGTCCATGTCCAGTCTGAGCATGCTTTGTGCAGTCTTGATGTCTGTAATGCAATTCTAGAGATTAATACAAGGAGTATGCTCTTACAGATAGATGATCCCATAGATCTCAGCAGTGATCTACTTGAAGACCAGTTCACAGATGAGCATGGGAATGTTGTGACGAAGGTGGGTCATAATTTAAAAACTTACCACTCCCTTTAGTCCAGTCAAAATTACGGAACTCTTAATGTAAGTTCTATTTCTTTTTTACATACTTACCTCTACCCTTTGTCTCTTGAATGGCTGGAATATATGGCTCAAGACTTGACCGGCAACATTTTTAACATATTGTGTCTACATTACATTTTCATTTGACATGTTGAAAAATGAGGTTCTAACTTTGCACCTTAATGGGACTCATAAAACGCTAAGGGTAGCTCATTCCAAATGACAAAAGAGATTTAAATAGAGATTAAAAAATAGTTTTTAATATCTGCATAAACATTGTGTATTGGCATGTAAGCAAAGGATTTTTTTAAATTTAAAGTATAAAATTCTATAAATAAAGTAAACATATTGCCAATGGTTTTAACAAGTTCATAAACACTGTCTTTAACCACTCGTTTCAAAAAAGTATTTTTATTTTTTTCTATTGCTTGTAGTATTTATTTACATTTTCTTTAAGTTATCTTGGGGTTTTAGTGATGGTCATAGACCAGCACTAAGGAGCTTGTGCTTAGGCTTTCATATACAATTTCAGTAGTGGTAGTGACCTTTTGTTACTTAATTTTATTTTTTTTTCTTCCAGCTGGGTGTGGATGTGAAAAGAGATGTTCAGACAGTAAAGCGTTCCAGTCTACGGAGAGTAAAGCACTGAAACAAGCATTATCTCTCCTGAAGGTAATTAATACTCTCTCCTGACTCATAGAGCACTGTAGGAGGTGTGACATGCAGTAGCCCGAACAGGAATACCATCTTTAAGACTCAAATGACTCAAATATTTACCAACCAATGTTTAAGAGAATAGAAATGTTTGGAAATTATTTCCTGTTATTTATTTTTTCTTTATTTTATCTGATTCTGATACTATCTTATAGTAATTCTTCAACAAGGGTAAAAAATATAAAAATTAACTGCTATGGTCAATTTTATTAGCCTCTCTGTTGTCAAATGCCAAGCCAATAAAACCTAATTAAGTTAAGCTTTTAAATTGTACCATAAACTGTGGTTTTGTATCTAACATGCAAAGACAGAAATATTCAAATTGGACTTGTTTGAAAGAATTTGTAATTCTCGATTAAAGAAACCCAAGTTAATCAAAGCGGTTTCAAGTCCTGTTGTGATTAGCATTATTAAGAATGCTTTTAAAGAGATCAACACAGTCGAGGACTAGACTGATAGAGGCAGGAAGCAAAAGAATTTGAAAACTTTGGAAAGAAAACTAGAAAAAAAAACTTTTCAATACATTAAAATACCTAAGGACAACCTGGGTGAAAAGTGATGGATACTGGGAATATTTGGTCAGGCGAAAAAATAGAGCTTTTGGCCTTAAAGAAAAGTTTAACACGGTGATGAGAATATAATGCTGTGGGGAATGTTCAGTGCATTTGCTACTGGAAATCTCATCAGGGTTGTTGACAATTCTAAGAAAATTTAAAAGAAAAAAATGCAATAAATCTTGGTTTGGTAGTGATAATGACCCACTTCTGGTAAATAAATTTGAGCAAAGTGAGTGTACTCGACTGGCCTGCACAAACAGAAAATCTGTGGGGAACTCTGAACACAAGAATTTGTGCCAAAAAAACAACAAAAATGGAGCTTGAGATGATATTCCTCAGGAGACATGCTTGAGACTACAGCAATTAAAAGGCTGAATCAAGCAAAGGGGATTCACTATTGACTGTTAACGGTTTATCTTTTAAATTCTTGGTTATACATTTTTCCCTATTTGAATTACAAACATTATCAATCTTCACTGAAAGGACATTTTTCTTGTTCCTTCAGGGTCAAACATCCACTATCAATCCATCCTTCAGCAACCATGACTGGGAAAGTGGTTGGGATGACACAAAACACACAGCAAAAGAACAATGCATGGTGATCAAATCCAACAGTCGCACAACCACAGAGTGTTACGAGAAAACAAGGACAAGGAGATCGCTTCCTGTAGTTTTGTATCATTTTTAACGACATACAGCTAGCATAGGGCATGAACTTTTTGTATAAAAATACAATGTAAAGAAAACCACCAGAAAAACAACAACAGTGCTTCCTGTCAACTGTAAACGCATGACTGACTGCTGGTGCATGACCTACGAGCTGTCAATATCTAAAAAAATAGAAGGGGTACAAGGTAAAGGGCCGTTCCAGGAAGAGAAACCTTTGGATGTTTGATCTTGAAAGCAAACAACTTTTGAGACAAAGGCATCTTGGGAACACAATCGCCCAAAAAAGCAACAGTTCTTTATTTTGACTAACCAATCATCATCACACGGCAGCATAGTGGATGCTAAGCCTGTCACGTCATTTTCCCACAGGCCCTTTATCCTGTTATTCAATGTGATATATGCACTCTAATGCTACGTGAATGTGCGTCAGTGTGTTTGGGTGTGTGTCGGTATTTAACGCATGTGTACTCGCTTCTGGCTTGGTACTGAGCTTTTTTTCTGGGTCGGTCAGAGCTCAGTTTGCCATGGGAATGACAAGACGCTGTGCTCTCCTGCTCGTGATCGTCTTTGTGAAGTGTTACTGTATTCCTTTGATCCATCTTTTGTTTTTTATTGTCTAGTTTTCTGATTTGAAGGCCCCTAAGTTCAAATACAAAACATTTTGTTTGTTGGATGCACAAAACTCAAACGAAGGGTTTAACCCCAGTCCAATCAGCAATTTGTTCACATTGGTAGCTGCACAGCTTGACTAAAACTGCCCTTATTTCCAAAAACAAATGTAGCATTGCATGCATTGCAACTCTTCTTTTCATTGCTTATGATTGATTTAGCATTGGAGAAAAAAATCTATTGTAGCGGTTGTGCAACGCAGAATCGTTTTCATAGTCATCTTTTATTTTCATTTAGATGTACAGAGTACATAAATACACAGACAGCACTGTGAAAGTCCAACTTAAAATTGACCCCGGAACTGTGAATTCACGACTGTCTGTCTTGGCTTCAAATGTCTCTCTTTTAACCGTACCGACACATACCAACAAGCGCTTTTTTTTTTGCCACTTCATGTAACCAACTTCCAATTTTCCTCATTTGCATGTCCTTCCATTAATTCGTATACTTCGGAAAAGCCCGGACATACCCAAGAACTCTTGAACTATAGTCTACCAAAGCAATAATATCAAGCGTGCTGCAACAGTTGGAACACTGCATTGCTGTCAGTGTGTGAGTGTGCGTTTCTCTGTCTATGAGCATGTGTGCTCAGTATATACTGTATTAACCAGGCATTTTAGTAGCATTTGTAAGATGTATCAAGAGATATAACGACATGCATGAGGAGCTCACAACACATGCAGTATCATGGTCTTCATGCCACCGAACAGTAGCTGTTTCATTTCATGGACAAGGGTTTTATGGGTACAGTGCTCATTATTTATTCTCAGCACAGTAGCCTCTGTAGAGCACACCGTTACCGACTGGTTCACACACTCATGGAGTTTATCGAATGAATGAGCCCAGGTGTGAATGAAAGAATGATCGCCGTCCAAATTAAAATGAATGCATGGACAATTGAACGAATGACAATGATTGTAATTTCGTATTTCTACAAAATGTTTAATCGGACTCCGGTGTTTTGTTTCGTTAATGAAAAGATGTGTTTTATGAAATCACACATCTGTTCATGGTGGCACATTCAAATTCTCATGAGTTCTGCCTCACTGTACAGAACATTGTTTTCTGCAGTTCACTCAGGTTTGTGTTGACGGGGGGATTCCATGGTTCTTGATATCAACTCCAAAGCTCAAAGTATACTTCATTTATACTGTTTAGAATGGGAATGTAATGTTAAATGCATTGAAACAAAGACGCAATACCACTTTCTGACCACCAAGACCTGAGGTGGCCCAACTCTACCACAATGAAGTATGGTGTATTTGCATTTCGAATGAAAAAGAGGCTCCATAAGTAGAGGTGGGCAACCATGGCGTTGACAACAATCCGTGACCTACTGCCAAGATAATTAATCAATTATGTGGAAAATTGGGCTCAAAATGAATGTTCAATTGAAGACTACATCACCAATATTGAAAGTAATGTTAAAAATATTACATTATTTGTCAGATATGGACTCTTTTTTTGTTGATTTTCTTAATACTATTTCTGGGTTTCCTCCCACCAGAGCCTCTCTTTCATTCCTAAAATGGCGTCCACATAAAGTAGGTGAATTCCTGGACTCTAGAGAAGGCCATGACTAGTCCAACTTATAGCCATATTTATAATCTATAAAACACTACGCATTACAGTTGTGCTGTTTTTTTTTTTTTTCCAAAAATATGAATCACAACAAGGTTCTGGATTGGCCATCTCAGTCTTCTCAAAATCATTGAACCATTTTGGGGAGAACTCAAACAAGGCATCCCAAAAACTTACAAGAGTTGGAAGCATTTACCAAGGAAAATCGGGTGCTTTACCAAAAGAGAAGATAAAGAACCTCATAAACAACTACCCCAAGAGACTTCAGGCTGTTAAAGGGGAATGCATAGTAGTAATAGTTAGGGTATGTCAACTTTTGGTCAGAGTCATTTGGAAAGTTTCTATTGTTATTAGGATTTAAAAATAATTTACATTTTTTATTCTTAAAAAAATAAATAAACACGGTTGTTTGACAACAAATGGCTTCAACCACTTATTGGGGTTCTACCCATTGGCAAATTTTTTATTCATCCTATTTGAGTTTCAGAAGATAAGTGCATCTTTGTAGACATCTGTCTATAGTGAAGGATACTTTGGACTTTGAGATTGACGGGGGGTTGGTAGGTGGATAACTGAAATGATTTCAGCATGGAGGATGCATATTTTGATTGGTGTTCAGTATTTTACCACTGCTGTTAATTTTCAAGGCAGAAAACCCTGAAAAAAGGGAGTAATTAAAATATTTGTATATTTATTTATATTTCTGAATCTATTTGTATTTTTTTTTTATTTCAGGAGTTTATCATGGCAGTCGTTATGTTTTAAAATATGTAAAACTGTTTCAAAAATATAGACTTCACCTATACTCCTTTAGAATGGAATATTGAGAATATAAACGCAATATCCTATAACTCTGTACTAAGGAATGCAACTGCGCACATGCACAGAAAAGATGTTTTTAATAAAGGATATATGTATAAATATACAAAAAACTATATTTAATTAGAATGCTATGCACCCTTATTAGAGTTATAGATGTTCTTTAAGTATATTTGTTAGACTCCAGTGACAAACATGTCCATGTCATGGGGAATGTAGAGGCTTTGTAGCTGTTTGAAAATGTTTTGTTCTTTCGTTTTAGTTTTTTTGTGTTGTTGTTACGGAGAAGGAAACTATGGACATTGAAAATGTATACAAGCCTTTTATTCAGATTCATTCTGATATGAACATATGTATAGACCATTTACCCTGCACACCAGCCTCAGATCATTTACAAAAGTTAATAAAGAAAGATGTGAAATGCTGTGGTCATGTGAGCGTGTGTGGGGATGGACTTTATTGTTTTTATAATTGTCACCTAGATATAAATATAAATAATAATAGTTTATGTTTGTAAAATTACAAAATATAAACCAACAGAAAATCCAAATCAAGTCAATAATTGGTGTTAATTGCCAAAAATTGGCCTTTTACCTTCAAACCAGCATGATTTCTTGTCAATAAGGGGATTTGTAGGATTATATTTAGGTGTATAATATACCATATATACCAAAAAGGTGCTAATGATCGCCAATTTCGTAGATTGAAAGCCAGTTATGATCTGAAACAGAAAAATCTGGTTAGGTTTGAATATGGGTGTGTAACAGCCAAACTCTGCTGCAAAGGTGAGGTTGAGAGAAAAAGGTCTTCTCAGGGCAGGATTGACCAAGGCAACAAGGCACAAGGTAGTAGCACAGCATCAACAAGGTCTCTCCTGGACAAAGATTTCAAAGTAGACTGCGGTTTCAAGATGTGCTGTTCAAGCTCTTTTGAAGAACAAAGAATCTGATTAGATGCATCAAGCCAAATGCCTTCAAAATCCAAGATGTACAGCAACACAATCAGCTCAGAACTATGAAAAACTAGTGAAACCCAGGTACACCAATCTATTGACCAGAAGTACTCTTCATGGAAGAGTTGCAGCCAAAAGGCCATACCCTTGACTTGTGAACAAGGCCAGAAGACTCAAGTATGCATTGAAACACACAGTCCTATATGCCACCAAAATCACACATCTTCAATAAATAAAAACACAAAGTACTGGAAGTGATGACATGGCCGCCACAGAGCCCTAATTTCAACATTGAGTGTGTCAGGGATTACATGAAGAGACAGAAGGATAAAGTCTACATGTACAGAAGATCTGTGATTAGCACCATTTCTTTCAAAAACTGCCCCACCAAATATCGATTTGATTCAGATTTCTATTTTGTTCATGCACTGGCTTGTCTTCACTGATGAAAATAAATGAACACGATTTTAAAGGATTTTGCCCCATCTGCCTAAACCATTTGCACAGTAAAGTATTACTATAACTGTAATACAGAGTGTATACATTGTATATAAATACAATATTAAAACTGAGTGGATGCATCAATTCCACGCATTGCGAAACTTAATACGAAAGTTACCTAAGAAAACTACATTTCCCTTGTTTCCTGCACTACCCCCACTTACCGGAAGGGGCGCCCGCGAGTTGTTGCGTGGTTTTAAATAGCCTTTTCCTGCTTGTGTTTTGTTGAGTGCGTGGTGAGTGCATGTGCATGCGGAGTGAGAGGGAAAACGTGGTCGCTGAGAAGCTAGTTTGCGCGAGTGAATGTGTGAATGAAGTGTCATACAGACTCAAATCTTTAGTATTATTTATTTTTGTATGTAGTCAACGTTTGCCAAAAACGGACGAGGTAAACAACTAAACAAACAGTCTTATATAATACTGCATAGGTTACTGTTGCATTCGCACTTAGTTGTTTCTTTATTGTTTGTGTTGCTTCAAGGTGCAAGTACACTATTTGATCAAGGCAGCTGGAGGAATTTGTGTTAGCAATAGTGTTGAAAATGTCCATGGCCAGTCAGAAGACCACCAGTCAGGCAATTCCGACCACCAGACGAATCACAATCAACGATGCGGCCCACATGCCTCATGATTATTCGACTACACCCGGAGGGACTCTTTTTAGCACGACTCCTGGAGGTATGTCACGAGCTTTTAAAAGAAACGTTCGGGGCCAGTCGTGGGGCGAGCGTGTTTTGAGCCAACATTGCGATGCATCTCGAGGCTCGTGCACAGCTCGCATTGTCTTTGTGCATGACAGTCTGCGGTGCGCGTTCACGTCAATTTTGAGCCTCGTTTTGTATTATTTCACTTATTAATACGCCAACAGTAAAATAACTTCAATTTTGTGTCGACGTTTGATTTTTAGGCTATTATGCTGAAAGATAACGAGTGGTGATAAACATGGTAAATACACAATGTTTTTCAAATAGGGATATTTAACACACTATAATAAAAGTCCTAATAGCTGTAACGTTCATTTTTAATCTCTAAGACATTTGGCCAAATTATTCCCCTTGACCTTTATATAATAATGATTATCATTTTTTTACAGTTGAACATACATTTTACACAGAGAAAATATTGTTGTTTACTTACTTGGTTATATTTGGCTTTTGTATGTACTACATTAAATAAAGACTTTGTACTTAAAAGTCAGTTTAAATGTAACTATTGGTTAAAATTGTTATAATTTTATGATGCACAATTGCTTGTGTTATTATACATGTTTAATTAGTAGGTACTATTAGAACAAACAAAAGCTGAACATAATGAACATGACTTACAACAATTGTTGTTAAACATTACAAATGGTACCCAGAATGCACTTTGGTTATTGGTCGTGCACGGTCACCGGTCAATGACCAATCATCATAATAAATTACAGCTGGGCCCCATTTTAAAAGCAGAGATGGAGCAGGTAGACATCTGCTCTGAGCTAATGCTTGTGTGAGATTTAATTTTCATTCACACCACACTGATTGCTCAGAGCCGCACTAGTTTAAATACAGCCATGTGACTTTAAATGCGCCGCTAATCGGTCACAAATGTCATTGTACGTGCTTCCTTGGCTGCTTTCAGTTGCATAGAATGAACATGCACACAAGTTAGTCACCTGAAGACTGGGCCTCCAATCATCACAACAAAGTCTATTTTGGTTTACAGTTTAAATAAAAGTACCACTTTTGGGAGCAGAGCATCAGGTCATCTCAAAAAGTCAACATGTATTATTTGTCATCACTAGGAGCTAAAATATCAAAGCCTGTTTGTGAAGTTTTTTAAAAATCTCCTTAAAGCTCAACGTGGACTTTAAATGTACATGTTCTAATTGTTTAACATTGCTGTGTATGTTAAACTTTAAAGGTGTGCGTGTGTGTATTAAAACACTTGCATCCCACACGGTTGTGCCATCGCCACCCCTGCAGGAGACTCACTCAGCAGCTCATAGATGGCTTTCGGCTTCTTCATTCTATTGATTTTGGTGGGAAATTTTGGGCTTAAAAATGCATAGACCTCACACAAATAAACCAGCTGTACCACACATATTCGAACACCAATCAAAAAAGAGTGATTTGTTGCTTAATGGAACTTTACAGCACACACCGTGAGCTGCAACAGACCAACCTTTTGCTAGAATTCTAAAAATGGCACCAGTCACCCGCACCTTTTACAATGATGTTTCTTTCTGAAGCTTTCAGCAGTGTAAACAAGAAGATGTGATGCCTCTGCATGTGACCTTGTTTCCCAATACAGTACATGTACTTACTTCTGTTTTTCAAAAGTACATTTTTTTATTGTAAACAGTGTGTCAATCACTGTTTGTCCAGATTATCAAGCCATGATGTAACAGTTAGTGCATCACTGAGTCCATGATGTGTAGTCTTTTAAGATTATCATGTGTTTTTTTTTTATACACAATTCTAAAGAGAATTTTTATGACCTCTTTTACGTTGAGTGAATTATCTCCAGGGAGTGTGTATATTTGTGTGTGAAGGTTCAACCAGGACTGATAGGAGGGGAGCTAGTCATGTGTTTGTGTTCTCACCCTTTCAGGCCTGTGGTTTTCCTGTAAAGGAATCATGATTGTTTTTCTTCTAACAATCATGGAGCTCTGTTAATATGGAAGCCTAAAAAAGATATTTTGGTATTTTTAAATTTCTACAATACTCTTAGAGCCATATCAAATTCACAACAATGGACAAAGCTTCTGATTAATGGTTTGAAGGCTAATATTGGGTGTAACCAGCATGGAAATGCAGTATTACCGGTAATCATAATTGGGCAAAAGTGCAGCTACATAATGTGGGCATAGCGAATATGTGTGAGGGGCTGTAAGTTTAAGAGTAAACACAAGGCTAACAAAACAAACAAATCAATGTTTGGCTTAAAAATACAACTAAACTTGCAACAATCCATCACTCTGGACCGGAAATAATGAAATAATTTATGTTTTTTGCCTTGCAAAGTGTGTAACAGACCAAATTTTTGCTGCTGTCTAGTGGCGTATGCATCCATAATAATCACAAGACCGCTTATTATTGATTTATGACTATTGGCTTTATTTTACTTGAAACATCCTTTGTTGCCTTTTTCAGAAAAAGCAAGAATGTTGCATTATTTATTGAATACTTCATTACTAACAAATGTGAGCTGTGCCTTTTGTTTCAGAGCAACGTTTTTCAGAATTAGCTTCTTGACAATCCAGCATTTATTATTAATTCAATGTAATCCAATATAAAATGAAGATAGCTCTGACTTACATTCCATTAAAAATGAACTAGATCATCTCTTTCTTCAGATTGGGATTTGATAGTAGGGACTTCAACATGTACACTCTTAGAATCTGGAACTGTTTTAATTGAAGCCATTCATAATAACTGTCGGGGTTTTATTTTATTAATCACTCACATTGTAAATGTCATAAGATGAACTACATTTGGTTTTCAAGTCACAACCCTTTTAATAGTGTTTGATGAGGATGGACGGTCTTAAGACATTAAAAGTCTTTCAATATTGGAGCCTCTGAGTGCTTAAAAGGCATGTTCAGACGTGTTGGAAACCAACTTGTAACACTAACCCAACTCAACACAAACACACCTGCATGAACTTAGGTTTTTCCCAGCCTTTTCAGTCAGCACCGAGCTTCTATCCTAATGCGACACAATTTCTTCTTCTACTAAAGGCACCCGGATCATCTATGATCGAAAGTTTCTGCTTGACTGTCGCAGCTCCCCCCTGGCCCGCACGCCACCTTGCAGCCTCCCAGACATTCCAGGTGTGACCAGTCCTTCTTCAGTCGCCATAAAAAAGGACAAGGTCTGTCCTCAACCTGCTGGCAACATCATCAGCCCCCCAGTGGACAAGAGTGGTAAGTTCACCTAGCCATGAAAGTTGACTAGTGTTAGTTATTAGCATTTATTCATAAAATTTTAGCATTGTGCTGTAGCACTGTTTGCTCTCTTTGCGTGGCTTGAACATCTCTTTGGGTGAAAATAGAATGTTCTGCCCACTTAAGGTCATTTCACACTGGGATCAGTTTGTTCTGTTCTTTCCCTGACTATGGCGTGGTTTCCCTCACCTATCCCCCATGGATTTGTGTTGACACTGTTACTTCTCATCTGCTCCTGAGCACACTTAACCAGATTATAAGTTAAGAGATTAAAAAAGAAGGGGAATATGCACAAGTGCTTGTAATGACATAAAGTGCAGTCGATGCTGTGGATGTTTATTTATGTATATATAGCAACTTGCCCTTTTGCATGCGGCTCACAAAATATGAGAATGCTCTGTGGATTGTTTGTGACCAAGAGACATCTTACATGTCTGCACCAAGGATCACTGAAATGCCTCACATACCACTTCTACAATTGGTCCAGTTATTGGTTCCCAAGAACATTATGGGCGATTTCACACTTGCAAAATTCAACCAATCCAGAGATCAAATGTGAAACTCTGGGAAACTAGTGTGAAAGCACCCTTAACCACTTTAATCCCACTGTTGACAAGCGTGCTCTTCAAGTTGATTGGGCCTGTGTCCCTGCAATGGACTACCAACTTATGTGGGGCATTCCACTGCAAGTTGTCTGCTTTGGTGACCTAACATGGGCGCAAGCCAAACCCGTGACCGTAAGAGTCTGTTCATATTCAGTGTCTTGCCCGCTCTAGTCAGTTAAAACAAATGTAGCTTCACAGTTTGTGTGGGAATAGAAGACACAGGTCATGTCACAAGAACATCATGTAGAGGAGCACCCGCATTTGCCATTTTATCACTAAACAGAGGTGCCTATATTTTAGCAAATTTAAGGCTGAATATTGATTTTAAAAAATGGCATTAATCGACTGTCACCTGTTGGTTTGGTGTAGACTTAATAGTGTTTTGAGTTTTCGTGTGGACATGGTTTTTTTTTTTTTTTTACGGAGATGTCTGGACATGTTTTTTTTACACTAACAGAGAAAAAAAACAAAGGGGGTGCTCTTTGTTTGGGTCGAGGAAGAGTCAGCAATATGGCAGTGCAAAACTTTGTGTGATGTCCTGTTGGAGCCCATGGTTTTTGATCAATCCGAAAATTTTTATTGTTGGGAAGAGGTTTTTGCATAAGGGTTCTGGAGGCAGTGTTCATACCTGCTTGAATAAACCATAGTAATTTAGCAAAATTATGCTAGGGTTCGTTTTAAGTTAATCAAACAATTGTGAACATGTTCTAAGTCTCTGGTCAACTTTCTTAAAGATATTTGTGCTAATATGAGAAAAATACAGGTGTTATGGGGAATAGCTAAGTTTTGAGTGAGCTAATAAGTAGCTAAAATGTACTTTAGATCTTAGGATGCGGGATCACATGAGAGAAAATGTAAACTTTTATTTTGTCTCTACATTTTCAGGTGAGGATGCACAGTTTGAAATGGATATCTAACCACAGAAGAGGAGCTGCTTACTGAAGGAGGCAACGACTGTAATGAATATTACTGTGATTATAACCGTTCCCAGAGAGGGTATATGCACACAGACTTCTCCCTCCATCTTGCTTTTTTTTATTTTCATGTATTCACTGTTAAAATGAAAGCTTCTTTTCAGTGCTATTGCTGTGGCTCAAGATGCGCACAAAGCCATTACTTTAGATTCTCGACATCAGCCAATACTGTTGTGCCTGAAAGAGCCATTATCTCCAATGTCAGATAGTGTAACTGAAGCACATCGATGCAGCTCTACTTTTGCTACAGTGTGACTACTGTGTGATGTTTTGGAAGCAGGTTTGTGTAGTTTTGTTTGAATGGTCACAAGAGGGAGCAATGGTTCTTTTCCCAGTGGTTTCATGTTGAGGAAATACCAATATCGATACAATTTGGCACATGACTGGTTTTCATTAGACCAAGGGTTTTTTCAATTTTTGTTCACCCTTAAGAGCCTGTTTACATAAACTTCCATTCAACTGAATGTAAAATGCCTTTTTTTCAGTGAACGGCAAATGTTCCTCTTATTCCTGAAGAGACATTGAAGCATTAAAAAAATGAACACCAGAGATGTTTTTTTTCCTTACTTTTATTTGCTGTCAGTTGTTTTCAAAGTAAAAATACGTTACATTGGGTATCATTTTGTTACATTTTGCAAGTTACAATCTCCTATTTACAATTTGGATACAAACACATTTTCTCAAAAATAGCTTCAAGTAGTCCAGGTTCCTCAGTGCAGGATGCTTCAATGATGTCAAGTGATAAAATGGTTAAAGCAGTTGGTCTTCAATACATTTTCAGGAGCGGATCTAAAGTGCTGGTGTTGAGTTGGTGTAGATGTGGATTCAGTGGCAGCCACATTCTGCAACCACCATCTCTTCATGGTGTCTCATGATCATCTTGCCACTCTCATAGTAGAGCATGGAGAGAGGAGCCAGACGGGTGGATACACAGGACAGGCATGGGACTTTTTCTGGGTGGTGCAGTTTCAAAAGGCTCTGCAATTGAGAAGACAATAAACATCAGAAAACAACATCTGGAAAATGACATACATTGATCATAAACTTCAAAAGAGATTCTTACCTGCATGTAGGCATGATTGGTTGGAGCGAAGCTCTCGTCAACTGGTGTAGGACAGCTACCTTCACACCGAAAAGCATTGTAGCGTTTTGGATACACAATCCAGTCGCTCCAGCCGATCTGGTCAAAGTCAACCCACATGTCCACCTTCTTGCAGAGAGGTTTCTTCTCAATATCATCATGGAAAACTTCAGGAACCATGCCAACTGCTGCATCACGCACTTTGTCGTCGATCCTGTGGTTTCTTCTGTGACGCCGAGCCACAGGTTCTACTGTTTCAACCCCACTGGCTCTGTCTAGACCTACATACTTGGAGTGTTCCGCGGTGTGGATGAGGGTGGAAGTCTTTTCTCGGTTCTGCTTTGAGTAAACCACCATCATGACCTTGTTTGCTGTTGGATGCTGCACATGCTCATATCTCCCTGGATCAGCATCTGAATGGTTCTGCAGAGATTTCTCAGTTGGCACTGGGCCACCTTGATGTAGCCAGAATTTGAGGAGTGCAGTGACATTGAAGATCCTCCAAGAGGATTGGGAACTTGGGTCAAATGGGTTGGCTTTAACAGAACCTAGGAGAAGCAGAACGTCATCGCAAGGGCTTCGGTCACACTCCTGTTTGGATTCGTGATAAATGTCCACTTCCATCTCAGGGGTCAGTCCTGGAAGGCGAATGCGAAGTTCTGACCGCTGAACCTCATCGTTTGCTGATATTGAGGACAAGTTAAAAGTCACTGCAAATTTTTCACCAACCTGATGAAAACCTGAAAAATATTTGGACAAGACGTTTAGTGATTGGTCAAAGACAGACAGTTTAAACAGCATAGAAAGGATAAGTGATGTGTGGTGCTTAATTATCTGAAGGATCTTTTCACACATGGCCACACTCGGGGCAAGCAATTGTGTCTATGTGTATTGCTTCCCAATGTACTTTGAAACAGACGTCTTGAAGCTAATACACACAAACCAATAAACATACATGAAATAGCCAAGAGCCCAGAACCAGCTAAACTGCTACCCATCAAATTTTCACTGGGGGTCTTGTATCTGCCTGCATTTGTTTTCTGATTAAGACTGGGGACTCACTTTGCTTATTGGCTTATCACACGTCTAGTTTTACATAGCAAACAAATGGGTAGACTACTAGAAATATTGATTTGAACCCAAATAATTCAAGGACACAGCCTTGTTCTAACGTTCCCTTGAAATACAACCATCCTGGTTGTATTTGGGTTGGAGCGAAAGTGGTTTTGTTTGGCACACATTGGTGACGAGATTACTTTTTTTTTTCATCTCAATTCCAAAATAAAGTTACAATTTCCTTACACTTAAGAGGATACTATGTAGTAGAAATTGTAAAATTTCATTTGTTTTGCATGTTTTTAAGAAAATTAACAGATTCTTTTTTTTGTAAATTTAAACATGTATTGGCTTATTACACGTCTAGTTTCGCATGGCAAACAAATGCGTAAACTACAAGAAATATTAGTTTGAATCCAAATAATTCAAGGAAACAGTCACGTTCTAACATTCCCATGGTCGCCTTGGTTGTATTTGGACTGGGGTGAAAATGGGTTTATCTGACACATATATTTACATTGGTAACATGGTTTAAAACTTTTTTAATGTATTACATTTTGGTAAGTACTATTGCTAACGTTAAATGAACTCTATTGCATGCAAGACATTACTAATCAATCTATTACTGTATAAATATTTTTAAAGATACTTACTTTTAGCAACGAGGCTCAATACCGAATCAGACTGGTAAAGAGCAGGGTTGTCGTGACTGATGTGCTTGTCTTCTCCAGTCAGCATACTCCGGTAAAGGTGCATCATGTACAGCGGATATCTACTCCGATGCCTGCCGTGACCCCCTTGACCTTTACCGTTCCTGCCAGGTAGCCGACGTTTAGTCTTGAACGCCTCTTGGAACCCAGGAAAGTCCGTGGAGCTCACCAAACCGACCCAAAGCACCAGAACTGCGCAGAGAAGCCCGTTGAATTCCATGTCAAATCTCTTTTATCATCCAGCGGGACGCGGATGATGTGAGTTCCTCTTGAGCTCCTTCTCCTACACCGTCCTCTGGAAACTGAATGGCTAAAGTGTCGTTCGCTGGTCACTTATAGAAACTGGCAATCGTTTGATGCCCTCTGAGGACATTAAGGGCTTTGAAGTGGCCCCTGTGATCCACGGAGAGATGGTTTACATGTCCCTGGGTCGTCGTGTACCGAAACCAAGAGTCTTTTGTGCCTCGTGAGGTGTGAAAACATTAATTCTTCTCCTTGAGAGCTGTGTATTGAAGCTCCCTTTGTAAGTGTACCTCAACAATAATATTAGCGGAGCGCATTTGTTCATCAATGTCACTTTGATTAATAGCAGAAAACACCCATAATGCTGGATTATTTCTTAGTTTGAATGAAAATAGAGAACATTAATTTTGTTTCTATCTTCATTAGGAAATTTGCTGCACAGTAGTAGATCTAAACCTGCGCACAATAAAACAGGAGACTTTTTCATATACTGTATTATATAATCATTATGTAGTCTTTTTTTATCTGAGCGTTATATTTTAGCTATTTATCTTTTGCAACCTGTACTCAAAATCTTTCTCATAAATCTCCCGTTTATTTATTTATAGCAATATGATACATTTTATTGTATATGAATGAAATGTACTTAGGTAGAAAATTTACATCACTTCTAACGTTTATTCATGTTTAAATTGTAGCTATGGCAATGGACTGATAATTTAATCAATGTTAAGATCTGCCTGACAGAAATTGAACCAGCTTTGCTTAAATTAAAACAGACTTTTTTTTCATTTAGACTATATACTGTATGTTTTGTATATTTCTTTTTTTACTTTTTTAAAGCACCACTGACATAATATTTGCCTCTTCCCATGTGTTTTGATTATTTTATCGTTATTATGATACATTTTTACGTTACCATAGCGTTTATAAATTAGTTTGCGTAGGCATTCATTTAACTTTACTAACTTTCGTCTACATATGGGCAAAAGCTGAAATGTATATTAATATTTAAAATATAGCATGTTTTGGAAATAGATTATTAAATTAAATTATACCATGTGTAGATTTTGTAAATATTTAATATTAGCTGATTCAGTTAATCTGTTAAAAGCTGTTGTTTTTATACATTTATAACAAATAGAAAATGTTCCATCTACAATGTTTGTTATAATACATTGTGGCACAATATATTGCTATAAAATGCCTCAACACATTACATGGAGTTACTGGGATAAATTATCAGTAACAAGCATGAGAGACAGCAATAACTTTCTTTGTGAAAGAAGTGAAACATTTGTATAAACTGTTATAAAAACCTAGTCTCTCTATCACCCAGAGTCCAATATATGTCTTTTTCTTTATTATTACACACACTGGGTGCGCAAACCTTAGATTTGATTCTAGCGGATGTAAATCAGACTAGTCTTTCTTTGATTTCAAATTGAGCAATTGAAACAAAAATCATTCCAACATTTGAAATAAAATTGTTTTGCAAAGTTTTCGTCTTCAATGTTTGTAATTTGTAACTTAATATTGGCGTACATATTATATCTGTCTACCCATCCATCTCTATAGTATCTTGATATTTCAAACATATGTCAATATACTTTAAGAATAGTAGTAGAATGCATACCTTGAATTTATAATCAGTGAATATAAGATTATGCATTATTTGAAAGAGATTTCACTCAAAAAGTGTTCCCAAATGAAAACATACTCTTCACAAACTATTTTATTTTCCAATTACAGAAACATTTCACATTTCAAACTGTCATTGGAATATAAAACTTAACAAGACAATTGAAGATTATAAAGTTATGATTGCCAAGGTCTAGTTTAATATTTAAGTGTGTTATCATCCAGCCTCTAGGTGGCAGCATTGAAGTTTGTGCAATCAGACTGAAATATTAAAAGTATTATGTGCGTAAAGAAATATTTGTTTACTTGTGGAGAGTGCATTTTTATGTTGTGCTTGTTTCTCATGTTTAAAGATGTCAACGTTCTTAGAGAAAACTGATTAAATTAATAAATTAAAGCAACAAGTCACCTTTGATAGACTGCAAAAACATGCATTGCCACAAGCACCTAACAGTTGTATTACAGTTCGAAAGCTAATGAGATATAGCTTCATAAGTTCATTATGACGACCTTTCATTAATTAAAATCGTATCAGATTTTACTAAACATGAAAAGGATTAAAGATGATGACAAAAAGGGAATGGAAACTATAAAAAGCTAAAGCTTTGAGAGTTCATTCCACCCATCAGCTGTTTGTCCTGAGTCTCCAGTGAGTTGTGTTGTGGATCTCTGTCGAGATTAATGAAGGGTGACTTCCATACACCGGAAGTTCATTTCAGTGGTGCCAGATACATCTCATAGTAAATTATTTGTGACGTGTGGAAAAAGCTGGGTTATACTTTCTAGAAAAGACAATTGCTAAGAGGAAAAACTTGTGAAAATATGTCCCGTTTTTGTGTATTGCTTGTTTTTATTTTCAAAAGCCACAATCTCGGACTCCAGTTCTCTTCCTTCTGAAAACAGAAAATTTACAAGATTCACATTTTCACATTCTTAAAAGCCCAGAAGAAAGACAACAACGTAACTGTTTGTCGTTTGATATTTTAGAAGAAAAAATAATAGTCGTCACTAAGTCTGAAAAGTTACTATTTATAGCAGGGTCATTAAGTTGGCAAGGTCATTAAGCTGGTGACAATGATGACCGCAAATCCCATCAAGCCCTGGATCTAGTACCATCTACTGATCTCAATCAAAACAGTTTGGACTCAGATGCAATCATTGGCAAAACTCAACATTTGGTGTTAAAAACGTCACACATAGCAGTGCAGAGAAAAAAGAACAACTCACAAAATAAACGCTTTGTAAAATGGCAATATGGACATATATTTGAAGTTAATTCTCTGTCCTAGTCATTGTCAAGGGTTTAAAATAAGTGAAAGCAACAAATGTTCTTTAAATGCAACAAAACCCATAGATTTAACTGCAGAAGAAGTGCATTGAAGCTACAGGTTAGCCCCAAACAGTTGGTTTATTAGAGGCTCCTGTGTGTAGCTTCAATGGTAGAATTTTATTAAGTTTCATTATCACCAATGTACTTAAAAAGTGAGGTTTCAAAATACTTATATCTGAAATTTAAATAATATATTCAGATTTACATAATACTGTACATCATACGGCACTTAGAATGCTTCCTTTTTACTTTGAATTCAGACACAGCTCCATTTTTCAATCTGTCATAGAAACTAGTTTTAAGATGTGCTTTCTCCTTTTTCATTTTATTTCCACACAATTCTATTACAGTTGTATTGTATGGCCTGAATGTCTGGTCTGATTTAGACTCTAAAGATCTCCTTGACATTGAACTGTTGTGACAGAACTGCCGTGCTTTAGCCAGACAGGCTAATTAATTGGCATGGTTTCTTAATACTGTGAATCGGTTTGCTAAACACAACCCTTATGCCGCTTGCTTGAGGAACAAAAAAAAGAGCATGGGGAAAAAAACAGAATCAAGCTCTTTGTGAGGCACTGGAAGAAAAGTGCACACTTGCGTTGGGTATGGCAACAAAACAGAAAGGCCATGAAAAATGAAAGCACGCTTTTGTGTCATTTGAATAATGGGGATAATTACCCTCTGTCCAGCGAAGCACCTGCATTTGAAATAAGCCTTTGATAGCAACTTAAACCCAGCGAGATGGTGCTGTTTGATTAAGATTCAGCTTGTACAGCAGCTGGAAGGATGGCTCTGTCAACAGCCTGACTGCACACCTTTCAGAGCATCCGTGCTGCTTAACAGATAAAGATCGAGCGTGTTTTCTGCAAATAATTTTGGTTTGTGTAATAAACCACGTCATTTTCCAAAAGCAAATAATGTGGTTTTATTGTTGTTTTCTCTATTTCTGGCTAGAGACATACTGACCAGGCATTGTATGTCTTTTTTTTGTTGCTTCCTCTACCAGGAATCTCCATCTCCCATTAAAACATTGTTTGCCAAAGTAGCAGACACCGCTTTGTAACACCATGCCAGTGAAATTCAAAGAAGACATTTCGTTATTCATCTTTTGCTTAGGAAAAATGTTCGTAAAGCATCTTCCCCTAGACAAAAACACCTGCCTGATTTTTATTGCTATATATTTTTAGACTGGTACCTCTAAAAGAATTCTGGGAAATTGCTGAGAATGCCGGGAACTTCACATCAAACTTTGTAAGACTGTCAATTAAACTGAGAACGTAATATAATCTTGAAACATGCCACACTTGTGGAGGTTATCAGTCCGTACTTAACAAGTTAACAGTGTGATTGTATTTTAAAACTGAAATATTTACAATTGACATATGTAAGCCATTGAAAATAAATGAGAAAAATGTCTTCGAGATGATTGATGACATCATTGACAGCTCCCTAGCAATGAAACTTCACCATAGCAACGAAATTTTCTTAGTATTGCTAAATGATAAAGACATGGGGATTGGTTTAGGTAACATGTAGTGACAAAGGGAACATTGTATTGTCACTGACCCCTCCATAGCGACCTGGCTGTTTACCTTAGCAACCAATTTGGCATATCTCAGCTCAGAAAAGCCATAGATATATGTGGGTTGGTTTTATTTACTTATATTGACATCTATGATATCACTGACTCTTCCATAGCAATCAAAAAGTCTACTTTGACAACCAGTTCAAAATACTTTGAAATGGTACATTTACAAGCCAACATCTAGCCGTCTACTACAGCTAATGGAGCTTAGGCTGTAAAAGATATTTTGAACATTTTTCTCCATTGTTGACTTTGCTCAGGTTCTGAGCTGAACTAATAATCCAATTGTATCAGTAAAAACATAGAAGATGGCCTACATTATCAATAAAAAACATCTCAAATAACCTGGTTTTTTTTTCAAGTGATTATCACTTTTCAGAGATTTTGATGAGAGGAAAGGAATCGAAAGAAGTATTTGAGTCATGGATGATTTTCAATATTTGCCCACAGACAAAGAATCGTGAGTGTAGTTTACCAGAGAGACACAGTAATGAAAAAATGACGTTACAGAGTGTATACGTTGACATCACTTTCCCATCTGGGCCACGCCCCCTTCACTGTGACTGCATTTAATGTAGAAAAGTGCCAAAAAGTGATTCTATGAAATGAAAAAGAATTAAACACCAGGAAAATACACAAAACTAAGCACACGTTAAAGCCTAAAACATGTTAGAACTAAAAAAAAAGTCTAAACACACGTTAAAGCCTCAATGCCTGGTTGTAGATTTCTATGGATATGGTATGTAGAAGTGACATGAAATTCTGAATACTGCAGCGATCACATGTTCACATCTGTCAGCTCTACCACCAGCAGAACATTACGTTGAGTCGTAATATTAATATTAATTCAAAATTATTATAGATGTACAAAACTAAAATAAACAGCAACGTTTGTTTTAGATTTCATTTCAGAATGTTTTTATAATTTTATATTGTTTTGATGGTTTGGGTTTGTTCTGGTTATAAATTTGTTTAATATATATTTAATCCATGATAACAAAGCTCCATCTTTATTTATGTCACATGTTTGAGAAACCTAAAAAAACATTTGTATAATTTCTTTACTAAATAAAGAACACAAATCCAGATATTTTTAAAGTTTTAACAATAAAATGGCTTCCCTTCGACGAAACTCCCCCTTTCCTCTTATCTGTTACAGGATCTGCTTTTTGGTTAGCTGTGAATGATTTCGTTAAGCCCAACTATCTCTACCTCCTGAACAGAAGCTTCTTTGAGTACAATATGAGCCACTTAAATGGCTGACACGTGTACATAAAGTTTATGAACGCACACGTAAACATGAAAGTGTGCTTTAAAAGATCATATGCACATTTATTTACATATTAAAATTCATCAGAAACCTCCCCTTGAGTTTTGCACTGCCTGGGATTTAGAATCCATATTAGCTCTGTGTTGAATGTGGGAATATTTCAAGAAATCTGGATTGTTTTAAATGGAGATGAATCAGGCTTTGGAGGATAACGTCAAATCCTGCCACCGAGTTCCCTGATGGGCTTTGACAGTCTTAAATTTAGAGTAAAAACCGACAAAGCTTTGTGTCCTCGAGTTATACGTCAAATGCTGAAATGCAACATGTTTGAGATGCCTGTTGGGAAATGAAAGAATATTTCACAAAATACTTTCTTTTGTTTATTCAGCTGTGAAACAAGGATAGGAGACGTCTCTTGAAGCTTGCGGACTGAAAGAATTGCATCGTTTTGTGTTGTAAATTGATTTTTAAATTATTTATATGGAATGGTAATAAAACCATTATAACTATGCTCTATTTGATCATATGTTTGGTAAATTCACAGTTACACTCTAAAATTAATCCAGATATCTCCCCCATTTCAAGGCATCCAACTGCAACTGTGAGTTTTGAGGGCAAACTCAAACATCTACCTAAAAAAAAGACCCCTAGTCCTGTTCCCCCTTCATTTTCTGGTTCTTCAGTTTCTGCTTCTGGTCCCTTTCTCTCCTGTGTTTGTGATTCTTGTTCTTTCATCTCCTGGTTCTCCTGCTTTCCATGTCCTATTTCTGATCCTTTTGTCTCCTGGTTCTCCAAGTTTGTGATTCTTGTCACTTTGTCTCATGGTTCTTCTTTTCTCCAGTTCCTCTTTCCGATCCCTTCTTCTCCTGGTTCTCCAAATTCCTGCTTCTTGTCCCTTCATTTCCCAGTTGTCTTGTTCTACAGTTTCTGCTTCTGGAGTCTTCATCTTCTAGCTTACACGTTCTCTAGTTCCTCCTTCTGATTCACCTCCTGGTTTCCCTGCGGTCCAGTTCCAGCTTCTGGCCCCTTCATCTTCCTTTGAAACAACAAAGGTTCTTCTGTTTTCCAAGTAGGCAACAGTTTTCAAGAGAGGTGGAGCTTAGCAATGGGTCTAAGAAATTCGTCTGATTATTTTTTTTTAAATATTAGTGATATGAATATGTTTTCTTGACTCTTTATAGTGGCTTTCTGTTCCATCTTATGCACAGGTTTTGAAAAAAATAAGTGTTTGATATATTTGCAGTGTGCTGAGCTCTCTCTGATTCTATTGTTTAACAACTAAGAGTGTACATATCTTAAATCTTGTTTAGTATTTAAAAAACTTTTCTTTGACACACCCTTTGCCAGAAAGCAAATGTAATCTGAATCTTCAGATCTTGTTAGAAGTTGTTCAGTTGGTTTCCATTATGACTGTCTGTCATGACTTCAATCAGCCGAAGGGCAAGGTACAAGAGCCCCTCGGTGTCTGGAAACGATATCTCTGCTCACGCTTTGATTGCAGCCATCTCATCTCGGCTCAATGATCGCTGAGCACAGTGTCTGTCATTGGGAAAATCATGCGAGAGTTATCAAGTCTGCCAACTGTACTGCAATTATTAAAGCTTTGCAGAGAACAGAAAGTAGCTTGCGTTTTTACGCATATGGATGACGCATGTTAAGTGTCCTTTGGAGTGAAGTTCGAAGCTGGGTTGAACAGAAAATAAAAGAAGAAGGACTTTTTTCCACAATAAGAGCATTGCGGTGAGTCATTCTGGACTTCTTTTAAATAGTCCTCCTTATTGGCTCAGAACATCGGTCCGTAGTTTAAAGGTCATCCTCCTTCATGCTGAACAAAGGCTGGATCGAAGCTTCTCTCATTCATTCTATCATTAAATATGTTGTGCTTTTAAAATGTGTTCTCAAGGCTGGGTTTAGAGCGGTTTGCACTGCGTTCTGTGTTTTCCACTGGAGGAATGGATGTGAAAGTTTCAGCGTCAGGTGGTCGACCGCCGCTGACCACATCACTTGCAGAGCTTCTGAGTGGATGTGACGTTCACCAGAGGGAAAGAGCCCTAGAGCTGATCAATATTCATTCATGTGAGGATGGCAGCACTGAGCTTTATTCTTAACATACTTGTAAAATACAATTCAAGCAGACCTAGTTCTTATGTGAAAGAGTGGCGTTTATGTTGGTTTAATTACATTTTATTTATCAAATCGAGACAGTACCAAAATGGACTTTGCAGCTCATTTGATTTGTACATAGAGGTCCAGTTCAAAAACAAAGTTAAATACTGTGCAAACGGCTTGCAGAAATATAAATAATTATAGTTTTGTTTTAAAATTGTGGGAAAACAAGCAAAAAAATCTAAATACAACATTTTGTGATATTGCCTTTTGTCTTCAATTCTTATCGATACTCTTGCACAAAGTCAAGGATATTGTAGGTGTCACGGTGGCAGCAGGATAGAGAAGAGGCTGCAGGATTATTTATAAATTTACAAAGAATAGCGTCCCTTAAAGGGAACATGACGCAGCCTTGTTGCTCTTTCAACCAACAGCAGGGAGATTCCAGGAAGCAGGGAACCCACAATGAGCGTAGATGAAAGTCCGGCGAGTAGTTTGAGCCGTGTATTCTGCTAGAGCACATGGATTGTTGGTAGAACCCAGAAAAGACCCAGAGAGCCACAAAAGCTAGGAGCTGTCATGGGGAGTCAGGGTTTGTTTGAGTGTCTGTAGGAAACAGTAAAGCATGGTGGAGGTTCCTGAATGTTTGGGGGACTCATTTTTGCAAATTGAGTTGAAGATTTCTTAAGAGATAATGGTGTTGTCAATGCAGAGAAATACAAGCAGATACTTATCAAAATAGACACAACAATGTTTTTAGAAATAAGGAATTGGTTTAGTGAAATCCATTTTTTTAAATATATTTCATGAGACAAACCTAGATTTGAGGAAAAGAGGCTTATTTCATAAACAACAATTGGATTGATAAGTTTGCCTTATTTGTTTCATGATTTTCTTTTCAAGCTTGTTAAATCTGTTTATCTCGGGTCGACAGCGAACTGAAAAACATTCTGAATCCATGGGGGTTTTCGCTTGATATGGCAACACACTGGTACTGCTGGTCAATCAGCATATCCAGCTGCGAGAGCCGGTGCAAGGTCCTCTGATCACTTGGATTGTTGCACAGACTTGCTGCCCGGAACGCCTCAAAATAGTACAGTCCCCTGAGGTACACAACAATTACTGAGTTCAAATCTTTTCTGAATTTTACGGCAGAAAAGACAACCTCAAATCCTTTATATATTGTGAGTGAGCCTTCCTTCCCTCTTTCCTTCCTTTCTCCCTCCTTCCCTCCTACCTACCCTCTCCAAGAACAATATAAAAATATGACATTCAATCCCAAAATAATCCACATTTAGAAAATACCAGTATTCCTATACCCCATATCTGTAAAAATAAAGAAAACGTATACTTTATATCATTTCAAAAGTCTTAAATCCACTATGATAATTGTAAAATGATTAAAACTAGACTACAATTGTTAGATAAATATTTCACTATTCAGTCACTCAGTGTTGAAAGGGAGATGGCAGGAACTGGAGAACCCACAATGGCCTTGTAAGTGACGACTGGAGAGGAGCTTTGTAGCAGATGATTAGTTGTAGCAGACTACTCCTAAGGAAAAGGTGGAGAAATGTTTGAACCAAAAAGAGACACAGAGCAGACCGGGAGGTCCTAGAAAGCCCAGAAGCGATCATGGAGAGTCGGGGGGGTGTGAACCGTGATGCGTGGAAGAACCTTTTATTAAAGGGAGATGGATTGGAAGAGTGTTCTGATTGAGTGGGTGATTGCCCACTGAGATAAGCCTCTGAGATTATTGTTTAAGGTTCACTGACACCGTTCTTGTGACTTTTTTGCGGTAGTAAATTGATCTTGTGTTTGTATTACACGCAGTTCACTAACTTCTACACAATTCCTTATGTAGATTACTTTCTAACATTTATAATCTTGGTATGATTTAGCATTTTATACCCACGTCAGTGAATCTTGACTCAGTGGAACCCCTGTTTCTCTGTGACTATTTGAAATGACAAAATCAAAGAGTTTTTTAATTGTTATACCACTAAGACGAAATTTCTGTATGCATATCAGGTACTAAAACAAAGTTTTTATGACAAAGGAACATAAAAGGCGTTTTTTTGTTTTATTCCTTACATCAAAACACTTAGAAATATCCCGCAGCTTTTCAGGCATTTAATGGGTAGTTTAAAGTCAAATTAAGGTTTTAAATATTTCAAAGGAATTTTAACTAATCCACAGGACCACACACTGTTCTTTAAATCCTTTCCGTTTCACTGCTAAAATGAATCCAAAACGTACTAAGCTTTTTAAAAAGAGGTGTTACTTATATAAATGTCTTCACTTTTATATGTATATAAAATATTTGCCAGCTGTATTGGAGAATTCAAACTAATAGTTACTAATGTTGTGTTCTGCTGTTATGAGTGATCTTCCCCATCCTCCACATCATTATAAAGGCAAAATACAGGTGATGAGTTATATTAATTTTATATAAATGTGGCAGCAATTTACGGTAATTAAACAAATGATTTCAGTGTTTTTTTATGGTAAGAAGTTTTACGGTTTTTCTTTTATGAATATTCCTTATATTTCCATCATGCACCTGCCTGCACTTCACTGCTATTAAGCACGCTGGATTTATTGTCGTTTTTGGCATATCTACATAAATTTATATATATTATCAAATGTTTAAGTGGTGTTCAGCACCTTTGAATTGTTATTTGTTGTGTTTGTTTGTCGTTTGCAGTTGAACTGGAATACTCTACCACAAAACTTTCCTTGTGTGTGTGAGAAAAAGATAAGAAAAATGCTGTCATCGTGAAACAGATGGGTATTTCAAAAACATCTGGGTCTTAGCATTTGAGCTTCCTAGGAAGCTGTTTTTAGGGTGTAATGATAATCTGTATTTTTCTTGCACACTGTCAAAATGTCTCAATTGTTAAATGCGCCAATGTGCATTCTGACAAAGCTGTGACTTTAAAACTATATAAAATTACTGTACGATTATTTTAAGCTAATTCTCAAATTGAAGGTTAAAGAACACAACAGATGCTTCTTAAAGTAAGGCATTGCTCTGGGCGCCCTTTTCCGTCTTTGTGGATCTCAGATGTACATGTGCTCTTTCTTTAGGGCTGATGAATCTCTCTAATGATCCCGAGAGTGGTTCTGAGGAGAGCACTTTGCCTGTTAGTGTCTCCATTTCCCACTGTTTCATTCAGAGCCAATTATAAGCGTTGCAAATTATCTGCATAGTACGAAGCCAATCAAGACGAATCATCGTTTGCCTAATGGCTGGAAGGATTTCAGTTCTGTGCAGTTTTTCTACCTTGATGTCTAATTGCTTATCAAAGTTACTTGCTGTTTTTCAATAATAACTTCATAATTATTCATAATCAGTAATGTGTGTGTGTGTGTGTGTGTGTGTGTGTGTGTGCGTGTGTTTTCTTCAAGTCAGGCTCGGTTAAATGTCATTGGTGATGGATGAAATGCGAAATTTGTATTCTGCTTCTGGTGGGGTTTCTGGTTAGTTATGAATTGTAAATGGATTCAATTATTTGATAAATGTGCACTTCTTTCCATTCATATAGTTACCGTATATCTTCATATCTCTACGTTTTTTTTCTTTTTCATTGTTTCTGAATTTGAGTCTCGTGAATCCTTGAGATGGATTTCGAGTTTGACCTTGTGGCACACGTTTTTAATATGGAAATTGCTGTCCTTTTGTCGACCCTGATTAACTATCTTTGCTCACAGAATTTTGTGCCTATTACGTGTTAAATGTCCATTTAATGAATTCTCTTATTAAATACCACTGATGGGGTATGAAGCCTCATAATGAATTCGACATGGTGGGCATGAGCTTCTGTGAAAATGAGTCCATTGCATGATCAGCATCCATTACCACGCTGTGTTTTGAGGAACTGGCAAGAACTAGAAGCTGATTTTAAAATGTATTTTATTTAGAGTGACTCATTTCAAAGTTTATTTTGACATTTGGGTGTAAGTGCTTTGTTTTTTTGCAAAATAATAAGATAATTTTATTTTTTTTAGTTTTGGTATTTTTGGTTTTAATTCTCTGTGGTATCAAAAATGCATCAAACCATTGATAAAAATTCTGTTTTCTCACACGTCATTTTCATTTCATCTTTCATCCATCTAAAGTAATTGATAATTGACCTTAGCCATTATTACTTGTTTATTTTTTATATTTTTCCAATTCTTTCTTCAGACGTTTCCCAAAATAATGGGAAACAAAACTAAAACATCCCTTTGCTCTGTTAAGCATCACTTGAAATATATCCGAAAAGAAAATGTCAGTTTCAAATGGGTGCTAATACTTATGTCTTCAACTCCTGCACATAGTTTAGCTACAATTAGGGGGAGCACGTACCATTTCAATGGCTTGATAACATCCATAAGTCCCCTTGTCACCAGTGTATCTCTCAAGAGAAGCATAGAAGTTTTGTTTAAGTTGTGTAACAACAAAGGACACAGTGTTTCTCTTGGTAGATGACCAAAGAAATAACCATTTTTGGAAACATTCTGTGCACATTTTTCATTTTCATTACTTATTATAATAGCTGTGATTTCTTGTTGGACCAATACGCCTTAAACACACGTGTATCTATTGAATTACAGAGTCTTTGTGAAGTAGATCCTTACATTTATCTAATGATGTAAATATTTTCTACTCTGTGGAATTCAATGCTCTCTCTAGCACTTGCACGCACACACACGCGCACGCATACACACGCACACATAGGCGTACACGCAGCACTTCTGTTTGACTTACAAAGGGCATAATGATAGTGGGCGAGTGGTTTTGTCACTGATGAGATAAATATTTATGAGCGGGCAGTGATGTGATTGAACCAGTATTTCGCTGGCATGAGGCCCTTCATTAAATGCTGAGGTCATGCCAACCGGTCAGCGAGAGAGTGAATGAGAGCCATGTTGTGGGCTCTTGGAGAGCCCATCAGTGGGCTGACCGCTAGTCAGGGACTGAAAACCTCCACTCTCTGAGATCTTCATATCAAAGAGAGCTGATTAGCAGCAGATATTTCAGATTGCTCTTCCTTCTACCCCTCTTCAGTTGCATCAGTCCTCTTTCTCTTATTCCTCACTGATGAAGAAAGGGCTCAAGAGGTTGACAGCATTAAATGAACAACTGTTCGTTCACTGAGAGTTTCTTAAATTCCAATTGGTGCAAAAAAAATAATCAAGTTAAGAAAAAGAGCAATAAACTTATTGTGTTTATTATTGATAATTTAGTTCCATCCTTTTTTTTCTTTCATCTCCCACTTTCAATTATTAAATTAAAGGAACTATATTATGTATTTTTGATGTCCTATATGTTGGATACCTTCTGGACATTTTCTAAATGAATGAATGCTGTATTTCTTGACAGCAGCAGCTTTGAGTGTCCTCGTCTGCTCAAGAATCTTTGTTTCCCTCTTTTCTTAGTAATTCAATGAATTAATTTTGTTTGCCAAAGATTGTTATAAACATTTTGTTTACTTTTTTACAATATGTATCACGGAGTTACTGTGATAATCAGCTAAACAAGCATGAGAAATAAGAGAGATAAAAATGAGCTTTCTCTTTCCGATTCCAAAATAATGTAACATACCCTGAGAGCACAAGTGCTAGTGTTGCCTCCTAGTGGCTGGATGATATTACAAATTTAAATGCACAATTGTTTTGGAAAGATTATTTATTCTTTAAAAAAAAATGTCAGTTTAATTATGTGATGCATATCGTATCATATACATAATACAGAGGTATGTGTCGCATGGTGAGAAAGGGGGATATTTACATCCCTACTATATTCTGGATACTTGCATTTCCTCTTCAACAAACTTCTAATAATACCATTTCTCCTGGGAGAAAAAATGAGATTCAAAAATAAACAATTTTAGCTAGAATACTTATAATGAAATAACATCTAATTGTCCCTGATGCATGGAATCTTACGTGCATGCTAGCGTTAGCGTAATAGTAGTATCTACTGTTTGAGCTCTGCGTCAACACTCAGCACTGTTTGATTTTTGTTCACTATTACATAATGTTTTGTTGGCAAAGCAGTTCAACTCTTATTTGTTCCTGTGGTATAGCTTCTTATGTATTGGGCTACCTTTTTAACACCATGAACTATTATAAACAAACAAAAAGTCATTAGGAACGACCAAGGCACCAGATTTAGACCTGAACTAGGAAAGTTGTCATCTGTAAAAACAGACTTTTTTGCTGTAGTGTTGTATATTTCCATGTAACTGGTGTTCATAAAGATTCACAATTTTTATTTTAGATTGTGCTGACTTCTGACTTCACCGTATTGTTGCTCTGCTCAGTTTTTCTCTCTACACGGTGAGTGAGTCTGTCTGGGTAAAGCGAGCAGTGAAGGTTTATCTTGCTTGAGGTAGTGGTGCAGGCCTGTGAGTGAGACACGGATGACCTTGTCTCGTCCAGATCAGTGTGATAAGACGATCTGACAGATAACTCCCCTGAGCCTGTGGACATGTGCTGCTTCACAGCGCTTGCTCCCTGATACTGACTCTAGCGGTTTGTTCTGACTACACCAGTCTTCTGCTCTGGATGGCAAACCTGCTCAGTCTTGCCATTAAAAATTCATGAGTAGGGCTGTTTGTATCAGATAACTAAATGCATTCAGTGCACACACATACTCACTCCTGCAGAGGATTTTTGTCCAGCAACTCTTGAAAACTTTCTGATGGCTGTCAGTGTATGATTGACAATCCCAGTTTGTAATTACATCAATTTGTACTTTTTTTTGTTTAGAAACAACAGCCCTTGAGGTGACCATTTTGTAGTTTTACCAAATAGAGGATTGGACGGTAAGTGAATTGTGATGGTATTGTAATTCCTCTGTCAACCACTGCGTCTACAATCCTCCACCTGGCCTGTTTTTTTCGGTTCCTTTAAAAATGGTTTAAAAAACACACCTTAAACCAAAGTCTGCTTTGAAATCTTTATGTTGTCGCTGCAGTATAGCTACCTCGGATTCCTCAATCTTGCCATGAGAACTCTTTCTCAACTTCATATTGGTAGCAGAGTTTGGCTATTTCATCACCAAATTTTAAGCCTCCTACACAGTTGTTTCTGATTCAGTTCATGACTGGGTTTCAATCTTCATGACATAAATCTGACTAATAAATGCGTCTGTTGTTTTCTCACTTTGCATTTTGTAGATTAAAAAAAAGAATATATATGTATTAGATTACCGGTATATATATATTAGAGTTGAGCCGGATACTCGGCTGAAACGAGTATCCGGCACGGATAAAGCACTTTTGCCGAGTACGAGTGTCATACGAGTAATATGAGTCAATATCCGTGCTCGCATTGAATAATAATTCTCATTGGGTAGTTTACTGTGTCTGTGTTCTGTGATAGGCTAGTCACAGCGGCCAGTCCCGCTCTGCTCAAACACACACACAACGCTGAGAAGAGAAGAGAACAGTGCGCTCTCTTTCTGTTCTCTCCCTCAGTCACTCAGGTTTGTGGGTTTTTTCCGTTAACGTTAAGGTTTTCTTCAGCTTCAGGTTTGTTTTTTACTTTGGTTTCTGTGTAGTACTTACTTTTTAACCTTTTTTAACTTTTTAGTAGGGTTTTGGTAAACGTGGGGTTTGTTCAAACCTGGTGCTTGGTAAAAGCAACTCGCGTCTCTGCCTGTCTGAGAATTTTTTTTTTCTTTTTTAAACCGTCAGCTGGCTCTGACCAGTTTTTTTTTACTTCACGCACTGAGGGTCTGACACTTTCTTTCTTTCTTTCTTTCTTTCTTTCTTTCTTTCTTTCTTTCTTTCTGTATTTCATAAATAAATATTTCACTGCTCAAGGTAAAAAAAGTTCATAATTGCAACCGCGTATGTTATATTCATTGCTACAAAACTTGTTCTGTATGTAGTTAGTTTATTATCATGGTCAAAACCACTGATCTGAAGCTCAATGCTGATGCTGTCATATAAATAGATTTCTAGTAAGTATAACAATTTCTGATCAACCCATATCAAATGCATGCTTAAAATAACAAAACAGTTAAAGCCCCATCCATTTCAAGACAACATGACCCACTTCCTGGTTAAATCCCACACACTTCCGGGTTAGGCCCCGCCCACTCCGAGTACAGATACAGATACAGATAATGCTGTACTCACTCATCACTAATATATATATATACACTCACACACTTACATTGAACACATTCTTTTACAAAACTCTTCCACATTACTGTATAATCTACATAATTGATAGGTAGAATCTACATAATTGCTGGTGCCTTTCTTCACATACTGCTCGTTTGGCCTGTTAATTTCTTAATAGTTGTGCCCACTCTGAATTCATTATTGTAATCTAGTCAACAGGGTTGTGCCTCCAGATCACTCAGCCTAGGGCTGCTGCAGTGATGTCTGTAGTCTTTTGGTTTGGGAATCATTTCTAGCTTTGTTCAGTTTATAATGCACATATAAATTACATTTTGAGTTGAAATTCACATTAAAAACATCCCTTGTAATGTTGTAAACATAGCCTTTATCAAAGACCTTTTCTGTTTATTTGAGCTCATGAATCGCATTAATGCGCCTTTATCTCTGTTTTTCTTTTGATGTTGAAAAAAATAAAAGCGCTTTCACATCAGCAAGATATATTTGCTTGATGCTAACCTGAAAAAACATTCTCAAAGCTCTCCAATCACACTGACCTTAAGCTCTTTGTGCGGCTTCTTCTTTGCTTAAAACTTTTCGACTTTTTGCATATCCATAAAAACATGTTACTTATATTTCTTTTCATGTTAAACTTTATTTAGTTCACGTTTGGATCCTGCGAAACATCTCTGCCGCAATTTAGACCAATGGCTCAATCTTGTTTCACACTCTTAACACCAAAAACCAATTAATCTTCAGGCCAAAAGCGTAAATGGTTTCATACGAGGAGCCGTTAACACCTTTTGAGAATAAATTGATATCTTCACTCAGAGAAGAAGTTAGAAGAGGTGTTGTCTTGAGATAATGGTTTCTGATATGATGAGTTTTCCCACTGGAAGCAGAAATGACAAGATATGGTTAAGTCATTAATGGCCGGATTAGCCACAACGCTCAACTAAGTAGCTCAGATGGAATTCAGATGCCCCTGTGTGTCAGTAAAAATCTCAGAGAAACCATTACATCATTACTGGTGTGAACCATTCACACAAGGAACGACCGACTCTTAATCTGATGGTTTATCACAGATTCTGATACAGTTTCAGTCAAACCTATGATTTTTGTTTGTTATGGTTAGTTCCCAAGCTTCGGGAGTGACTGTTGTGGTCTTCCACACCATCACTCACTTTGATTAATTTTTATTAAGCAACTATCTGATGGTTGCCCAAAAATTGTTGGATTTTTTTTTATTTAGCTGTGGACTAATTTTGAAAATAATATTTCACTAAGCAGATTCGTGTACATTGCATTCGTTCAAGTTTGAATCTGATCTGAAAATTGAAAATCACAAATTCATTTTCGAGTAAAATTTGAAAATTTGAAAAATTAGAATTTTTTTCAAAAGAGTTGTATTTGTTTGGTTTTATTTTATTTATGTTTGTTTTATTATATTATTTTGAAAATACATTATATTAGAATATATACTATAAACGTTTTTCTCGTGTTTTGGAAAATAAATCAAAATTCGGAAAGCAGAGTCTCTCACGAACTTTAAAAAGCAACTACACTTCTGAAGCTCTGAACTTATTCAGAATCAGCTTGGATCTCTTCTATATGCTCATCTAATCTTGATTAATCTGACCTTTTGTTTGCTTTTGTTTACTCCCAAACCGTAAGTTACTTGGGATAAAAGATTCTATTAAATGCATAAATGTAAATATAAAAGTGTGCAAATACTCCGGCTTTTTTTTGGACCACAGGATGGTCCACAATGCCCCAATTTTTTTACTTTCTAAATAGATTTGCTAAAGGCAGTGGTTCTGATGCGTCCCCTCCTCTCACAAATAAAATCTCTTTATGCTCACAATCGCAAAAGAGGATCGAATGGTTCAAACGAAGCCATTTTCACTGAAATCCAAACTGATTTAGTTTTCAAAAAGATTGTACTATAAATAAATCTGCAATCTTTGGAGAAAAAAGCTTATTCCACAGCTAAACACATTCATGTTTTAATAACTCATCATGTCATTGAGAATGAAACGGCTGAATTTGAATTTATGAGTCTGATGAAAGGTTTTGCATCGGAACTTTTGAATTGGTTTATTGAGCCAGTGTTCTCATTCTAAGAGCAGTCACCTCAGAGTCACATAATGTGTTTTTCTGGACTCGTTGAATCCTTGAACTGATTTTTTATGAAAACCAAAAGATCAGCTGATCAGCTTTCAGCCCATCTGGCACCCTGCTCAGATTTACCAGGATCTTTTCTCATTTACAAGCTGGAATGCACTGCCGTGAGACTGGCAAGATGTTTTTACTGAGAAGCACCGGTCATCTGAACAGAGCACTGAGTGCACGGGAACCTCTGGTAACCTGTAGAGGCTTCTAAGAGCTTTCTACTTGTTTTTGGATTGCTGCCTGGTTGCCGCACCGACCCACCTGTCAATGGAGAGCACACATGAGTGAATGTGAGCTGCCTTTAATCTGTGTGTGGCCACAGGGAGAGATGTTGTTGGCACGGAGCTTTGTAACACACTCAAAGATCCCAGGACTTTATAATTGCTGCAGATTTCCAGCAAGTCTTTCCATTACTCCTTTAAGGATACTGTCTCGGACTCTGCAGAGCTGCACACAGAACAAATATTGACATTCGTCATTTTTGTCTCCTGCAAGGCTTTTCAGCCACACATGAGTGAAAGGTGTTTGAAATATGATTGCATTTCTATTGATCGTCTGTTGTGGGAGTTTTTCTTTTTCTTAGATTGTTTCTCGTTCAACCCTAGCTGAAAGAAAGGGATCTCTGGGAGATTTTATGAAGGTTACATTTACAGTTATGTGAACATTCAACAATAATACTCAAGGGGACACTCCCTTAAAAGCCCCTGAGATAATAAGTAGCATTTTACCTTTTTTAAAATAAATTCGGTCATAGTACAGATCTGGCGATCGCATCTTTAGCGTAGCTTAGCATAGATCATTGAATCTAATTAGACCAGTAGCATTTCATTTACCAATTAATAAATAAAGTTGTGTTCTTAAAGCAAATATTTTACATTTTATTTTTAATTTTTCAGAAAAAAAGAATGATACCACAAAATCATTTTCTCCACTTATAGCCAGTGGCTAGCTGAAACAATTTATTGTCAAACAACTATTTTTACTCCTCATAATCATAATAACTTTCAAAGGTTTACTCACCCCGGTGATTCGGGGGTGAACATTTGTAAACTTATGAGCAAACTGTTTTACTTTACATTTCACTTTAAAGTAGTTGTATTTTTATAAACACTTTTATACACATCTATAAGCTCCACTACAAAAAGTAAAGAGCAATACATTTTTTTATGTTTTTAATACCTTTCTCTTTATCCCTTGGTTTTGATGGCCTTCCTGAAGAGTCCATTCTGTCCTGACACTAGAGTCCCTTTGCGATATAAACCAACATCCTTTGCTAGCTTCCTGTAACCATAGAGATAGTGAGTGCAGCCAATCGGGAGCCATGATTGTGTGGAATGTTTTTCTTAACTCTCTATGAATTTCCTTCCATGACAAACACTGTGCTTTGGATAAAGAACAGCTCACAGTCTCGGTTCTCTTCTGGGAAACCTATATGGAATGCTGTAAAAAGTAAGTTGTTCATAAATCTTTGTTTTTAACTTTGAGCCATTTAAAAAGGATTTCTGCCTCCATTTTGTTACAAAATTACATATACACTATAGCCTATACACTATAGTGCACATTTCTATAATGTATGGCAACTCAAACCTATTGTTACTCCGCTTGAACAAAAGTAAAAAATAACAGGAGGGGGTCAAATACACTTTAAAAGGAATGCATATGATGTCACAGTACCTGGAAGTCACATAGTCATTGGCAAAAAGCTTATAAACGAAAATACTTTTGTTTCGAGTTTGTACATAAACTTTAATGTTAGAAAAGTGCACTTTTCAGGTTTTTTTTTTTTTTTTTACCAATTTATCAATAGTTTCTTTGAAGTGAGGTATAGACCTTTTGAATTGGTTGCTGGGTAAACAATCTGAGTGTTAGGGACGAATCAGTGATGTCATTAAAAGTTATTCTACTCACTGTGAGTGATATATTCTCTATATACATTTTCAGAAGCTGAGATTTACATCTGCTGATTTGGTTGTTAAGGTAAAATGTTTAACTACCAATTCACTATGATTTTGCAAAGCTAAGATAAATATCATTTCCTTATATCTATCTCAGCTTTGCAAAATCATAGAGAAATGGTGGTTGGTTGCTATGAAGGGGTCTGTGACATGACCCTGTGTCACCATGAGTGTCAGAAAGCAACCCCCACATCTCTATGATTTTCCAAAGCTGAGATAGAGATATGTCAAATTGGTTGCTATGGCAAACTGGTTGCTAAGGAGGGGTCAGTGACGTATGTCCTCTTTTTTCCAATAAGTTACATAAACCAACCCCTTGTCTCCATTTTTGTTGCTTTTTCCTATTAATTTCCAACGGCCATTATGTCAATGGTAAATCTTTAACCCCTTCTATCTCTATCACTTTTGCAGAGCGTTTTTGTACACACCGATAACCTCCAGAAGTGTGGTGAGGTTCTCAGATTTTACTAAGTTTGACCCATGTCAAGTCAATGGAAAATGTTCCAGCATTCTCAGCAATTTCCAACAATTCCTTTGGTGGTACCTGAAAAGATATAGCAACCCGAGTCAGACCAGTTTGGACATCTTGGCAAAGTTTGGTGGCTATAGACTCAATGGTCTTGAAGGAGATGCGTTTGACAACCCAACGTAATAACTGGAGTCCAAATATTAACTGGAGTCAGACCATTTTGTGTCTGACCACACTTTCTATTAAATTACCATTTTAAAAATGTACTTTAAAATAAAATCCTTAGATGTACCTTAAAACAAACATGATTCAAAATGGATGAACCGTGTTTTGCTAAAAAAAAAAAGCACTTGACATTCAATGCTTAACAATATTAAGTCCAGCAATTTTATTGTTTGTTTTGCCACTAAGTGAAAGGGGGTGTGGCCTAGGGGGAAAGCGATGTCAACGCATACACTCTATTGTTAACAGCTTTGAAACATTGGCTGTTTTTTCACATTATAATACAGCAAAGGTTTTTATATGTTGCATTTTTGCATATTTAATGTTGATATTAGCTTTAAAACTTTATGTTTTCCATCCCTGTGATAAATTACGTTTAATGTGTTCCTTTCAATTGAAATGTTACACTTTACTCTGCATTGTGTATGGATTGTGTACCAGAACAATTAAAAGGAAGCCAGATATTTTTTACATTAACATCTTTGCGCTTTTGTAGAGAAAAGCTGAATTTGCTGAAAATCTTTATATTTAAAAAAGAATAGTGAATTATATTCAAAGTTATTTTTATTACAACCAAGTTGTTCAAATGTAAAAAGACACAATACCACTTTAATGTACCATTTATGTTAATCGTCATCTCACATTACCTTTCCATCAGCCTCATGTGAACTCAAGACTGACGGAGGCCTTTAATTAAAGTCTATATTGAGCTTCAAATCTCCATATGTGGTCCAGCTCACTAGACTGTCTCCGCAGGTTAACCTCTTGTTCGTTTCAGCCAGTTGTATAAAATCTCATTATCTCAAACTGCTCTTTTAATTGAGCTCCAGGACTCGCCTGCAGGCCCTGATTCAATTGCTGCAATTTGCTGTTTCCCGAACAGATGCTGAGCGTCAGATGACTCTGCAGAGACACTTCACTCGGGTTCGGTTGAGGAACACGTGAATGTCTGGAGTGACACCAGTGATGCCCGGTGACAGCACAGACTCATCATTGATTGCTTTGGTAGACGTTCCTCCTTGGAAGGCATCTTCTGGGAATTTGTCCACCGTGACCTGTCGGGTGTCTGCTCTGCCTCGGGGATGCTGGGACTTTGGGCTCAGTTTGGCGGTGCTCTTTGTGGTGTTGGCTGGATTTCTGATCGTGGTTTTGCTCTGCTGGGTGTTTATACTGCGCCACAGACTCCGCTCGGCTCAAGTCGGGAATGCTCTGGAATACTTTGGTTTTTATCGCATGGCACAGTATGAGCTCAAACAACCTAGTGTTACTGTAGTGAGCTCTTCACCTTCCCCTTCTACACATCCACTTTCACTCTATATTGTTCCACCACCAACACCACCACCACGACTACCACCACCACTTTTTTATGTGACACCCCCAAGCATTCCATGTAGCCCCCCCAGCCCACACTCATCATGGGGAGCTGGAGCTGATTCAGAGGTATATTCCCGGATAGGCATTCTGAGACCTTCCAGGGCCTCCGGAACATCTGTTGTGAGTCAGACACAGGTTGTGCTGTTTGAGCACTCGGCTCTTTGATACATCGATGAATTCTCTTCAGCTCAATGCAAATTTATAAGGATGTCTTGTGCTTTTTCCCAATCATTCCTCTCCAAGTTTGGAGTTTTAATCATGTACAGAACGTAGTTCAAGAGAAGTTTACTTACATGACCCAACCGTATATCAGACACATATATGGCTACTAGGAGTAAGTACCGTCTGAGTAAGGAATCTAAGAGTGGCAAGTTATCTGAACCTGTGATGTGGTAGGGGAATGGAATAAATGTCAATGTGTCTTAAGTTTGATTGTGCTTATATATGGTGAAGTTAAGCGGCTTGTTTGGATAAGCTCCCCCCGAACCGTGTTAAATATGCAATTTGATGCAAATGCAAGTTCCTGAAAATATCACTGCATCACCCATGTGAATTATCAGGTTTCTTTTGCAACAATTTGTGCATGAGAGATCACATTTAAGCATGAAAAACACGCATTTTGTATGACTAGATGTTCAACTCTGAATGTAATATATGCGTTTGTATTCCTGGAAGTAGAAAAATATTCCTCCAATAAATGTCCATGAACTAGAGGTTCAATCAAGTGTAATGGGGTTAGATTTTATTCAATATTTGGTGGTGGCTTCAAAAAGGGTGTTCAATCAAATCGTTTGAGCCAATCAAAATTCTTCTGAATTGATGTTGTGCATGCTAACTAAAAATGCTGTTTTGAAGCAAATCTTTTACTTCATATAAAAAAAACAAGACTTTAACAGGTCAAAATGTATTTAAATGGATCATACTAATTATCAAAACCTTGTGTGCATGTGTAAATAATGAAAACAAACACAACCAGTGACATGAGAAGCAGAATCGGACTAAGAGATGCGTGAGATTAGCATCGTGATACAGTAACTTTGCTGAGCTTTAAAACATTAAAGATTCTGTAGTCTCTCATTGAAAATAATCTTCAGTTTTCCAGCGATTAATTACATGGTAGGTAGATCAATGTGTGTCATTAAATTTGATTTAACTCAAAAGCTTGGTATCATTGTTTAAACGTTTCTCAACATTATTGTACAGTGTATTATACAGTTTCAGGAAAGCTGCTTTGTTTTGAAAGGAACATATTCTTTTTTTCCTGAACGTGCCTTTGTTATTTCCGTTAAAGGGAGGGATTTCCTGATCAGAATGCTGCTTTGCTTCTTACAACATCCCAGGAAATCAGTGTTCCTTTCTCTATTAGCAGAAGTAAAAAGACTGTGGATGAAGCAATTAAATGAACACTACACTAACAGAGTTACAGTACAGCATCTACAACATTTTTTAGTATCTAATGGAAACAGTAATGAATCAAGTTTTTAAATTGATATTTTCACACAACCATCTTTTCAACATGGCACCCCTGGAGCATAATGTTTCCACCGCCAATGTTGTGGTCAATTCAGATTTTCCTTGCCAAACTTGAGCGGCTTGTACATGTTTTTTTCTCAGCAAGTGAATTTTGTATAAGTGTATATGTTGATTAATTACCTAAATTCCCAATCTTTCATACATGCTTGGAGTGTCAATCATACCTGAAGATTTTAAAATAATAGTTTGAGTATTTTTTTTGCTCTCCTTTTACAAGTTTGCTTACATGACAGAGCCAAATATTGCACACATATATGGCTATTTGAGTGGGAGGAGGCTAGATTGATTGTTTGAGTAAGGACTCCAAGAATGGCAAATGATCTGGAGACCCTTTAAATGATAAAATAAATCTTGGGGTGGAGGGTAATGCTCGAGCAAACATCAACATGTCTCTGGTTTTATTGTGCTTATGTTTGGAAATATGATTAGGTGAAATGAAGACGTTAATAGTCTTGATAAGCTCCCCCCGAACCTTGTTAAATATGACATTTGATGCGAATACACTGCATCACCCATGTGCTTCATAAATTATCAGATTTCCTTTGCCACAATTTCTACATGAAATATCATATTTTAAGCCTGAAAAAAGGCTTTTTGCACTTTTTTTGTTCAACTGTTTCTTTAACAAATGTGTTTGTATTTGAGTGAACTTGCTTCTTACCACATCTCGGGAGATCAGTGTTTCTTTTCTCTATTAGCAGAGGTTAAATGACTATGAATAAAACAATAACATGATATTAAATACATGTTTGAATGCTAAAGTATTTCAAGCTTAGAACAGCATTTAAAAAATTCAAATGGAAACAGTAATGAATCTTAAATTCTTAATTGATCAAGTTTTTGGCTGAATTTACAGCTTTACGTGTGCATTTCGAGTTTGAGAATTTATTAAACTAATTGTGCCAAAATACAACATGTGATTATGCCGTGAACCATTGAATGGGGCTTTAGATGCTACGCAATTACACATCACTGTGAGAGAAGCAGCGATTTTATTCATTTCAATTCTTCTCTTGGTTTAAAGCACAATTTTGGAATAATTTAATAGAAAAGTGCAGTTTTAACACTTTTATCTGTCCCCAGTTGAATGCATAGTTTTGAATTCTCAGTCTCGGAATCCCTGCTCTCACAATCTCTTCTTTCAGGTGCATAAACAGTGCATTCCTTGTAAACAAACAATCTGTGGGATCAAGTAAATGTGAATTATTGATGACACTCCACCACTTCCTGTCTGACAATAAATCGTTTAGCTTCAGGAAATGCACTATGTTGCCAAAAGTATTCACCCGACTGCATTTAGTCACATCTCAATCCTCATCTCTCGGAAACCACTCTTTGTAGCTATAACAGATTTAACTTTTCTGACCAGATTTTCCACAAGATTTAGGAATTTTTAACCATTCTTGCAGATCAACATTTGTGAGGTTAGACATTGATTTTAGACGATGAGGTCAAGCTCTGTTTTGCTATAAATCCTCCCAAAGATGTTCTGTCCTTAAAATAACAACTTCAATGCAGTTGGATGAAGAATTTTAATACATTAATGAAGATGTCTACTACTAAAAAGTCCAATACTATACTTAGAAATCTCTTCATCGTATGTTTTGAAAAGTAGGAATGGCTTCACCCACCTACTGTTTAATTGTGTAGGTTTCAAAAATGTTATTAATTTTTGTATTGTGAGTTTTAAACAAACATTACAAGAATTATGATCTAATTCAATTAAAATGAGAGAAAATGCACAATCGTCTTTCTGTTTTATTATACAGATGCCAAATTGGTGCCAACAGTGCCATCTAGTGGTGAAAAGAACAGATAACCCTTTGAAGAAAAAAACTTGTGATATGGCTTGTGTTTTTTTTTTTTTTTAATTCTGGCACAAAACAAATCCCAATGGCCCAAAAAGTGATTGGAACAGTGTATAAGGTTTCGGAGAGGTCAGTCACTTCCTCAGTTTTTTGATACAATTTTGGGGGATTTATGACCTTTTATTTTCTTTCAACACGTTTGATTTTTAAAAAATATTTGCTGTCGATTTTTGCTATGAAAAATCACAACATTTTGTGCAGTCTCAGGACTATTTTGGGATTATTGTGTAATGTAATAAAAAATATCTGTACAAAAAAGAATCTGGGGTTGTACAAAAGATATATATATCAAGGATTGCCACAAAAAAACGATTTAAAAGGTAATTTATTATAAAGAAAATTAAACAGTAGACCCCAGACTTCTACAAGTTACACCTTTAGCAAATCCTCCGGATTGCACCTGTAGCACCATCCAGAACATGGCCCTCAGTCCATTTTGACTCTTTTGCCCTTATCAAATCTCAAAATTTTAGTGAACATTTATATGATTTAACAAGATTTTCTTTAGCCCAGTCTAGAAAACAGAAGTAAACCTGAGGATCATTTGTGTGGTTCCAGAGATTTCTTACAGAGGATAGCTGTGGATGCTCCGGTGATGCCAGCTGTGGGTGTGCACGTGGCTTCTGTCTATTGTCCCAGGCCTTTGATCAGATAATTGCTCCTCAGACCCAGAGTTTGAAACATCTGAGTGTCGCTATGGTGACCAGCATCACTGCATCTGTTCTCTCCGGTGCCTTTTACACAATCACGACTGGACAGCAGTGCAACTTTTGAGAATATATCCTGTACGATTCCGGCAAATCTCAAAAAGGCTCAAGATTTATATTTTGGTTGCTTCCATGTTTTTGTCGACATTTCTATTTCTGATAAAACAAATAGAGTTTCAAGGTGAATTACGGGCCTGACGTAAACAACGACAGCCGGAGAGCAGTTAATGTAATTCACTAGAGCAATTTCCAACGGCACATTCCCGATCATCTAAAAGCCTTGACATTTCCATCGTCAGAAAAATGAGCATTGAAGCAGCGTGTTGTGAAAACATTCTTTTATGGAGGCATTTGTGAAGAGGCTCCCTTTGTCTCCTTTGTTTCTTGCCTGCTTTTAAACAGGGGATGAAGAAGGAAACCAGAATTAATGGCCCCTAAAGTGCTTGTTAAGAGGAACAGTGTAAAGATGCACTTAAATGACCAACATGAGCCACTATGTCTAAATTAAAAGCAAATATTACGAATGCATCATGCCCCAATACAAATGTAGTCGTACCCCTACCACTTTAAACTAAATAGGGAAGTGTTTGGCTGAAAATAAAATGTTGGGACATCACAAAGAAATATTAAACGTTTTAAAAATAAAGATTATGCCAAATATGTAGTCTGGTTAATATTTTTAGATTGTTTTGGGAATGTTTTGTCTTCATTTTGAACAGACAGGACAGTATCATGACTGGAAGAGAAGTGGGTATAGAGGGGGGATGGATGGGGTGGGGATTTAAACCTGTCCATGGCACAGGTCTGGACCATAATCCTTTAGAATTGTGTTAAATTCTAACACAAAAATGCAATATATATCCACTTAAGGCACTGGTGCTTTCACTTTTTTTGCCAGCGTGACCAAAGAGAACCACAAAAGTAAGTAGTATTGCAATTTATATGAGTTTATACAAGGCCATTGTTTTTGTTTTTTCTTTGTAAAAAGAAATTGTTATTTTTACAGGAATAATGTGCCTATTTCCCTTAATGTTACACAAGAGACTTGCATTTTGTCTGTCAATTTTTTATGTTTACATTTTGGAAAAAAAAACTACATGAAATTTCTGAATTTTTCAGATTTTTTTTTTTTGGCTGAGGTATACAGCTTAGTGGTGGTATCCTGATTTAAATGAGTATATTTTAGCTTTTCCCCTTAAAAGGAAGATATAAGGGAAGGGGTAAGAGGGAGAAATGGAACTTATTCTATCTTTGTTTCTTATGATATTGTACCCTTAAACCAACTCTTAACCCAAGGCCATTAGAAATATTTTAATGAAACTCACTAGCATTAATTTAACCAACTGCATATACCAAGTAGCAAGTAGGTAGAGTAGGTACCTATATTGCCACGTGAATGAATGAATGAAAAATGTAATACTATTAATTGAATTAACACTGACCAGTGTTAAAAACAAGTCATTTGATGTGTAAATACGAAACCAAAAATATGCTTTTTCTGGTGACATATTATCAAATTGATAATATTTTTTATATAATTTGTAGTTTTAAATTCCATTAAGACATATTTCCTCATTTATACAATTTACACATTTTATTTATTCATATGCTGTTAAAATGCACAAACTCATAAAAAGAGAGCATGTGTGACTTTTTATTTTTACATCGTTGTCAGGAGCTGCGGAAATGAACATTTTCAACACATTGTAATGCAACCAGAGAAAACAATGTCATATTTATAATGGAATTACGTTTTCAGCGTTGGCATACAGCACTATACGCTTTGTCTGATTGTTTACCTGGGAAAAAACTACATTTACGGTCTGCAAAAATGGCATTTGATGATCTTCTTGAACGCGCTCTGGAAGTCTTTATTAAAATACGCGTAAATGATGGGATTCAAAAGCGAGTTTGAGTAGCCGAGCCAGTTAATGACGTCTTTGAGCCACAGAGGCATGTCACACGCCGGGCAGAAGGGCATGACGAGGGCTTTGATGAAGAACGGCAGCCAGCACAAGATGAACGTGCCCATGATGATGCCCAGAGTCTTAACAGTCTTGCGCTCTCGTGCCAACGCGAGCTTCCTCTTCGCCTCGCTGTTCTTCTCGTGCTTGTTCTCGAAAAGAGGCACCGAGTTCGGGGTGTTGGGCAGAGGCAGGTTGTTTTTGGAGTTACTATGCACCTCGATGATCTCCAGAGACTCCCCGTCCTCCGTGTGCCTCACCGCGCCGTTTGCGCACGCAGCGGGTTTGGGTTCCACCGCGCTTTTCCAGGGTTTGCTCAGCTCTCCGTTTGCGCGTTTAAAAAGCGCAGGAGACACGGTCAAACACTTGACCCTCTTCTTCTCAGGCCTTCGAACAGTCTTGCGAATGCGGAATCTCGCTGCTTTGAAAATGCGCCCGTACAAAACCAACATGAGAATCAGAGGGATGTAAAATGCGCAGAAGGTGGAATAAATGGTGTACCAGGGGTCGTGGCTGATCATGCACGCTTCAGGGTTGGCCATGTCTTCTGCTTTACTCTTGGGCTGAGATTTCATGATGAGCATCGGTGGGATTGATATGGAAAAGCCAACAAACCAAGTGACTGTGATTAAAAGAGCCGCGCGTTTTAGTGTCCTCTTCTTCATGTAGTCTATAGGGTTGGTGATCGCCCAGTATCTGTCCAAAGCTATTGCGCACAGGTGCAGAATTGAAGATGTGCAACACAAAATATCCAAAGAAATAAAGATGTCACACGTTACCTGTCCAAGTGTCCACTTGTCTAAAACTTGGTAAAGAGCCGCCATTGGCAGCACGAGCACCGACACCATCAGGTCTGTCACGGCGAGGGATCCGATTAGATAGTTTGCAACATTTTGCAGGGATCTCTCCAGAGCGATGGCCGCCACGACGCACGCGTTTCCAAATATGGAGCAGAAAATGAGCGCGCCGATTAGCAGAGACGTGGAGATCTGGTAACTCAACGCGACGTGGATGGGGAAAGTCACATTTTCGAGTTGCTGGTCTATATCACTGTTGTTCTGAAACAAAGAGGACGTGTCGTTGATTTCTTCCATGTCTTGATGGACACAAACGCGCAAAGCTTCAGTTAGGAGCAGCACTCCATTGAGAGGAGCTCGAGCGCTTGGAGACGATGCCAAGCTTTAACATTGTAACTGACGACTTGTGACGAGGCAGAGGCATTTATATGAGAAGGGCTCGAGGGTCCAGACGTCATGTTCCCCGCGCAGGTGTGTGTCTGGAACCCTCGCGTTGCGCAGAGCTTCTGCAAAACACCGTTTTAGTCTGCTCTCATCAAAGCGCTACAGTTAGCAGTGTGCTATTTGAGCTAGAAGAAAAGTGATCTAGAATTTCTTACTTCTTTGGAGATATTCAGGTGGAATAACTTTTTCTTCACGCACGGACACGCAAACAGTAATACCCGTTGAGTGAGAAAGGGCGTTTCTGCTGTCACCTGCTGGTTGCTTTTAAGAACTGTTTTTATTTTAAATGAGCATTTTACAAGGTAGGTTGTATATTTATTCATTTTCACTTTAATCAATCATGACAATTATAATATAATACCAATATAAATAAAAAACAATTTTAAAAAGCCATTTTCTGATATTAGTTACTCGCTCACGCGTATATGTACATCCCTTTAAAAATAGTATCGTCTTTAAGGGGTATGCTTTAGTTTCATACAATGTGTTTCACCCACTGGCTAATCGGGAAGCAGCTAAATTCGGACTACGCTGTTTTTTGATTCGCGCGTTTCTCGAGATATTTGTCCCTCGGCGGTGTCCGTATTAAAGGAAACGCTGCTTTGTACAGAGCTAGCCTCTTTTTGTTTTTAGCCCTTTAGCCAAACAAGGTTAAGCTGCGTTCGCAAGTTGCACTGAAAGAAATGGCTACGTCGCTAGTGGTATAGAATATATTTGCACAGATGCAAGAAAATGTTAATAGGACAATCAGACCGCATTAAAATAGGAAGACGTGAAAATACCCTGCATTATTCATTCTTTAACATCAACAAGACGAACCGTTTAATGTTTTGCAAGTTAGATATCAGCGATTACTTCAAATAACGTTATTTATTCTTAAATTTGTGATTTGTTTGATAACTTATTTGGCTGGAACAGTTTAGTTTTGTCAACGTGCATATAACATCTACTAACATCGTTATGTGTATGGACATTTATCTTAAGAAATTTAAATAATCATTTTATTTTGCATGTATTATTATATTGCATATATTATTATTTAGCATATTTCTGCATGTAGTAACGTTACACATATGCTTTAGGCTGTTATTTTAATAAGGTTTATTTTGTAATTCATAGACTGAAGAAGAACTGGGTCATTTTGAAACAGTGGAAGGTCCTACAAACTTTCTCTGCAGAAAGTGCCGCAGATGTCTGATCGACTTGACCAGTCCTCTTGAGGTATGTTTAGTAGAATAGCTTATACTTAAGTAATTCATGTTACGTATGAACAAAAAAATTAAATTCAAATGTTTCTATTTAGTGTGATTTTCTAATACAAGTTGTAACAAGCGAGGATGCAGCCAGGTGTAATGTGTGGCATTTGAATATTGAGGCTTTGCCAGATTGGATTCTATCAAGTATTGATCGGGTATGACATTTTATAAATATATTATTATCAATTCGTTCAATTTATGTTGTTCCTCATTCATTACAAACGTTCACATAAAGTGTACGCTTCTTTTTAGGTCAACTGGACAGCGGGGAAATTAAACTGCCAGTTCTGTGGAGCTCGTGTTGGAGGTTTTAATTTCATTAATTGCTCCAAATGCACATGTGGCCTCGAAACAACTGTGCATCTCAGTAAAAGTCGTGTTGATAAAAATGTAAAAGCTGCATTTGTTCTGTCAAGACCAAGAAGGACCCAGCATCATACTGGAAAGTGGAAGACTCATGAGGAGTCTCTCAACTCCGTTTCTCATTTAGCATCTATTGAAACAGAATTTGAGTCACGTGAAGAACCACAAATCCTTGAGCCTGTATGTACGCCTCAAGTGGATCATTCAACTTCTGAACTGCAATTGCAGCTATCTGGTCCTCTGGAGAGCTTAGAGGAAAGGCGTGTGGACATTAATTTTTCTCTGGATGGAGCTCCTGATGTAGAAAGAGTGAGAATCAGAGTGACTGAGCAACCATCTACAGATTTTTCAACCAACTCAGAACCAAAACTTTCAAAAAGAGAGAAAAATCGCCTGAAAAGTCTAAGAAGGAAACAGAGGAAGAAGGAACGCTGGTTTCAAAGAGAGCAGGAAGTAAAAGATCTGGTGAGTTTTGCATTTTTTTGCATTACATTTTTAATTGAGTAAAGGATAATGAGGCGGTCACTGTATACGTGCAAATATTTCACAGAAAAAAAAACAGAACATAAAACAAATACTATTCTTTTCAATTACGAGAAATATCCTAGATACCAATTAACTTAGAGTATAGAATAGATTTTCAGCCAAAAGTTGGATTTCCTGACATGTTCCAGATGTCAACACTGGGAAAGCTTACAAATCAAAGTTTAAAGGCATACAAAAGTCAAGAGGCAAAAATAAAATGTGAGTGAAGAAGAGACAGAGCGTAACAGGCGCTGGATTGCTGACTATCGTTTATGACGTGCTATCACAAGCCAGTTACACACTTAACACTTAATCTGGAGCTCCTTCTGTCCAGCTCTTTGTAACAACATTTCAAATGGAAAAAAAAGTGTCTGGAAGTCATCAACGTTATCTATCTTGAACGATATAAACTTGATGTTTTGTGTATTCAGGCAATGAAATGGGACCTAACTGGGAGTGATGATGACGACAGAGAAGGACACACGTGTGCTGTGTGTTTAGATGTGTATTACAGTCCATATAAGTGTCATCCTTGCTGTCACGTGTTCTGTGAGCCCTGTTTGAGAACCCTAGCAAAGAACCGGCCAAACAATACCCCTTGCCCCCTCTGCAGGACTCCTATTTCCCATGTGCTCTTTCAAGATGGTAAGTGAAATTCAGTGTATTGTTCGTTGTTGCTTGGGGAAAATACTCAAACTTTACCCATTATCATTTTTCAGAACTTCATCACACTACAAAGATTTGCTTCCCAAAAGTCTATCGTTTAAGGCATGAAGCCTTTCAGAAGACCAATTACTCCAAGTGGCCACTGCCCAACTGTCCAAAGCGCTTTCGTATCTTTTGGGGTTTGTAAAATGTCCAAATATTCTTAGCTTTTTTTAAAATATATTTTGTAATTGTTTAACTGTGTGTTTTTCAGGATTTCAGCGCTATGGAGGTGCTGCTGGCAGTCGTTGGCCTTTTCCCCACAGAGCTTTTGGACTTGAAGCTTTGGATTTGGGGGATATGTGGGGCTGGCTGGTCAATATGGATTTTGTTATTGTCTGTGTTTACTCTTTGCATTGGCTGATGGCCTTCTTCATCTTCTGTGGCCTGTGCTACATCCTCCTTCTTTGATCTTCGCGTGTTACTTTATTTGCTGCTGATGGACAGATGAATGTTGGTGACTTTAGACTTCTCATCAAGTGCCTCATACTTTAGTTCCCATGTAGTTTGAAATATGCTAACTATTATTCAGGTGTTAGGCTTGTAGGAGTGTGTGTAAAGGAGGTCTCACAGGGTTTGTGCAATTCTTTGAAATCAGCATTTATTTCTGAGTAATCTGCTTACTGTATATGAAAGAAGTATTGTGTTTTTAGTTATGCATTTGTCTAGTTTTGGATAGCTTAATATATTTTCTGTTATTTAGTTGCTTGCCTGTTGGAATCCAAGGTAATTGAATGAAAATCTGCTGTGCAATAGATTTATTTTTTGTTTTATACAGTAAAATATTGAGAACAGCTCAGCTTTGTGGAGTCATTCCTGGAGCTTTCCTTACATTTCAAAGGGATTTGGGTTCAAACCTTAGGGGGAAAAAACGTGAAATGTGTTATTTGCTTCTCTTTTACACACATATTGACCTATGACGGTTAACACTGGGACTCAATATTTTTATATTAAGGATGCCTCACAGTAGGCTTCTTTATAAAAAGACTTCTAGAGTTGTAGTTATAATATGTTCCAACTATTACCTGTATATAACATGGACAAAGTGTCAGTGATGTCACCCATAGGTTTCTGATGAAAATTCAGTATTAATTTTGCCAGTTATCGCCATTTTTGAAAAGAATCACTTGTAAGTAATTGGGAATGGGCAAAGGAGGTATTGAGGCGGAAGGTTTTAGCAAAAGACAAAAATGAGGCTTAAACTTGGGAAAAATCTGCCACATCCTTGATGGCTAAACGTTTTGGGGAGTCAAAAATTGGCACAATTGAATTTAAGCTTAAACCTGTCAATCATTGCTGTCACTCAAGAAACTTCACCCCTTAACTACAGTTTCCAACCACGTCCAATTCATAAACTAAAAAATAAGGATGCCGTCACTGATTCTGATGTCATTGACACGTGACACTGCAATTGAGCTAATATAATTCTAGAGGAAATTGTTTTTAAAGTTCAGGTTTTTTCCATAGACTCATTCTGCAGCGAGCCATGTGGGTGCGATGGCCTATGTGAGACACGTGGTCCTGTTACGCATCAGGAGGAAAAGTCGGAGGATGCCCATTGCTTCCTACCCACCTTACACAGTGGGAGGGGCTTGCGTCAGCGGTAGCTCAGGATCACTCCAATACCAGACATTTAAAAAAAGATACAATACCATTGACACAATTAATTGAATATGTTTACTGTCCTGAAAAATATCAACTTCAACTTTCCACGCATTTAATGTTTGTTTTGTTGTTGCGTAATAACGATTTAATAAGCACATAATTTACCAATTTGTTATCAATATCGCGCATGAATTACTTTGGGGGCATCAGTCGATGCTGGTTTCCATCCAGACAGTGAGTAGAGCTCGAGAGCTACCGGGCCTGCGGTCCGTCGGCGGTGAAGGTGACTCTTCTGCAGGTGCTGGAAGATGCGGAGGTAGCGTCCGCGTCCTCTCTAATCTTCGACGGCACAGCAACACCCAAACCGACCTCAGTCCGTGTTTTTCGAGGAAAGTCATCTAATTCGTTTTCTCAAGGAGGCGATTTTGCTATTGGATGCGTATGCATGTGTTCTGCACCGAACGGGCGAAAGAACCGCCCCAGGTCCGCAGCCAACATTTTTCAAATCGGCAAAAGCTCGGTGAGGGATCCGGAGCGGCGGGAGAGTACCGAGAGCACGCGGCGAGCCCAGCGGGCGATGGATGACTGTAGAACGGTGAGAACTGCGAAGCCGTCATGGTTTGAACCAGCAATGGTTGACATTTGCAGTGAAAACATTGCAATTTTTCCGAAATGATGCGTTTAACCAAAATCACATATCTCATATCTGATCGTTTCGTTTGCTTATAGGCTCTTTTGACCTCGTAAATAACCATAATATTAAAGCTGTGTGTATTTTGTTGAAAAAATATTATTGGTGACTTGTCCAGTCAATGGCACACAATGTTTACATTTCTAAAAAAAATCCTGTATTAGCTTTTAGTTGTGCCATTTCTCAGCTAGACTGGTTCTGAGAGATAACTTAACCATGACAACTAGATGAGAGGTTGCATCAACCTATATATAGTTTGACCTATATTTTGCAGAGATGCTCACGTTCACCTAAAAAAAGACAGACCGAGTCATATGTCTCATTTTCAGACCGTCCAGGAGTTCAACACTCTTGTGGCCCTCCACCGCGAGCAGGTCATCTCCATAGGGGAGACAACCATAGACTGTCCTTCTTTAAGGGCTCAGATGCACAAAACCAGAATTAAAGGATGCACCGTGGCTCAGACTGCCTATCAAAACCTCATTGCAATCTCTGGGTAAGCTTTTTTTATTTGACATATTGCTGGTGCAGCGCCACCGTGTTACAAATCTATACTTTGCGTTGTCTCTTAGGCCAGAGGATGGTGAAATCAACTCAGAAATATGCAGGCTATTCATCCAGCTTCAGTGCTGCCTGGAGATGAACATTACAGAGATGCTCAAGTCCATGTGTCTGTTGGGTGTTCTGCAGCTCCACAGGAAAGGTGTTGTGTCAATGAGAGCCAGCAGAGGACAGCAGATTCTTTACATAAGCAGACAAGAGTACATAAAGCTGAAGTACTGCATGCTGTAATAATACTGTCAGTCCGAAGGTGGTGGGGATTGCAGGTCCAGCTCTTTGTGGGAAACAAAACTAGCCTTTAAAAGTATGTTCTGGCCCGTTTCAGGAAATGATGTGTGTCCCGAGGCCAGCATGGACTGTCGGGTAGATGAAAGCTCTGATGTGCCGATGCTGGAGGACCGATCGTCGTCACCTGTAGATTTTCAACAGGAATCCTGGGTCGTGTGCACAGACATTGAGAACATAGAAAGGTATGAAACATATGAATGGATAGTAAATTAATGAAGATTCCCATTGGTCCACTTTTGACAAGACAAGCCTTTCTCAACCTCTCCTCAGTAGCAGAGTTTTCTCTACACAGCTGTTTGTGTTTCAGTTCGCCACTGGGTTTTAACATATGTGTGACATTGATGAACATTAGCACCTGTTTAATAGCACCCTTCCTATTTAACGGTAGGGGAAACATTATAGAATTATAGCTATAACTTCATACAGAATTTTTTATTGCACTTTTAAAAGATGCTAATAGTTTTAGCATAGGTCTATGGTGTTTTACATTTGGATCATTAGTTTTGTGGCTAGTAGTTTTTTGCTGCAATAAAGTCTTAATAGTTAAAAAAAGACTCTCACCATCAAAAGCAAAAAGCCTGTAAACCCATTAATAGTGGAACACAGTGTGTTCAGGTGCAAAACTGCAAAGCAGTTGCTGATTCGCTCCAGAAACAAATGAAATATGCATAAATTAAACATGTTAAATCAGTGAAATGTGCAACAATTAGGCTTTTAGTGCACTCTTGTGTTATTTATTAATTATTCTTATTCTTATTATACATACATACAAAACTAATAATAATAATTATTATTATACATACATACATGCAATTTTTGTTTTATTTCAAACCTTCTATTTGATGTATTCCCCTCTCCCTCAAAATAACGGTGGGAGAAACACAGATATTTTAATACCGGTTAATAGTTTTTGCCATGAGTTACCTATACTGCTCTCAGAGAACAATTCTAAAGGAAAAGTTTGTCAACCTTTAAAATAAGAAAATATTTAAACATAACTGCTCATAGATGTGATCTAAATGTAGTATTCTGTGTTTTTGTCAATTCTTTCTAGTGATATGCGAGAAATGAGAAATCTTCTTAGCAAACTCAGGGAGACGATGCCTTTGCCTTTGAAAAATCAAGGTGAGTCTCAGGGTATGTAAACATCTCAGAGAAACCCCCAGTGGCATAAAGATTCCAATATTTTGAGTGGTGCATATTACATCTGGTTCCATTTAAAGGAACGCTCCACTTTTATTGACTCATTCTCCATCTCCCACTGAGATATTTACTAGCAATTTAGGGTTTTAAAAACTGTAGGTTTGCAGTATTATACTGTTAAGCACTCCACTCTTGTGTAATAATCAGAAGTCCTAACCAATTTCCAGCAGAACAATCATAACATCGTTTGTACATATACAGTACTGATGTAAACAAAGAATGTTTATAAATGGAAGTGTTGCTATTTATCTTCATCAATCAATTTGTCAATTTTTGATTTTGACCACCATTGCCTTCACAACAGCTGCTGTTCAACACTTGCACACAGTTTTTAAAGCAACTCAGCTGGAAGTTTGTTTCATACATCTTGGAGAACTAAGAGAAGATATGGTGTGGATGCAGGCTTTATCACATCCTTGTCTTTCCCTGTTCTAATTCATCTACCAATTTTGAAGGGTAATTATCTTGATGTGTGCCAACCACTGCATCTTAGATCCTCATTGTTTCCGATTTCTTTGTACTTCTTCAAAATCTTTAAACCTCAGTTTTTTAAAGATTATTTTTGGCTGTAGACTTTATTGATTTATGAACTGAAAGGAAAGTAGAGAGAGACAGGAAGTGAGACGAAGAGAGCGAGTGTGGAAGGACAGCCCTGTTGTCTGGGAGAGACATTGTTGATGCAGTAAAACTACCTTGACTCTTGTTGCTGTGCTCAATCTTGCCTCAATCTCAAACTGCTAGCAGAGTTGGCTGTTCATCACCTAGTGTTTAGCTACACAGCTCTTTCCGTTGCAGTTCATGACTGCATTTCACCCTATATGTGATATGGATGATCCATATTATTTATTTTTATGAAATAATTCTTTGTTTATGAACTTAAAGGATTCAATAAAGAGACAGAAAGTGAGAGAGAGAGCGAGTGTGGTGGGACGTGGCCCTAACTGTTCATCAAAACAGTTGACGACATAAATGGTTAAGAAAAAAAGAAAACTGTTCTTTTTTTCCCCTGTGTTTAGATGACAGTAGTCTGCTGAATCTGACTCCCCATCCACTGGTGAGGCAGCGCAAGAGAAGATTCTCTGGGCTTTGTTGCCTCGTGTCCGGCTGAAACGTCAATACTCTCAAGTCTTCTTTCTGGCGGTTGAACTGACTTAGTCCTTCACGTGTCTCCTTCGTGTCTCTGTCCTTCTGATGTAACTTGTTTCTGGATGGTGTCAAATCTAAATAATCACTTGTTGGATTGACTCAAAATTCTGTCTGAATACCTAAACAAAGCCAGTTGTCTAAATTGTGTGCTGTGAAGCCATATGATTGTATTTAAAAAAGCAAATGAATGATGAATATTAATATTATATGCATTGATCTTGTCATAGCTTGAGCAGGTTCTTTAGACGTCCGCTGTTTTCCATCAACTTGCTTCTGTTTTCCGTTACATTGGTTTAATCACTGTGCACTGATTTTATTTCAGTCTTCCACAAAAGGGAAATTGTAAAAAGTTACATGATTCTTTTTAAGGGTGCACACTAGTGCTCTGCACTAAACCATTGATGTTTTCCATTCTAAACTTAAAGCAAACAAACCAATAAAATTCATTCTGTAAATAATACAAATGATTGTAAATAAAACATGATATTTAATATATCTGAGGTCTTTTTGTTTATGTGTTCAGGAGATCTTTCTCAATTTCATAAACAAGCTATTGTAGTGCACATGATGGACGTTTACTCAAAAAAGAGTCTGAAAAATGATCTTTTAGAAAGCAATGGTGAAATGTTCTCCTGTAAAGACTTGTTTTCCAAGTACTCCCTACCCACATTCCCCTAAGCAACAGTAAAGCCAAATGTCAAAGTGAGGAGTTGCAGATGGAGGGTTTTACTGGAAGCAAAGGGGGATGGACAAACCCTAACAGAGAAACAACCAGATCAGAATAAGTCATTCTTCCAGATCGACCAACTGTTGTTCATTTTCATATTTACACGAGTTGCTGTTGAACACAGAGAGTCAATGTGAGTCTGCCTGGGTGTTTACATTGGAGGAATTATTCAACTGCAGGTACTGTTGCTTGCATTGCATGCTCTTGATTTAGTCTTAATGCATCGAATTCAACATTGGTCTTAGTTGTGCTAACATTTTTTTTTTAGAAAACTTAATTGTACAATTTTCCTGTTTAAAGCATTAACAATATGGCTTAAATCAATTATTTATAAAGTTTTTTTTTAATTAGCGTTTTAAAGTTACAAATGGTAATTTGTTATCAATTTGAAACTAATGTGAAAACGTGACAAATCAAGAAAAATGTGAGCCATTCCACCAGTAATGGGAGTAATGGGTAAATAACCATTAAAATTGCTTCATAAATACATTTTATTTTATTACTACATGCTATTCCTATTGCAAATGTAAGCTCTAGCATTTCAAAATTTGATAAAATCCACATAAAACACTGAACATTTTTGCTTGTCCCCAGTCTCTGTTGCTACACTTCACCATAAAATGTAATGATTAAGATCTTTTAAAAAGAACATTTATTTTGCATTGATATGTAAATCCATATTTAATGTTTGTGTCAAATACATTTATTTGCATAAATATTTATGCTTATACATGACTAAAACATTTTAGCCATGTCCGGGCTTTTTATTTTACTCATTCCTGTTACCCTGACACTTTCCCCTCCTGAAAAACTAGGGAATTTAATTAAGTCAGTTTTGCAGCATGAAGTTGCATCACTTGGATCTTATCTCAGTTTCTTATTTACACATATGATGCTTTTGTAATGGTATGCATATTTTTGGTAAATAACTAAATTTGCGGATGTTCCTGATTCTATAATAATGTTCACCATGTGGCTATTTACAGCGGGGAAAATAAGTATTGAACACGTCAACATTTCTCTCAAAAAAACATATTTCTAATTGAGCTATTGACATGAAATTTTCACCAGATGTCGGCATCAACCCTAGTAATGCAAACATTTATGTCCATAGATGAAGTTATGGGTAATTAAGTGAAATGGCACAGGGAATAAGTATTGAACACATGAAGAACAGGAGGGGTAAAAAGGTCTGGCAAGCCAAGAAAGCAGCTGGAGTTTGTCAGTATTTGTCAAGGTTAACCTGCCCCCTATTAGTGCAAAGTAATATCAGCTGGTATAGTCCTGATTGGAATGTTTGGATGTTTGTGCATTACTTGGGTTGATGCCGACATCTGGTGAAATTTTATGTCAATAGCTCGATTAGAAATATTTTTTTGAGAGAAATGTTGACGTGTTCAATACTTATTTTTCCCACTGTCGTAATACTTACCGGTATATAAAAAAAAATACTTATATAAAAAATTAATTAGAGGGTTATTAACAAGAAAACAGGACACCCATCTTTTGATTATAAAGTTACTTAAGATGGGCCAATACTTATGTATGTTTGCTATTGAAATTGGATTTTAAAATCAAGTAAAAAAATTACAACAAGCAAATAGCACCCATTTAATACAAAAGCAACACTTGCTAGTTCATTCCATACAGTATGCTAATAATGCTAGCACTACGCCAACAATGCTGCTAGCATTTTTAGTTTCTCAATTAAACTTTGACTTTTGTATGTTTAGTATTCTAGTAAATCTTTGGTTTTAATTCCAATTTAAAACTGGTTTTAATTTAATTGCTGTTTGGCATTTATCACTTGCAAGCTAAGTGTGGCCTCTACAAAGACCAAACTACAGTTAAATCGCAGTCAGATTTCAACACTTGCTCAGATGAGATTAGCACTAAGTTTTAAACTCATATCGATGTAAAATATTTATAAAATAAATTCAATCCAACAGATCTTACATCCAACAGGTGTGAAAGTACTGTGTACATACTCGCTGTGTGTGGTTATAGACATGAATCGTTCCTGCATTCCCCTCGTCCTACTCTGGACTCTGGCTTCATTTAGCCTCAGTTTGGGGTGTTTTTGTGACCACTATCCGTGGAGTCCTTGGTCCGTCTGCACCAAAACCTGCGACTCTGGTACTCAGACACGTGCCAGGTGAGCTTTTCTCCATCTGCAGATATTCTGTTAAATGTTATTGCTGTAAATAAATGTGTTTTTGCAGGGCTTTGAAATTTGATGAGCACTGGTTCAAAGCCAACTGTGCAGAGCTGTGTCAGATGCACGAGTCCAGAGCTTGCAATGTTGAGGGCTGTTATATTAACTGCCAGCTGACTGAATTTGGACCTTGGTCTGAGTGTTCACCTTGTGTCAAAAAATCTGTGAGTAATAAGAACTTCTCAAGACATGATTGTGATCGACCCACCCTTTGCAGCTAAGAAGGCTTTCGGCAAGATTTACCAGTTTATGGGAATGTTTGTGCAGTCAGATACTAACATGTGATAATAAAACCTGTGTGATTCACTCTTAATTTATCCCAAAGATGTCAGGTTGACATTGGAACTCATGTTCTTCGTTTTAGATGTTGCTTTTGCACTTTGTGCTTTTCAATTGTGAGATAAAATCATTTATTTAATAGTAAAAGAGCTATACAACTGCTGTTATCACAGTACCACTCTGGAATTTACTGAGGTACAGAGAGTGGCCCATACTTAATGTCAATACACACCGACCCAAATGTTCTTGGTCAGTTTTATGCGCTTCGATCGAAAACCCTAGGCACCAACAGAACATCACACATTGGAGTGGTGCCAACAAAAGAGTTTTGCATTATTGCTTTTCACAAGGAGAAAGACCAATGAAAGCAGGCTATTTTGATGACATGTAGGACGTAAAAGAACCACTCAAAGGCGCTCATCCCACATTTTCATAGACTGGAAACTGGAAAGAAACAGCGCTCCACAAATCCTCTCTTTCACAGCAACAGCAACAATATAAATCGCTTGAAATCCACAGTTTTTTATGTTTTCTTTTCTGGCAATGTCTTCTTTCCTGTCCTCTTTCCTGTGTGTAGAGACCTTTAATTGCTTTAATTTCTTTTTTTTTTTGAATGCTTGAGGGAATTTTTTTGCATATGCTGGAAGGCTTGGAAGGCTCGTGGTGAGTTGTCCCTTCAGAATCACTTTCAAGCTCATGAAACCCAAATGGAGGTGTGGCCTCATGAAATGAACTATTCATAACAATTATTAGAAATCTCATCAGAATTTGAGATCTTCTCTGTCTTGTCCCTGTAATATCTCAATTACACTAACTAACTTTGTTTTCCGCTATTAAAATTGGGATTTCTTTTTGTTTATTTTAGTTCAGGATCAGGTCTGTTTTGAGGCCAGCTCAATTCGGAGGGGCAGACTGCAGCCCATCTCTTTCAGAGGAAAGAGACTGTTATCCTTCCAAGGCATGTGAGATTGAGACCATGGACTGCAAGGACAAGTTCACCTGTGACAGTGGTAAATAAACAGAAGTTGAAAATGTTCTGCTCTAGATAACATGAGTGGTCACCAGTTTTCCTTAAATGTATTAAAGGAAGATGTATAAATGCAAACCTGAAGTGCAACAAGCAGAACGACTGTGGGGATAACTCTGATGAGAAAAACTGTGGTCGGTTTACAACAGTGTGTGCAACACAAAGGAAGTATGCTTTCATCCCAGGAGCAGATCTTATTGGCTTTGGGTGAGTTACTTCCTGAATTTGCAAAAGTTTTAGTTTTTTCCCCCCAATTATCCGTGGTCTGTTCATGGGAGGAGCAGTCTGCAGTGAGTATTGTGGAAGAGCAGCGACTCTACTCGAGATCCTCTTGAGTGACTGAGCTCCTCACACTATCTCTCAGGGAGGGCCTAGCAACCCAGTGGAGGAAACTAATTATATCCGGGATCTCATTCTTTCAGTCATGAGCACACTGGAGGTCCTGGTCTTAAAAAGGTAGAGATGAAATCACGTGGTCCCCAAACTGGCCAACTGCTACACCTGGAAATCATCAAAAATATGAATAGCCCGGACAAAGGCCCAACCTCACAAGGGGCCGGTGCATTGTGTAGTGGGTGGCAGCCGAAGGCACGAAGGAACTTGGTGGCCCAATCCCCGGACACGAAATCTGGTTCTAGGAACATTCACACCATTGTGAAATTGTATATTGTTGCTTTGAAATAGATTTGATGCTTCGGCGGAGGAGATGAGAGGTACTGTTCTGGATAACTCCTTCATGGGTGGGGACTGCAAAATAGAAAGACAAAAGAGGAACTACTACAGAATCCCTGCCAACATTGAGACGTATAATGTAAAGGTAAGAGCAATCACATTTGGACATCCTAGTGTTTTGGGATCCCACCCACAGCTATTGACAGACTTTCAAAAAAATGTAAAAGTCGTTGTTTACTTAAAAAAATATTTAAAAGAGCGATAAATTCTCATCGACCGCACAAAATAACATTAACTATACATAAAGTAAATGGCTAATGACAGTTGTTTGGTTGGCGAAACACTGTTCGTCCCTTTTTAAATCATGTTTCAACCAGATGCAAAGTTACAACAAGACATAAAATGGTGACCGCAAATCCAGGCTTCAGTTATTTCTTTGAATTGCAGCAATCCATTTGCTTCTCCTTTCTTTGTATTCAAAGAATCATCCAAAATGGCAACCACCAAAAGTACCTAAATAGGCTTTTCATCACACACTCTGAAACTGAAGGGTCCACCTCTCATTATTAATTAATTTAACGTGTTTTTGTTCCAGGTTGAAATGCTAGAAGATTACAATCAGCAAGAAGTTAAGGCTGAAAAAGTGAACTTGGCCGAAAAATCCAATTTCTTCTTCAATCAGGCATCAAAGGCATCTAAACAGAAGGTGTGAGTTCTCAAAAGTGTCACTTTTTTAATTGCATTCCATTAATATCATTCTCTCCATTCGAAACAAACCTCCCCTGAATTCCTTTTGTATGTAGGATTCAGAGTTTTACAGGATTCATCAAGTGGTTGCGACATCGACATTCAAAGTAAAGCCCTCCGACCTTTACATATCAGACCAATTCCTTAAGTTTCTACACAGTCTGCCTGTGGAGTACAACTACGCCCTCTACAGACAGATCTTCCAGCTGTTTGGGACTCATTACTTCAGCTCTGGGACATTAGGAGGGACTTATGACCTCCTTTTCCAATATGATCGAGAAGAACTGAAAACCTTCGGTAAGCAGACAGGATTTTATTACCGCTCAAGTGACTTACTAACAAAACCATAACTTTTCCAAAAAAAACTTACTGGATTTACTCTCTATTACCAGGCCTCGAAGAAGCACAAGCAAGTTACTGCATAAATCAGGACAACACTATCTACACTTTTTTCTATAATAGAGAATCGAGCAGCAAGACCTGTGGGAGTCATTCAATTTCAACCAAATATGAAGGTTGGGTGACTGGAAATTCATCTACTATTTTAATTAAGCTTAGTGGCAGTTACATGAAGTCTCTTGTACACATCAGGATCAATTGTAAAAGCTTCAGAGAAGTGTTTGACCTCAGTTAAAGGAGGCAAGTCAGAATTCACAGCAGCGCTTGCCTGGGAGAAGAAGAGCATTTCCTCAGGGAGCACCACATACCTTGACTGGGTCAATTCCACCATCGAAAACCCTACTGTTATCAACTATCAGGTTAGAAGGAGAAACAAAACCGTTCCTTATCTGGATTCATCACTATGGACAATAAAATTGAAACTTTCACTATTTATTCTTAGAATTGTTACTAATTATTTTAATAATAATTAATAAATTGGAATAGTTAATTCATTTCATAGGTTGCTGTTATAATGATGAAAAAAGTAATAATTCTCAAAAATAAAAAAAAACTGAATTTTGGCAGTAAACACAGAGACAGTTTATTTCAGTTCATAATACATGACATAATTCAAAGTTTGAAAAAAATGTAAATTCATAAAAAAATTTGTTGATATTTTTGCGAATTATCTATTTCTGCAAGATGCGTAACAGGTTGTAACAGAAAAATATTTTATAATCTATTGTCTCTAGTTAATTTCTGAGATTGCATCACAAACCGGAAGTTACATCACAAGTAGTAATGTACAAGCTCTTTAAATGTAGTTGCTCGGAGACATTTGGTCTCTTTTTATTTTAGCTGTTTGCATAGTCTGTATTTAAGCTAAATATAGCAGCATTTTCTGTTTAATCTTTTTAAACCCTACTTTCAGAGTCTTCAATAATGGGTTTTGAAAAAAAATCAATAACAAAATTCATGAAGGCTCTATTAATGTACATATAGAATGTGTAGAATGTTCTGACTGGAGAAGAGGCACTAGACGAGCAGGAAGAGGGAGCTTTTTTAAATGCGTGATCAAAAGTTAAGTTAACAATGCACTACTGATGAGTGTCATTGAACTACATAGACCAACAAGGAGGTGGAAAGACACACGTGTAGTTCTGTCGCTCAGCATTCCACCTCCTCTTCCACAGCCACAAATGTGCAGTTCATAGACATAACTGTGCAAATCAGCTTTCATCAGTCCATAAATATATTTTGCACCGTTCGTAAAACCTTTTCAAAATCTGTGTAAACATTTTGAAAAGGTTTTACCAAATTCAAGTTGAATTGACGGGATACAGTTGTGCTCTGGCAAATTTTCTAATTTCTTGTCCATCTTTCAATATGAATAATAACAGAAAAAACATTTTCCCACTTTTTTTTGCTTTCATTTAAAATTGTGTGAATTTTGTTTTGAATTTAAAATTATTTTGACACCATTTGTCCCCATACAAAATGTATTTTCCACTGTTGCACTAATCACCTGTAAATAATAGAATGGACAAACCTGACAAATATCTTAGTAGTAAAACATTAATTTGTCATTTGTCTAGCTCTTACCTTTAGTGAATTTGGTGCGCGGCTTCTCTTGTGCTGTGACAAAACGAAGGCATCTTCACAAGGCACTGGATCAATACATGACTGAGTTTGACTCTTGCAAATGTTCCCCCTGCCCAAACAATGGCCGGCCTGCTTTGTCTGGAACAGAGTGTACCTGTATCTGTCAGACTGGGACCTATGGAGAAAACTGCGAGAAACGGGCACCTGACTACACCTCAGGTTCACATACTTGTACTCATCCACATGAAGTAATGACACACTAACAGATAGAAAAAATCGTTTTCGATTGTAAACATTAGCAACATTGCAAATATAATCAAAGCTGTGCTTAGTAAAATTTTTATGAAAATCATGTGTATTCTCTCCTCATGGTCTCGCAGACGCAGCTGATGGGCACTGGAGCTGCTGGAGCTCTTGGACAGAATGTGATGCCACCTTAAAGAAGCACCGCACTCGTACCTGTAACAATCCTGAACCCCAGCGAGGGGGAAAAGACTGCCCAGGTTCCCACAAGCAAGAGGAGGACTGCACCATATCTATTTTCAAGGAGTAAGTTGTTCAGGTGGTAGCAAATGTAGAATAGCTGTGCAAAGTTGTTTTATATGCAAACGTTTGGGCACCCTTGTAAATATTTACTATATTAATCATTATATTTATGGATAAGAAAAAAAGACAGAGGGGTGCCTAAGTGTAGGTAGAAAAAAATATATATATGATGTTTAAAAATATAATTTGTTTTAACTAACGAATCAAATGTAGCCTTGTATCAATACACACAATCCTCCACAAACCTTGATTTTGTGTACTATACTTGATACTATATGTATTACGATAACAAACAAAATATCTAAAAATAAACTGAAATTAAACTAAACTATATCAATGTTTAAAATAAAAACGAATTCCGCGTGAACGAAAAAGAAATCCAGTTTGATTTGTCTTAGAATGTGTAACATCATACAAATATTAATTTGTGCATTTACAGCATGTAACATTAATGAGAAATTTGAGTGGTGGTGGTGGGGGGGGGGCTTTTATTACTCACAATTTTACAATATTTCTCTTATTTCCCAAAGTTTACATTATTGATTGTAGTTCCCAGAAGATTTCCCTTGGTATATCCCAGTACACAATACAAGTTGTGTGTGCCGCAATATATTGTTACAACCTCACTTAAAAGGTACAATATGTAGACTTTCACCACTAGAGGGCCTCATTTCCCCAGTATGAAGGAAAGTTCACTCATTACTGGTCCACTGAATGGTTTTGGCTTTCATTTACTCTGTACATGCAAATCTTTTTGAAGCACACACAAGGTTTTAGACAACAGGGAGCTGGTTACCACTCGCATCTGCCACTTTTGAGGGTATCAGAAATTTGAAGTGATATAATTTTGAAGTGGAGTGGCCTTTAACATCCTTAAAATCACCACATACTGTAATGTACCATATAATGTCATTTAAATTTGAACAACACTCAAAATGTTCTCCTCAAACAACATTTTCTCCTTTCTTTCCCAGACAAAATGTGTGCATCCATGATGACAACTTTGAGTCTGAAGGTTCCCAAGAGAGCAAGCTGCCACCCGGAGCCACTGGCTGTCCAAAGCCCCGTTCTCCAGCCAACAGCCACTTGAGAGTCAGCAACACACTCAGTTTTCTTACATTTTAACTACGGTTTCATGCTCTAACTGCCCCTGTGCTTCCAGATCAACAAACGTCAGTACAATTACGGCGATCATGAAGAGTTTATTTGCTACACTGGGTATGAGCTGCAAGGATACCAGCTCATTCATTGTTTGCAGGATGGCACTTGGGAAAATCCGAAAGGAAAGTGCATTAGTAAGTCGCTGAATTGTTTAAAACGTAAATACACATCTTTGAGCTTGATCACTTAATATCGCTTTCATGACAGAGAGGGTTTGCTCCAAACCCACCGTACCCAACGACATGAAAGTTTCCCCAGACAAAATGGAGTATGCAGTAGGAAGTGGCATCATGCTGACCTGTTCAGAGAGCGGCATGAGTCCATCCGGGCGTATTTCCTACACATGTGGGAAGAGTCTTGTTTGGGAGCCCAGCATTTCAAAGGAGATTCACTGCAAAATTGGTACGTTGACAGGACGTTTCTTGTAAAACTTACCAATAACCTTAGATTTTTAGATGTTTCTGTTTCAGTTCATGACTGGGTTTCAACCTATCATTAGCAAATGGTATAATTGGTCGGTCATATGCTTCACTTTAATCCTACAAAAAGGCCCAGTCACCTGTGAATGATCTACTACCTACAGTGAGGAACGTTTACCGAAAAACATTGAATTAATGACTTCATTCATTAAATGATTATGAGTACTAAGTAACTGTTCCTCACCCGTTTTGAGCTTCCTACACGGTGGTTTATGTTTCAGTTAATGACTGGGTTTCAACCTGTGTGTTTTTAGTAAATGTTTGATCATATGCCTCACTGTAATTCTCCAAAAAGTTTGGACACCCCTGATGTGAGCAGTTGCACATTATATCCACAGAAAAGCCCTTTGTACCAGACAGCCGCTGTAAACCTGGAGAGATGCATGATGGGACGAGCTGCGTCTGTATGTCGAAAGAGTCGTGCAGGTATAATATAAACATATTTTATTTATTCTTATTGCTGGGTGGTTAATACTGCTTCTGTGTCCTGCAGGACATATCGAGAAGACACATGTGTTTACGACGCTAAGAAGGATGTTGCCGAAATGATGTCGCTCTGTGCTTTTCACGCCGTTCGCTGTCAGGGAGAGCGGCTGTTCTTTATGAATAACGGACCCTGTTTGACGGATACCAAAAGTCTGGACTGGCCTAGAGACCGGGCCAGGATGTCAGTGCTGAGTGCGGTGCAGGCGCCGTGCGGTTCAGACATCTGCTACGAGTGGGAGACCTGCACAGGTAGACATCCCATCGACTGCTTTTTCATTCTCATGTTTTTATGTAAAGAACAGTTCTTCAATCTCTTTTCTTCTTAGCGTCAAAAACCTGCCAGTGCAAATTTCCCAGGGATTGCCCAAAAGATGGGAAGCATATGTACTGCCTGAAAATTGTGAGATTGCAGAGCGTGAAAAGCATGAATCTCTGCTCCATGGCCTCGATGAAGTGCAGCAACGTGGAGTTTGAGCTTCTAAATGAAGGCCCTTGTCCAAGTTAATTCTGATGTGTATCAAATATATCTCACAGCATGCTTTCAGTTGTGTATGAAAACTGGACACCGATATAAAATAGCACATTAAAATGATATCACATTTTCCAAAGTTTCTTTAATATGATTAATGTTTTAATACATAAGTTAGCTATCACTCAGTATCTTGAAACATTTTACAGTACACACACTCAGCATTAAAGGTACAAAATGTAAGCTTTTTGTTTAATAACAAAAAAGATTTGTAAAACCAGTTTCGATTTGAAATGAATGTAGCTCCAGTTCAGTTCCTTGTGGTCTACGTCTGACAACCTCCAACTCTGAGCACCGTGATCTCTTTGCCTTGACATCTCCAAGCTGCCACCTTACATTCTGACATCTCCTCAGGAGCCCCGCCCATCAAAGAGGCACACAGGTGGGTGGAGTCATCTGAGCATTCCTCTGGATCTTTACATTTACACTGTGATCCTGAAAACGCATTATAATTTGCATTAATTTACATAATTTTAGATTTACAACACACATCATGTACATCATCTACAGAGTCACATAACTGGGGTTAAAACTAGGAAAACTTGATCCATTCCAAGATAGAATTATTATTTAAAAAACTCAAAAAGAGGAAGAGAAGCGTGTGCGCATCAGAATACTATGGCAAGCCCAATGGGAGTTACCTCAAATCGTTTTCCCTCGATTACACCATTTTACCATGGTAAACTCTATTAAAGCTGCAAGCAGCGATCAAAGGGCTCTTGCACCTCAGGCGCTTTCGGCCTTTCAGTGGCCAATTTTTTGCACTGTGCACTACAACCAGTCCTTACTTGGGAGAAGCATTCAAACCACAAAATAAAGTGTCAAATCAGCAAGTTATGAGAATTTTTTTTTTTGTGTGAAAGAATTACTTTATCATTTGCTGTATTTCCCGTGGCCACCAGGTGGCGATATAACCGATAATGTAGGCTTGTATACAGATGTGTTCAGGCATGGTATATTTGATCCCAATCTTATATTGCATGTCTGAGTTATTAACAACTTCCTGTTTATTGCGAAATTTCGACTTTCGATGTCTGCTGTTCGCACATAGACAAAAAACATTTAACATCCCATATATCCTTGAGATAAAACTGATAGAGGAGCAGTTTTCTATAAATCTTTAGGAAGAGTTTGTCAAGCTATGACAAGTGGACATGTTTAGAAGTTTTTTACTTTTTTAAGACTTGGTTCTCTACACGTGTGCCGAACTTTCGGTGCTCAAGCCCTAAAAAGCTGGTGATAGCATGTTAGCTTAGAAAAGTTTATTAGATCAGATTACACCAGCAGCATTTCGCTACAACAAAATCAAAGAGTTTACATTTCCTGTTGATGTCATGTTGCAAGACCAGCAGATATTAAAGAAAAATAAAGTAACTTTAATTTATGTACCGTCACATGTCTCCCACTGGTGGCAGTCCTCGCATGAAGTGAATGTGGTTGCAGGCAAAGTGCAAGCACTGTCTGGTAGCAGAGTAAAGGGTCGTCCCAGACATTGAAGGGCACCCAGTTGGCAGATGCTCATGGTATTGACCCGGCCGGGACGCACAGAGGCACAAACATTGAGTGTTCCCCTTGTGGGTAGAGCATAGAGTGGACATTAACACATTCTTCTTAGTATGGAAATGATCTATACAATACTATGACCAATCACTCACTTGCATTCATATGGCATTCTGCAAACACATATACCATTTCCTGGCTTTTCCCATGGTTTACAGAGTAGACTCGGTTGAGTCGGGGCAGCTTCCACTATTCAGAGGATGAATCATGAGTCATAACTTAAAGAAAATATCTAATCTTATTCCATAAGATACTTTCAAACCTTGTTTGCACAGGACACTTTGAGGTGGAGGATACCAGACGAGCCCAAAGCGACACATGATTTCTGCATCACCCTCTCTCTCCATCCCCGTAGGACAGGACAGGCTCACACCCTCCCCGATCAGATAGGTTTGTTTCAGAGGTGCAGCGATAACGTTACTGAGAACAGCCGGAGGATCACAAGCTATTTCTGGAGGAAAAAAGGAGTTGAAATATGTTAAAAGTGTTAGAGCCCCTATTATGTACTTTTGAAAAGAAAATGTAGCTGTGATTTTGGGGAATATCGAGTTTTGATTTTTAATTTGAAAGTGCTGTTTATTATTGTCAAATGTCGAGTAGAGTCGCTGAAACAAGTCGTTGTTAAATCAACTCTTTTGCTGGTACGTTATGACATACAAATGTACTAAGCCCCTCCCACCACACATCCACTTGAACCCAGGAAACTGAACTCTTGTAGTTGTAGAATCTAGCTAGTAGTTGTTAATTACAGTCCCATCGTGCAGAGAAATTGTGTTTTTTGTGAGAGATTTGCAGTTGGCTGTATAGATCCATTCCACTGCAGTACTCATCTTTTGTTGTGTTCCTGGTGTTTTCCGGACGACTGTTATTGCTAATCTACGTGCACACAAATTATGACAACGATTACTTTCTCAATATTTCCAGAAAATAACTCTTATGTTAGGTTGATAATCAGTCTAAATTTGGCCAAAACTTTTTCTGTTTCATCAAATGTATTAATTTTGGTGAAAATTTTTTGTTTTACACAAATGCTTTGAAATTGTTCTATAGAGCACCCTGATAAAATGTACTACTCTTTCATATTGTTCGTGGCTGTTAAATTAAACCACCGTAAAATCTGCTGAGCTGGGGCAAAATTTTCTGACGGGGGAGTCTGGGGTTGGGAGATTCATTAGTCTGCACAATGCTGTAGTCTGGAATACTATGAGCATACGTTTATTATGGTGGTTTTCCTTGTCTCTCAAATTGTTGGTACAAAACATGTCAATCAAGCACGTTTGGCCCATAAGACCCTCCCTGTGTGATTAGAAAAGCAGTCGTGTTGGTTTGTACACTTTTGAAAGCTGTATGATCGGTCCAGAATACTGTTAGTCTACTTGGTAAGCCTTGTCGCATGCTAACTTTGTGTTAAATGCTTTATGTTGCTGTGTTTACTGCGCTTCCGATTCTACGCTCTCTGTTTAACAAAGTCTACACACGTTTAGATAAGTTCAGGAATTATGTTGTTGCCACTACTTGGATTTATGATGAATTGCGCAACAATTTCTTTAAGACAATGGTTCTTTTTTTGACAAATGTGTATACATTTAGTCACAGCTATTTGTTAGAGTACCAAAGAGCTTTGTGCTAATTTTACTAACAAATGTATGAAAAGGAATATGTGGGTCTTGCTAACAACCACAGCATCACTCATCACGAGTCACTAAACGAATCATTTTTCACTCATTGTAAAATCTGTTAGCAATAAATGCGTATCTTAAGGCAACGGCAGTGTTTTGCATAGGGTCAATCTGGTTTTGGAGACTCCCAAATCCAAAAAATGAGTCTTTCTTAAGCAGCATTTTGAGTTACAACGTCCAGTTCACTGAAAGGCCACAGACTATTTACCAACAAAATCCAAGTATAACTTTATTGATGCTCTCTGAGAACAATCCAAGTATATCCAATTACCCTAAAAGCATGGTTTTGGTGTGCGTGTGTGTGTTTACTCTTGCATTCCATAGGCGAATTCCTCCAGGTCAGGTTTTCTGTACATTCAGAGATTGGATTGCCAATGTGAGTATATCCATCTTTGCAGGTGTACTCAGCCTTACTGCCCACTGGATACATGTCCTTTGGGCTCTGAATACACAATGTAAACACATAGATGTTGTAAGGTTTCTTCTATGTGTGTATTCCTACACCCCTCCCTTTCCCCAGAATAGAGAGGTGTTTACCAAAACAAATCCATTTATTAGTGGTGGAGGAGTTTGGCATGTCTTCAATGGTGTCACCGATGGATCAAAGCAATGGGGCTCCATTGTTCTTGAGTAGAAAAATACTGTGAGTTAACAAAATTCAAAACGCATAAACATTTGCACAAAAGGTTCTCACTTGAGGTGTTCATAATCCTGGTCCTCACAGCTTCTGAGTTCTTTGGTTTCTCCAATGCAATTTCTACCTTCATTTCTTGGTGCAGGATTATTACATGCACGAGTCCTTGACTTCTGACCGTGAACGCAGCTGCTCCAGGGAGTCCAGCAGCTCCAGCCTCCTTCAATCACCCCTGTGAGGCATGACCAGGTTAAAATAAAGTTGTCTTTTGATAAAGCCACAAAATCACTAGCAGAGCATTCACGTCGACATCTAAAAACGGTACATTGCAAACGACGTCATGTCCATTTCTGTGCATTGGAGCAACATACGTTCAGACACAAGCCCAATTTGAGATATATATTATAATAAAACTGAACTGGTTTGGCCCTTGGTATAGTGGACAGTGCACCAGACGTGAATTCTGAACCATTTCCCAAACATCCCCCTCTCTGTACCCACTTCTCTTCTTGTCACCAAACTGTCCTATGTGTTTTAAACAAAGCCAAATTGGCCCTAAATTCATCTTCAGAAAATAGTAACTGAACATTAAGACCTGCAGTATTGACGTAACCTAAGAATCTCACCCGGTTGTTCCCCAAGCACATGTCCATTCTGACAGGCATTCCCACTGGTGCCTGGTCTGCAGACACATGTACAAGTGCCCTCGATGAGCAGAGGCATTCCGTTATTCTGGCATGGCTTGCAGCGACAAGGGCTCTGCTCTACTAGATAGTCCTCCAGTGCCCGCTTTAACAGCAGCTTCTTCAGCCCAGCACACGGCACCTCTTTCACCAAATCATACAGCGGACGCAACTAGGTGACAAAGTACACAAAGTACTTTAAATACCAATCAGAGTTTGTTTCTGTTTATTTAATCCTGACTCACCTTCTGTTTTATCACTTTCGGGAACTCCTTCACTGATCCGGCCCATTTGGAATACATCAGTTTGTTATTGTCAGGGTTTTCCAAGTCTAATATACCAAGGCTTGCAATAAAAGCTCCGTCTCCTCCAATAATATCGGTTTTAATTGGCATCTTATTGCTTCTTTTCTCTGTGAAACATTCCAAATACTTTGGTCAGAACTTTTAATTCTCATAACATTAGAGTAAAAACTGTGAATATAATGTGTACTAACCACTGAAACTCTCAATCATATTCATTAGCTTCACACAGTTTGTTGTGCTCTTCTTATAGAAAAGACGTCGCTTCACACGGGTGACGCACTGATGGAAATCTGTCTCTGTTCTACCTGCAAACAAAAACATGTTTGTTTGATTAAAAAACTAAATTGTGTGCTTTGAAACATCACAAATGATTGGATAAAGCCATGTGTTTATCCAACAGAAACTTTTATCTAAAACATAAAACAAGAGGGATCAATTAATCACCAAAAGCATTCATTCACCTATTTCAAGCGGCCACCATTTTAAGAATAAAAGCGAGGCTCCGGTGGGAAGAAGCCTGGAAGTATAGGTGACCAACCATGGCATTGAGAAGATGCCTGAAACTACTGCCAAGATATTTATTCATTTGTGTTCAAAATTTGGCTGAAATAATTGTTGAATCCCACAGGCTTTTTTAGTGAAGGCGAGTATTGACAGTAATCACCCCTTGGTGGCCATTTTGTTGCACTATAACGAATCCTAATTTAGTAGTATTCAAGAGAGAGAAAAATAGAGGCAAATTAGTTGACTCCAAGTTGGAGTTTGAATATTTTTCTGTTATTTTGGACAATTTTCTTGTCACATCTGAAGTACCTGTTGCATTTCCTGTGGCCACCTGGTGGCGCTGTAACTGAGAATTCACGTTATAGATGTGTTCTGTTCAGGCGTGAATTCTGAACAACTTCTTGTTTATGGCGAAATTTTGAAGGCAGCTGAAAAAAAGCTTCAGTTTAACTTCCCATACGCCTTAAAAAGACTAATGGAGTTTGGAGGTGAACAGAAAAAAATCTGTAGAAGGAGTTTGAAAAAATATGACGTGCGAAATCGGCCATTTTTGTTTTTGCTAAATAGCCAACTTCCTGTCGATTTTGGACACATGATCCATATTACGATTTAAGTCTTTGTACACTACACGTGTGCCAACTTTCATTCACCTGTGACCAACTTAAGCTGAAATGCGTTAGGTGGCACTATAAAGCCATTTTTTCACCTGAACTCCAATCTGATGTGTGTGCGAAATCAAAAATGTGCAGAAAGCCGCAAAACAATAAAACTCTGAGCAATTACAACAGGGTTTTATGCACCTCCGGTGCTCAAGCCCTAAATATGTCACAATAATGGTCAGATAATGACTCCGGCTGCAACAAATTCCTATAGCATTGAAATACGAACTTTCACCACAGTAACACATGCTTGTTCTTGATGTTCTTCCTATTATTTCTGTGTTTCTTCTCACTGGAGCCTCTCTTTCATTCTTAAAGTGGCAGCTGACGGAAACAGGCGAATAGAAGAGGCTTTAGCTAATACCAGAACAAAGAAGAGCCGTGTGGATAGATTTTTTTTGTTTGTTTAGACAGTTTTAGTTTTTCAAGTTTGTATTATTAATAAATATTGACACAAAAACTTACTCATTTGCATCATGTAATTTGCATCCAGCTCCAACAGTGCCTGATACTGTCCCCCCAGAGACCCTTCTTCCATGTAGTGTGTACCGTAGCGCTGTATGAAGAGTCGATAAGCTGATGGCTCATACGTGTTGGGTAAGGTGGCCAAATCCTTCCAGAAATCTTCAGACAGAGGCAAGTACTCGGGAGCGTTATTTTGGAACTGAGCCACCTCCACCTCATTTCTTAATATCAACAGATGGTAGGTCTTCGAGAAAGAGGAAACGTTTTAAAGATGCTTCTGGTTTTGCAGTTTAATTTATTTGCTAGAATAAAATGTTACCTTGTCCTGTTTTAGTTTGTTATGAAAGGTTTTATGATCATAACCTCCCCTTATTTTCCTTTTCTCCTCTTCATGTCTCATGTAGGACCAGGAACTGTCAAAGTACTCCTCAGTGAAATCATTTTCAACACTGACCTGAAAGTTCACAACAGAGACTTAGGGTGACAGCATCCAATCTTACAGTTACTCTTGAACAGTCACTGACTTTTAGGTGTATGATACACCTAATAACAAACAGGTGCTAGGTTGATGTCCAGTCATGAACTGAAACAGAAACACCTGTGTAGGAGGCTTAAATGAACTTCCAAGCTCTGCTACCAAGCTATGCTTAAAAAACTTAGCTAGATTGAGCATAGGGACAAGACAAAAGATGTTTGTAGTGCATCAACAAAATCTTTCCTCGATAAAGTTATTAATGGAAGATGTCTGCAATGCAATTGGCTCAAAAACCCGTGGGACCCAGGGACACCTGTATTGTTTAAACGATGGGAATTGTAGTTTGTGACTTTTGTAGTTTTCTTATAATTTGCAATTTTTTTTTTGTTTTAAAGTATAGTTTGAAAAAATGGAACCTTCACTGAATCTCACCTGAAAACTATATCTGAGTAAATTTTGCGGAAGTCTGTAGAACTCTCTGTGGTCTCCACTAAAGGCTTTCCTGCACTGTCCACCAAAGCTGAAGGTGTTAATGACACTGGCTCTCAGCTCGCCAGTCAAAACATCAAATCTAAAGAGAGATACAAAAAATGAAATTTTATTGTGCTATACCCTAAAATTATTTAAATTAGTACTTGAGATTTCTTTACCCTCTTCCAATGAGGTCGGAGTTTGGCGGTGTTTTTTGCGTGTCACAAATGACGGTTTCTCTGCTGCTGCATAGACGCTCATCAGACGCATCTTCACAATCCTGATCACCATTACACACCAGAGATTGACTAATGCATTTACCTGTTAATAAAAAATAAATAACATTGCTTGAATTTTAAACCTTTTTTTTCTTCAAATTTTTATTGACAAAATTAATTTACAAAAAATCTTCCAGAGTACAATGTACATATAGAAGAGCTTACAACAGCTAACTAGGCTATTGACGGCCTCAAGATGTAAACATTAGTAACTCTTTAAACTATTTCAAATGATAAACAATTTACAATGAAAGCATACAAATATAAACCAATGGGAGTTGCCCAAATGAATTTTGAGCCTAACAATCAAAATCCCAACAAATCATCTTACCGGATGTACACCGAAATCTATTTCCGCATCCTGCCTGCAGAGGGCAGCTTTTCGTCGGTAAACATCTCGCCTTTGCAATGCCTCGCCTATGCAAGAGCTGCCGTCAAACTGAGGAAAGATCTCGACCTTGCGCTCTCGAACCTGTGGGGAAAACGTTTTTAGGTCAGCAATTCAGTAGTGGATTGTAGTAATGCTCTTTAATCAGCTTTAAATAAGCAGCTTTTTCGAGTTACCTGTGTTTTGGTGCAGCCGTCACATTCTGACCAATCAGCGTAATTTCCCCACTTACAGTTCACGGGCCCTTCTCCCCTTCAACAGCAAACGATGCTACTGTAAGTTACGTCCAAAAGCACGTTTGTAAGTATTATTTTATGTATAAACACTTACAAACTGTTGGGCAGAAAAGTTGCCAGAAGTATGAAACTTGATTGTAGCCACATCTACCAAAAAAATGTAAATAAATAGACAAATTAAAAAATAATAGTAATATTTGTCATAGTGCAGTAATTTTCAAGCATGCGAAAAGTTGACAACCATTTAACTCTTCATCAGTCTTCATTGACATTCATTCAGAAAATATATTTTTGTTCAAGTGTTGACAATTCGTGATAATATAATATAATAATTGAAATTCAAACGTTCAACGTATTTCAGGTTTCAAAATTATTGCTACAACAAATGTTCAGCTCCTTACCTTCTTGTTCTGGATGTTGCTGATTGAACAGGTCGTGTGTGTTTTAGAAAGCTCTCCTCATATACCCGCCGCTTACTAACACCATGACGTCCCTCTCGGAAAAAAAACCCACACAGGAATTCCCTGCCTGACTCAACCACTGAACATTCAGTGCAGACTGTTTCCCACTCATGCTGAATGTCCCAGTCTTTGAATAATCTCCGGGATTAGATAGATTCACCACCATCCCTGTGTTTTTCTGAAAACATTGAGTGTAGTTTTTGTATCTGAAATATGAAACAAAAAACCAAAACAATTCAACATTGTAGTGACACAGTGAAACAATGTCTTGCCCTAATTCCTGTAGAACAGTCAGATCTCTGTCTTCAGAGCGTTGTGCAATGTTTGTTATTCTGCTCATTGACCAATCACCATGAGTCCACACAAAGAGCTAAGAACCTCTGAAAGCCCCACTCATCATGCCACAGAATACTGATTTGCCCACGGATTTTATACATCAACAAGTTCTTTTTTAAGTCGCATTGAATGTTCGGTCAGTTTTATTTACTTGAGAACTGTAATAAATTGTTGTCGGCTGCATTTAGCTACCACAGTGACCACCAGATACCTATTATATCCTATTATTATTACTCACTGGACACTACTTGGGCTATCGTACATTTATGGCCAAAAATATTACCAACCCATTCTTTACAGGGTCAGAAAATACAACACTTTTCTCTGAAAATTTTCCAATTGCAAACGTTTTAGGAGTCACATGGTTATTGATTTTGCTTACACCAGAAAAGCATTAACTCAAATGCAGACTGGTCAAAATGATTAATTATCCTAATATTTAATTGTCTTTCAAGCGTGTTGAATTGTATTTAGACACATCTGTGGCAAGTAACATTTATGGGCAATATAGTAATATAATATGGTAATCACAGCCAGTTTAAATGACAACAATGTCTGTACTCATCATATGTTGACGTCTGATTGGTAAGGGATGCCATGGTATGAGACGACTGCTAAGACAACTGGAGTTTGCAGAAACATTTTTTAAAAGAATCATCCTTAGGAGAATGTACTTTTGGACAGATGAGACAAAATTAGAGCATTTGGCAAAGGACATCAAGGCAATGTCTACAGAAAAAGAAATAGGGCCTTTAAGGAAAAGAACAGAGTTCATAGAGTCAAGCTTGGTGGAGGCTCAAATATGGGATCCAAAATTCTAACCGCTAACTCATTCATGATGACAGGAAACAATACTTTTTCCTCCAAAGGGTATGCTACCAAATTTTAAGATAAGGCTGCAAATATTTTTCTTCTCAGTTTTTGTGTTGTTCCAATGCAGTAATACTTAAACTTTTGCAATTGGAACCTTTTTTTGAGAGCAGTGTTGCATTTTGTTGCAACAGAATTGTAAGGGCATTGAAATTTTAGCCAAACATGGGAACATCGTCTATTCATTTCACATCTAATCTACTTATTAATCCAAGTTAGCATCTGCTTGTTTTTTTTTCTTGCTCAAATTGAGTCTGCAATTGGTAAACCCTGCACAGTTCATGAGTGCGTTGCAAGCTGATCTTCATGCAACATTCTTCCTGAGTGGTCGTGTAAGTAACCATTCAACGCAGACCTGCCCAATATCTCCTTACTTTATCTCGTTTGTCTGTCCAATTTTCTCTTTTGAAACTGGCATTGGATAAAAAGTTCTCCAAAGTTGACGGGTATTTTGAAGGAATCATGGATTTTTTTTACAAAACACTACTGCTGTACAAGGCAAAGTAAAGTAACTACATGTTTGGTCAATATTGAGTTTAGACTGAAAATAGGCTCCTTAACACCTCCTGAGCCTTGAAGCAGAAGCTCATGGTCCAACTGTTGCCTGGTCAGAAAGGGCAGAACCTTACCTTTTTTAGGGCCTTTTTTAGGGCAGAACAGTTGAGCTAACTTCCAGAACTTACCACAAGGCATTTTTATTTTCATATGTAAACATTGTTTTCTAGAAATCAGTCTTTTGAGAAGTACAAATTGAATGCTTTATTGAATGGTAAACATTTTAAAAACATTATTTTGAACATAATGAATAGAGACATTTTCTTTCTCAAGATTATCCAGAAGAAAAACTTTAAAGTATACAACCAAAAATGTTTTATTTATTAGGACAGATTATCGTCACTAGAGTTGGTCACTAATGCTGTAGAAATCAGGTTAGACATTTTGTTGTTTACATAAGTGTTACTGGACCATAACTACTGTCCTCAGATCAGACTGTAGAATGGAAATTTGTGTTTATCGGCACACGTCGTCCTGTGGGTGTCCCTTTTAGATGAGGTCAAGTCTCTAATATCTCTCAGAAGCAGATGGCAAACTTCTTCAAATCTGCTGAATGGGTCTGAGATTTGGAGAGACCTGGAAAAAACAAATTATTTGATTTGAAGGGATTTCCACAATTTACGTTTTGAAGAAAAAGTGCATGGAGTTGTGGTGAATAACTTTAATTTATTGAGTAAACAAAACTCAAATATTTATAGCAGTCTTGCCTTGAAATGTTGAGTTTTCTCAAGTGTTTCAGAGTGTATAATTCCATGTATTGTAAATAGCTTGAATAGTAGGATTATGCTAATGATATTTAAATAATATAAAATACATTTTAAAGCTGAAGATTAGTTAAGGACATTTTCCATCAAAGGGATGCAAAGAAATAATTTTTTTGGCAGATTTGACAAAGTTAAATGATACTAATACAACTTTATAGTTAAGCATGTAGTATTTCGTGTCTAGAGGCTAACATCTCATCTGTCTCTGTGTCACATCTTGGGTAATGTTTTATATTATTGTTTTTTTTTTTTTTTTAGCTAGTGCCAAGTTGGTTCTTATAAAATGGTCCTGGAGCAAAAATGGTGCCTGAACAACAGTCATAGAATCATATAGTTAACATTATTTAAAGCCAACAAATGTTTAAAGTATAAAATATAAGTATGATCTCATTTGCATTATGTGTTCAATATGTGGGAAAACATTTTTGTTTAATTTGTGGGAACATTTGTTTCATATAGTGAGCTATTTCAATTTATTTCGTATGTCAAAACACAACACCGAGCAAATATTCCAGTCAGGCATCCATCATGCTTCAGTAGCCAAACCTAGTCACAAAAAGACCATTTTGACCTCACAGCCAATTGGCTGTACGTATGGGCGTGTTTGTGATGATGCAGCTCATTGGCTTCTTGGAAATGGTCTATGTCTCAGATGTCTACCCCATCCCACCTTTATAAAGCAGGTGGAGTGTCTGGTGCTAAGATACTGGTGCTGTGCAGTTCTAAGGAGATTGAAAAGGATGTCGCGTCACTCTGACAAGACAGTGATGAGAAGAGTTGGTGGAACCACTGTTTGGCTTTACTTTTCCAATCTGTTTAATGCATTCAATGGTTTCTGACCTCTACAGTGTAGTTTTTGTGATAGAAATGGCACACTGTAACATTATTAATACAACCGTTTTATTCCTATATTTCTTCATAACTTATTTCATGGAAGTAATTATACTTGGATGTTCGTTGGTTTTATTTTGTTTAGTTATTACGCTTTCTGCTCTAATGTGTACAAAAAACTTCAAACCTTATTGATTGCTGACAAGTAAGAAAATGATTTGTGTCTTAAAATGGCAAGAAAACTGCATCGTCACGACAATATAAGAGTCTGTGTGTCTGACCTCAAACGCTGTCCCGGTACAAGCTCTGATGTCCTCTGGAGTTAGCCCTTCCAAAATCTCAATGAGAGTCAAACCCTTGCTCTTATCAACATCGAAGACTGCCTGAAAAGATACAACACATATCGCACTTCGTGTTTACTATAAAATTCTTAAATGTGTGATGGTAAAAAAATGCAACAGACCTTTTCAGTGATTATCCGATCAACACACTGTTTTCCAGTCAGGGGAAGAGTGCACTTGTCTAAGATTTTATGCTTCCCACCCTTTAAACCAAAGGGACAAGTTTCAGTATCAACATGTAAAGAATGAAAGTCAGGAAGGAAAGAAGTTTTAAGGCTTTGAACCTTAGCAGAATGTTCCATAGTCACCACTACTTTAGTAGCATCGCTGGACACCAGGTCCATTGCTCCTCCCATGCCTTTCACCATTTTACCCTTGACAGAGTTAGATAGTTAGAGAGAAAGTTAGTGAAAAGGTCTTTAGGTGAGAATACAATATGAGGATGAAAGAAAATCATACAGGAATCATCCAGTTGGCAAGATCTCCATATTTGGAAACCTGCATTGCTCCTAGCATGGTCAGATCAATGTGACCACTAAACAAAGGGTGATAAATGGAAATGAAACAAAGTTGTTTGCATTTAATTGTATTTTAATTCAGTTAAAGTGACACTCACCCTCTGATCATAGCAAAAGATTCATCACTGGAGAAGTAGGCAGCTCCTGGATAAACAGTCACCGTCTCCTTACCTGAAAGCATGTAATCACTCAGAATGATTTTTTTTTCTGCAATTAAATTTGCATTTAACAGACTTTTTTATTTATAAAGATGGTGGAGGTTGCTTGAACAATTGGGGCTTGTAAATACCAGTCTTGTATGGTCTAATCGTGGTAATCAATGTTTTTTTTTACCAAATTAACCACTATGAGTTATTGTCATCAATAAAGAGCCAGCTTTCATGGGTCATTCTCTTTGCTCAAAACAGATTTGATTTCCAGCTTTTTTTTCCTTAAAATCACTCGTTTGATGATATGTGTGAGCTCCCGTTGGTGCCCATGGTTTTCGATCGAGGCGTGTTGTCGAGGCATGTGTAGAGGACTTAAATGTGGCCCTGTAATGGAAAGTAAATGGTTACAATACCTGCATTGATTAAATCAGGGTCCACTTCACTTTCTGTTGGATAAGGGCCCTAAAAACAAACATATGTTACGAAACAGGGATCTAAAGGTACTCTTGGAGGCTATTTCATGATGCTCACCAGTCCCAAAATGCCATTCTCACTTTGCAGGTGAACAGTGATTTCAGGGCTTATGTAATTGCTGGCCAGCATGGGGATTCCAATGCCAAGGTTTGCTAGTATCAACATTAAGGAACAGAATTCGGCAGCAGGAGGACTCATGATTAAAATTATTCTATATCATGTAAAGGATACCATACATCCCATCCTGAAACTCCAGTGCCGCTCTCCGGATGATTCTTTCTCGTGTTAAATCTGAATCCTGCTTTACCTTTGGCTCCTCTTCTTTGCTCGACTGCACCAATCTTTTCTGTAACATACCACTACTTTAAAAAATGGAAGATTTCAAATGATTTCTTACAATTAAACAAATCTCTAATATTTTAGCTCTAAAGTCTAAAACCTTTCTTACCTCTATTCGTTTTTCATAGCTGTCTCCTTTTACCACCCGATCTACGTAGATACCAGGGATATGAATATCTTCTGCATTAAAGCTTCCAATATCAACTATCTCTTCCACCTGAAGACCAGAGCCGTAACATTTTCAAACTCAACAGGAGCAGAAACACAAAACTGGATCAGATTTCAGAAAGTTCATAACAAACTCACAGACCTCGACAATTGTAACTTTGGCAGCTTTACACATCGGCTGGTTGAAGTTACGTGTTGTTTTTCTGCCAACAAAAAAAAATGGTGAGAAACCATTCAACAAGCCTCTTTTAGCTTTGTACTATTTGGTAATAAAAATAATATTACATTCCATTTTAGGAAGGACACTGCACGTCATAAAAACAAAAATTAAAACAGTGTACAAATCATTTTCAATACCACTACAGACAGAGCACCTGATTCAAAAGGTACATTTTCAAATTACATTTAAAAATTGAACGTGAACTGCTATTGTAGACTTCTATTCCAGAGAAAGCTCCAAACCAAAAATAGCTAACATGAGTTTTGCAGGGCAGCAGGCCTCAGCACAGTATAGAGATCGAAGTCGAATGGTGGTGCCATATTTATCAGTGATGGGTACTAATCATGACAGCCCCTAAATAAGGATATTGTAGATTTTACTTCATTAACATTGTTTTGCAGAAAACTTAATTTCTATTGTCATATCTTGGGCCAACAGAGAAATCTTGAGATGTTCTCTAATTTGCCAACAGTTTAGAAACTGATAGAACCCATACCGTTTATGGTCATAACGTCTGTGTTGAAGTTTTAAAATGAATTTCCAAGGAGATACAGTGAAATGCATCAACAGTAACTAAAATGTACAACTTTTTACTTGTAAAACTGTTTAATACAAAGAATTCAAAACTAAACTCAAAGTAGACAGACAGTCTACTGTCTGATTTGGCTCTCTCAGCATCACTGCTCGTTTACATTCACGGTGACATTCAGATTTTTGGAAAGATGGCTAAAAAGCATGTTACATTATTATAAAGTGAAAATCCTGCCTGTCACGAGACTGAGCATGTGCCTTCAAAAAATCTGCCCATGCCCAGCCAAATACAAATGGGTTTAATATCCCAGAGTCTCTTGCATCTGTGTCCATTCCATCGTAGCACATAACAGTAGGTCACTTGTTCAAGGCCATCTAGTGGCCTTCCTGAATTTTATTATTATATTTTTACTCTAATTTCCCATAAGTATGTTGCATATGATGAGCTAGGATATAACGAGCTTATATATTTTAAAGTTAATAGATTTTTTTAGTTAAACGTTCAATTGCTGGAGACCTTGTTTCAAGGATAAATCCTGACACCTTGTGGACAGAGTTTAAAGACCTTCACATTTCATCTTAAATCATAAAAACATTGCACATATTGATTACCTACCTGAAAATAAGATTTCCTGCTCTGTCACATTTCCAGGCCTTGACAAGAGCAAAATCCCCAGTTATGGCCTTTTCCATGACATAATTTCTGCCACGAAACTCGCGAACCTGGACCAATCAATAACCATTGACTTAAATGTACAGTATGACATTTTATTTGAAAGACAAAAACACTTTTTCATGAACAATGTTGGAAGGGACACACATAACCAGACCTCTCTCGGTTCACTTGCAATAGCAACACTGCCATCTTTGTTGTATTTAATAGGTGAACCTCCCTCTTGGATTAGAGTACCATATCCAGTGGGAGTAAAGAATGCTGGGATGCCTGCACCGCCAGCACGGATCCGCTCTGCAAGTGTACCCTACCATGCAACATTGTATAATAAGACCAAAAACACAACAACAAAACATTAGTTTGCCAGATTTGGAAGGACATAGATAATCTACCTGAGGTGTGAGCTCTAGCTCCAGCTCGCCTGAAAGATATTGTCTCTCAAACTCTGCATTCTCCCCAACATATGAAGATATCATGCGCTTGATCTGTTTGCTTTTCAGTAGCATTCCCAGGCCAAAGTTATCGACGCTGTGATCAGAAACATCTGTGTTATAGTCTACATGAATCAAATTACAAACTGATGTTCATCTTAGGCTTCACTCCAGAGGCCTGTCTTCCTTTCTCCCTCCTTCCTGTCCTTCGACCCAACCAGATTATTTAAAGTCTTTTTTTTGTGCTCAGGAGTAGAGGACAGGAAGCGAGGGTAAACATCGGTCACATCTGGGAATTCTCTGGAAACACATGTCTAATCTTTCACATACTTTGATTGAAATCTCTCACCCAGCATTGTTGCTCACAGCCGTGATGCCTTTTACTCCTGTTTTCAAGAGGGAGCTGATTAAATTCTCCGGGATCCCACACAAACCAAAGCCTGGGATGGAGAAGAGGGAAATGAGCTGCATGGCTTTGGGAAACATTGCAACGGAGCTTGCAAATAAGCTCTACAAACAACTTTTTAGATATGATTGCCTACCGTGGGAACAAAATATATGCTATTAATCCAGAATAGGGTGTTTGCTATGTTAAAACGTAGCTAGTGGTTTAAACTGGTCCTTAGCTGCCTTGTTCTAATTCTCAACTGGCTAATGCTTTACCTTTTATAATTGTACTATAAACAATTATCCTGAACTAAATGTCTTTAGAGTGATAACAAAATGTGTTTTTTAATCCAAAGTGATCCTAGCCAAAACGTTTGCAGCTATAACTGCTTCAACACTTCCAAGAAGGTGTTCCTCAAGGTTTATGGTGTTTTTATCAGTCGTTCATTTAGAAACACATTAGTAATTCGTTGAGATCATTTAAAGATGTTTTGGCTGTGATTACCTTATTTGAAAAACGGGACAAAAACTTTTCTCCAAAAGTTGTGTGCCGAAGTCTTAAGAGAAAAGCTGTGTAGAGGTATCTTGTTTTATTCCACACTTTTGGAATAGTTTTATAGTGTTGTTTTTACCCTGTTCGATTGTGTATGTTTGCTATGTGTGTTTGTTTGTGCAGGTTCAGTAATGAGCAACAGCTGGGAGCAATCAGGAGACCACACCCCTAATCTGTCCACAGAAGACTATTTCACGCAGCTGCCATTTTCAGAAGGAAAGAGAGGCTTTCTTACATATTCAACAGTAGGAAAAAGGATGTCTCACTGTTGTATAAGCTCCCTTTTTGGCACTGTAGGAATTTATGGTAATCAGAGTCAATAATATTTACTGTCTATACTGGTGAAGTAGCCTTTAATAAAACAGACTGTGGGATTCAACATTTATTTTCAGCTCAATTTTAAACACATATGATTAAATATCTGGGCAGTAGTTTCAGGTTTGTTGTCAGTGCCCTGGTTGTTTACCTCCTCTTTGTGTTTCTTCCCACAGGAGCCTCTCTTTCATTCTAAAAGTGGAGACCATGTAAAATAATTGTATTGTTTATCAACCTCCCTTGCTTTTCTCTTCACCTGTTCATTCACCTGTTTCCTTCTTTGGATTGTACTTCACTTTGTTTAAACTACCACATCACCCGTTTTGTATTGGAAATTTGGTAGTATGGTGTTGGACACACCTTCACATATGACTTAGTTTAGTAGCTTAGTTCACATTGCCTTTTACTTTGATTCGCCATAACAATAATTATGTGCTACCATCTATGTTACGTCCACACCCTTTTGCTTTGTTCTAGCAATGGCATCAATTCCTCATATTATCTGCCTCTTTAGGATAAATGTGCGGTGGGATCGCTTTGGATATAAATGTTAAATCTTTCTTTAAAATATTATATGGCTCAAAGAACAAATTCAACAAATTGAAGGCCAGTAATTTAAGAATCATTTTGTTTTATTCACTGAACTACCACTTTCTCGAAAATACCTCCAACAAGAAGTGTGGAGCCATTAGGAATGTCCTTTATCGTCTCAATGGGATCCGAGTAAAAACAGGCCTTCCGTGACTGGGAGGTTGAGAAATGAGCACTGATGAATTCCTGTGGAGAAAAATAACACGGTACGTAAAGCAGTAAGTTTTTTCAAGATTTTAATTTTCTTCTTTGACAGAAATATCTTGGAAAAACAGATGTGGTAATTCTTTGAATCTCTATGGTTGCTCATATTAAGCTGCAAGGATTGCTTCAGCCAAAACATCAGCCCTCAGAAATTCAATTTAAGAACCAAATCTGCATTTCATTAAAGAAAAATGTCAATATGTTTTATTTCACTTTGATCAATGAGATGAAAACCGTGCCAAGGGTCTTGCGTCACTAACAGTGAAACATGGACTTTCTGATATTAGGCAAACTGGCAGTGCAAACAATGAACTATTCAAGTGGAAATTATATAAAAGTTCATTTTAAATTATTTTAATAACGTTCAAATGTTCCAAAAAAACAAAAATAGACAGTCATTTGAGGTGTTCCTGATTTGGATTTAAATGCATTAGGCATCACATTCATCAGGAAGAAGCTGTCCATTAATTTTGCATTCAAACCACTACATCGGATATACATGCATCACAGTTACATTTCTGAAAGAAGAAATGTTAGCAAATCCAAGACAAATGTCTCCAGGTCAACTTTTGTTACTTACCTTACCATGAAGAACATAAACGCATCCCTGGGGGCTTGCCGATATTACCCTTCTTCGAATAAGAGTATTTGACCTTGAAAGAAATCTCTGAAATGACATTTTTTTAGAACTTAAATGGAACCTTTTTCCAGTGAAAGTACAACCAGTGTCTACTGCGGAACCTGAATTGATCCTGCTCACTTTTAAAATAGGCCAAAGGGCAGGATTTCAGAGAGTTTGGGGAAAGTTTGAAGAGTACTTTTGTACTGTGTGCCTATAGATCAATGACCAGTAGCACCCCCTCCAACAAACACAGAGTAAACAACATCTAAATAATCCAAAGTGCATTTGTTTCACTCTAGAAAAAAAGAAATTGTTTAAATGTATGCATACTTTCTGCAAGAACCAATGTTTTGGGTTCAATGTTTGAAAACTAAGACGACATGAAATATATAGTTCCAGCGAAATCCTGTGTGAAAGGTGAGCCTCTTTCAAAAGGTTTGACAGCTGCTGAGCCATTTCCCTAACAGCAGTTAAAACGTTTCAGTCCTGACAACTAGCAGTTAATTTTCTCTGAGCCTGCTGTTCATCTTCCTTGATATTTACTCAGCTATATAAAAAAGGCTGATAGCACTAAATGTACACAATTATGTTTATTATTGCAAACAACATAGTTATCTAATTCTGTATAATAAAGTTTGCCTCCACAGACTAAAACGTGTAAAAATTAAGAATGAGTTTGTGGGTTTTGAAAAAAGTTTGCAAGAGAATATATATCTCGTAATATAGTTGGAATCCAATTGATCATAAATAGGGTTTAGGAAATGTACTGGTGCCCCTCAGTTTCTGAACATGATTTGAAAGTTTTTATAAAAACAAATAATTTCTGTTTTAAAATGAATGCAATTCCAGTTAACATCATGCTGCCTCCGAGTTGCAATCCTACCAATTTGGTGTGTGATTGAATTACATAGCATCTATGGTGCCAGTCATTGGTTGAAAACTTATAACCTTATCTGAAATATTAGTCATATTCTTTAAGGATAGTTTCAGAGTATACAGTTCACACTAAAAGTAATGCTTATGCTGTTGTAACTGCTCAAAGTTAAAGAAAACATCCAGTTTCATAATTAATGTGAATGTTATCTCTGTGTATTGCCTTTAAAAAGAGTCTACTCAGAGTTGTTTAAATGATTCACCATTCATAATAGATATGGAATAAGTTTTCCCACTATTGAGTGCAAGATCCGAGAAAATGTAAACCTCCTCCTCAAACACTGTTTCCATTTGTTTTGTGTTGCAGAGGCACTTTGAAAACAGTTTATTCATTGGAGGGGATTAATCTTTTTTGTTAAAGATTCTGCCAGGATATTGTCCCAACCTTGTGTTTTGTAATGGGGATGGGCACTGTATTTCCAATAGTAATTAATTGACAAACGATAGGATCTCTAACTACCAATAGTTGCTGAATTACCGTACCTTGTATAAAAGAAGGCTTTGGAAAAAGAGGCGCTGTACGAATCATTTGAGATTCATTGTGAAAATAGGACAAAATGCTTATTAGCATATGGTGCTGCTTTGTAACCTTTAATGTATGTCTACTTGTAACTGGGGACTTACAAAATCAAAGAATAGTACTTTCATTTACATTATAGAGGTACTTTTTAACTAATATTATTATCAGCACTGTTCCTCTTAGCTTGTTCAATGTATCTAGCATATTAAACTAGTTTTGAAATAAATTACAATTTGTTATGCACTAATTTAAAAAATATATATGATAAAGAACAGCAAAAATGTCTATTATTACAAATCCCAATCCAGAAAATCTGGCTCTCACACATCACACCCCACCCACCAATGCTGCGGCACCTGCTTCCAAACTTCTATGAAGTGCCTAAAGCGACATTTTGATGGAGTATATTAGGTTAGGATAATAGGAATAATTATTTTTATACGTTTTGCAAAATGCTAGTTTGAATCTAGTTCATCCAATTGCTTTCTCTTGCCCAAGCAGTGTTAAGGTGGCTTGTAATTATATTGGGATTTATCTGACTTTATTTTTAACTTGTTATACATAAACATCTGCATGGTTCAGTTCTTACAGCAAAAAGTAATCTAGGCATTCATTGGTATCAATCTGCAAAAATAGCAATGGATGGGATCCAGAAAGATGTAGTGCATTTCACTACATTTTTCTTGATCGCATCCATTGCTATTTTTGCAGATTGATAACAATTAAGCTGCCTAGACTACCCCACTAAAAGGAGACCCTTTTCCGTGATCCCTTAAAAAGTTTTGTAAGGACATGCCAGATTTGAAATGTTTAACATTTTAAAATGTTTTGTTCTGACATGCAACTTTGTGAGGGAGGTGAAAATGTTTTGCATGAACATATGATCTTTGTGAGGCAATGCAAAACTGTTTTGCAAGGTGCAGAAACTGTGATAGAGAAGAGTTTGTGAGGCTGTAAAAATTTTGTGAGGTTTTGCAATGGAATGCAAAAAATTTTGAGGGTTCAAAAATGTTTTTAGAGATTGTAGAAACTTTGTGAGGGAATGCAACAATGTTAGCGAGGGTGCAGAAATTCTGAGGTAATGAAAAAAATGTTAATATATAGTGCGAAAACTCTGTGAGGTAATGGAAAAATGTTTTGTGAGGGAATGCAACAATGTTAGCGAGGGTGCAGAAAGTTTGTGAGGCAATGCAAAAAAGTTTGGTGAGGACATGCAAACGTTGAGAAGAAATGCAAAAATGTTTTGTTTTGCTTTTCTGGTGAAAGTAAAAAGAAAAGTAAAGCTGCCTCATACACTAGTATATTTTACAAAGACTGTTATATAGTAATTTAATTTACATCTGCTATTGTAGATGATATGATTTTTTTTTGTGATTGTAAACCTAATTTTAATGATTCAGTGTCATTTTAACAGTTTGTGCAACTTTCTAACATATTTTTGTTTTCATATCCAATGTTTTTTGGCTACCTTTTTTGAGGACTAGATAAAATCTGTCCCATGATGAATCTGACAAAAATGATTCTACTTGAAGCCTGCTTTTTCGATCCTTGCATATTCTCCATTGAAACTATTCTATTGCTACGTGCCTTTGCTCTTGCCTGAACTCTAAACGGGACAGTGAGACCCCTCAAACAACACGTGCCCCACACTACAGTCACGTGTACCGTTCAGCTCAGCATTGTTTATCATGTGTGTCAGCGGTACTTTGTATATATGGAAAAAACACACCTTCACAAAACATACCGTCGCCATTGGGAAAGAATTAATTCCGCTGCGTCGTATAAACACAGTAACAGCATAGAAATGTGTTGACATGTAATGATTTGTTCATATTTGCTGTTAAAATGCTTTACTGTTATACGTATATCGAATTTAGCAATATAACCCGCATTTCCTCAGGTACAAATTCACGTAAAATCGACGTTACATCCATGCACGTGCCAGATTTCCTAAAGGGCGACTTGTGGGATAGCACTTGTGACGCCTGCCAGGGCGGAGTCCCGTCTGCATTTCGTACATGCAGAGAATCGTTTAGAAACAAGACCAGAGTGTCAGAGCTGCGGGGCAAAGGGGACTACTTTTAAAAGCTTCCTGCGCAGGGGGCTTCAAGGAAAATGAGCGCCTTTCCCTAGAAACGGCTCGCTGGAGGTTGCAGCCTGATATACAGAGTTGAAGCGAGAGACCCTGTCGCCAGAAGCAGAGGACATGCTTCAGAAGTAGCCAGAAGGATAAGTTACAACATCTTATCTAAAGCACCCACGGAACAATAATCAAAGCGACGAATGTAATGATAAGTGGAAGCCAAAGCACAGCAACAAACCTGAAACAGCACTTATACGGTAAGTAAATGTTAAGTAATGTTTAAAAAGTAATGTTTTATCGATATAAACTCTTTAAAGAGTAAACCAAAACAAACGTACATTGTGAAACCACCTGTGTTTTTGGATATGTGTGTGCACGGTGATAAAGTGGAGTTTACTTCATAGCTGAGAAATAAAAAAACTGATGGTATGTCTTTTTCATAAAAACCTAATAAAAATACAGGTTATAGTGCACTTAATTTATAATTCAGCTTTATAACGAATATATTGTAAACACTTTAGGCAGCTTGTCATGATTGCAACACGTGTGAGTACAGTGCGCGGACTGGGACATCCATGTTTTCTTAGTAAAACAACATTTTTTTGTCGCACTGTACAAAACCAACTACTTTTCCATAATTGTTTTTATTGGGGTCTCTATACTTTCTAACAGAGTAGCATAAACACATCAAGTTAACATTTTGTAAAAATAAATCGAAAATTATTTAGGTCAAAAATACGTGCCCATTCATCCCTTCAGTGCAGATCTCTGCAGACAGTCAGAACTCTGCATCATCTGCAGAGTACTGCTAAAATAGTGCTAATCCTGATGTTTATTAAACTGTATTTTAATGCCTTGCTGTTACAGCAATGACACTTCTGAAATCAGTGTTCGGGTCAGATTGGTTAGTGGGTGGGAGAAGGAGTGAGTGGGGTTTTAGCTTCCAGAAAACAATATCGGTTTACATTTTGCATGAACGAAATAATTAGAGCTGCCTCTTCCTATAACATGCAAAAATCTCTGAAAAGCTGATTTCCCATTATTTTAAGTAGTTTTTAAAGGTTGAAGTTAAACTGTGCAAGACTCCTGGGAAAGGGTAGCCTACTTGTGACTAGAACATCTGATTTAGACATTTTCGAGTTGGCTTCGTATTACAACCATTTCAGCAATTGTTACTGTTTTAATATAAAAAGATTTATGATACTTCTTTTGATTTAAAATAAAAGCACAGAATTGGAAATGTGCAAACATAAAAGATGAAGTGGAATGCTGCTTCACACTAGGTTCTGATATCACTGGGGTTTAGTGCCACTCCAGATTTTCCTTTTTACTGCAAAAATGCTCCTGGCGATCAAGTAGATTCAGAAAAACAACTCTTTTGACTTTCAAGAAACTCCCGCAGGCAAATAGACACACTTGATTTCTTTTGTGAGAGAAATGCGCATGATGAATGCGCCTCTTCTGTCATGTCATAGTTTTTTTACAACTGCGTGTTCACACATGGTTCAATTGTCAAGTGGTTCACCTGAGTTTATTATTAAGGTTTTCATGCACATATTTGTTCAATATCTGCAGCTTGTTTTTCTGGATGATCTGTCATGTTAAATAAAGGTTTGTAGAGTGATGACAGTATCAAGGTCGTCTAGGGAAGCTTTTTATCAGAGACTCAGCACACAGTTATCAACTTCCTAATAATGCATTATGACTTCACAGGACAGGCTGTACCCTCTTTATCAGGAACCAAGCCCTTGACTCTGAGTGTGGATTTGTTATCTTTGTACTGCTGCACTGGGTGTGATTGTGAATGCTGGTTAAATCTAATAGAGAGGCGCTGAGAGCCACACAAGGATGAAGTGCTCAGTCAATACATGGATTTCTGAGAAGATGTTTTCCAGAAGCAAACTGGAGAGAAGCCATGTTGCAGTGGAGATATATTTCACAACCATTGGCTCCATCAAGCCTTTGGCTTAAAATGGATGTCAGAGGACTGTTTACTGTGATTTCGTAATCCTGCCATTGGCCTAGAATGATCGGTTACCTTGAGGAAATAATATGATCAATTGATTTTTTTACGTAAAGGATGAATGAAAATTAGCATGAAAACTAGCAATCAAATGAAATTAGCATGGAATATGTATATGACATCTGGTGTGAACGTTTAAGTGATTCATTTAAATCCTTTTCTGATTTGTTAGGCTTCTACAATTGCAGTTTAATGTGATCTAGTTACCTGGATGCAAGGCAAAACAAAAGGCACCTTTTGTCCCTTTCAAAAGCCATTGTCTGTATTTACAACATGTTCTCTGTTGATTCCTTTTGATATAATGTTTATTAAAGGTACAATATGTATAGATTATTATTATTATTATTATTATTATTATTCTATATATACATTTTTGGAATGGTAACTTTAAATTTGTAAAAGCAGATATTTTGGAGTTTTAAACAGTATAGTAAATGGAAACTAGCATATAAAAATAATCTCCCTTATTGTTGAACTATAATTACATAGCATCCGGTGCATTCTGGGCTGTGCACAGTTAGTCATGACAAATGGTTGGTATTTGTTTGGGAAATGTAACTGTTATTAATTGTGAGTAATTATTTCCATTTTCTGTGGATGGATTTAACCTCTTAAGCCCGAGAGTCCCCGGTACCGGGGACTTGCCCCCTTGTGCGTTACATTTTCACTCATAGCTCACGAACCCTGAGAATAACCCACACATATTAAATACTGTTGTGTTCAGCGGAAACTCCTCTAAAAACGTATCTAATTCAATTTCATTTCCGTTAACCACAGCTCGAACGCCATGCAAATAAACAACAACATGTCCGGAGTATAATTCATGACCACGTTTTTGTTTATGTGCGATATGTATCCACAATATAAACGGAAACACCAAAACCATGGCATTAAATGAAAGCTAACAACCAGCTGAATCCAGTGATATGCAACTCATTAACATTGCATGAAGTATTTCAGAGCAGGGAGCGAAAGTTCCACGAAAAAACGCCAGCGAAAACCAAGCAAGCATGTAAATCTTGTCTTACCTTTGCCGTTTTTTCAACAAAAAGTTATTTCCATAGCGATAAAAGTCCGTTTGTTGTTATGTCCGGTCGATAGCTTCGCGAAACGCCATTTTGTGTTTTTTCTGTTGCTCTGTGGCCTCATTACGTCACCAAATATGGAATGACTCCCCGTGCGTAAGAGGTGGTCTCTCCACGCTGCGCGTCGTGTGATTCGTCGGCGATCCCGTCAGTCTCAAAATGGTTGAGCTGATTGGTTTCCATAGAATCAGAGCTTTCCATCGATATATAGATCTCCCGGATTGGACAGATGGTCGGGGGGTAGGGACACGCAGAAGCTCGACGTCGAAAGCGTTTGTGAATGAAAGGTTCCCAAAAGCGCAGCAAGATGGCGTAAATGAGCTTCTACCCCCCTTTTACAGCGTTTCTTTAGGAGTTTTTTTTGCTGAAATCATGTCCCATAAGCAAGAAAAGAAGACTATGAACGTAGCTGAAGCTTTGGACAAGATTTTTTCCATATTTCAATTATTGTGCCAAATTGTGCCAAACTGTGCCAACATGGATTACGCCTGAACTTTGTTCAATCAAAACCTTTACAGAATATTAGTTTCTTGTAGTATGAACACCAAACTTGCTACAGATGTCCTTGACATGTAGTGGTTACAATTGATTGTGTTTATTTGCTTCGTTATAAGTAAAATAAGGAGATATTGGAGGAAACATGTGTTTTTTTTTTTAGGCGGAGTTCATTTTTTGGCCATTCCAACATCAATTACTCTTACCCAGTGTTCTTGACTGTCAAATTAACTCATCCACACCACTCCCCAAGAACCTATCTTCATTTTGATACCAAGATTTGCAGTTTAGGCCTTGTAAAAGCTGAGAAATGCCTTAAAAAGTAAAAGTATAGGATTTTCGGAAAATAGGCCTCAGGGCTTAAGAGGTTAAGGCCTGTCCTGTTGCAGCTATGGTTTTCAATCCAGGAGCTTTCTCGCACAAAACTTCGGATTGGTGTGTAGAGGTCTTTAGTTGAAACATACAAATGAAACACAGTACTTTGTTGTCTGCAGGCTCAGAATGGTCATAGCTAGCCATATAAGTGTTCATGAGTAAACATGTGAATTCTTTAACGTAGGTGAGAATCTTCTCTTTTCACTTGCTGTGTGGGTATGCACTGAATGACCAACCATGGTGCAGGGAATGTAATTTTTTTAATTTAAATTAAACTTAGTACATGTTTTAGTTGTGTACCGTTTGCATTTTTATCAAATGACTTAACTCTAATTTTAAAATACATGCTATATGTTCATGATGGTGCATCAATGTGTCACTTTATAATAATTTTAGACATTTTAAACAAGGGTCTTTGAGGTTCCCCTATGGTACTACACAGAGTATTGGGATGATCAAAAATGCAGCTGGACAAGGGACGTTGCTATAGTGACGCATTGCTGTCACTCACATGTTTTTACAAGATAATTATGTAATTTTTACTCGTCATTTTAATATCAGATTGTATGCCGTTTTTACAAGAATTTTAAGTTGTTTGTATGACTTAATATGTGGTTTCAAAGAACATAATTTAATAAAAATAAAATGTAATGTGTGTGACTGCTGAGCTACTAAAAAGGGGTAAAGACCATTTTAATTTTGAGGTGATCCACCCAGACTTATGGGTTCTACGAAAGAAAATCAGAGTAGAGAGAAAATAGTTAATGGTCCCGATGATAATCTACAATGTCAGATTGCACATTCTCGACTAGAATCATAGACGTTAAACATAGAATCTGCCTACTTTCCTGGTCATAGTGCTCGATGTTAAGACTTCATGTGTGTGTTTATTTTATTTTCACAGGAACTGTATCATGGACAAAGTGCTTTTGATCTGTGTCTTGATCACTGCTGCTGCAACACAGAATGTGCCTCCTACAACCAAAGGTATTGATTTAATTTACAAATGTAGCCATTTGCACTCCTGCTGTGTGCCTTGGATGGGTTTAATGTGGAACATTCACAAAGTATGGCAACACAGGCAGTTAGTTTTTATGCAGACGTTTTTATGTACAGCGTTCTCTCCTAACAAGCCGACAGGATGTTTTTAAGGAACCCTCCCACTGCTCCCCCTTTCTGACTCACAGGGAGCTATTGTGAAACTCCAGATAGCTTTTTTGGCTTTCTGGACCACTGCATACCAATTTGCTATTATATAAGAAATGCATCAAATTCTTTAGCCATGCAGACTGTTCTGAATCAGACTTTCATTTTTGGAATGAAAGAAACAGCCGATTGCATCATCATATTTTAAGCTTGAATAAGTATTTAATGGAATATATCTGGGATTTATTATAGGTTATACGGTGCACTTGTGGTAAGTGCACTGTTTTTGGTTCTGCACAAGCCTATTTTAAAGTACAGTCCATTAGGAATCCATTTGAACACTGTTGTATGTTTTTCCTAGAATGTGTTAAAAGTGGGCTGTTGCATGTGGAAGAGTGGTTTGATTTATGTAATGCCTTGTGACATTGAACTATACATCCGTTTCTATGGGAACGTGATGATGGAATTCTATCTTTATCTGGTGGAAGATAATTAGTTAACAATATTTTTCCTGAAGAAAGACACTGCGAGATGCACAGCCATTTCAAAGCATAGGAAAAAAAAATATAGGGAAAGAGTATAAACCACATACATTTTTGTTGTGGAAATAAGTTATTTTATCCATTTTTTACAGTTTTACATCACTCTCCATCTCCACCTTATGATACTTTAGCATAGAAAGCTCAAATGTAGTAAATTTGGCGTATCTTAGCATTTAAAGCTTGGCCATAACAATTTTAGCATAGCTTTTTACCGTTTAACATCACTCTCCAACTTAATCTGAACATAGCTTAGCACTGGAAGCATAGCCAGAAACCCCATTTACTTTTGTAAAAGTGTGAAGACCAGAAAGACTGTGCAGACCAGAAGCTGTTATGAGCTAACTACCATAAAGGCTTAAAAAAACCTCCGAAAGTGGCTATACATGCTATAGATTCTATCCTAAAAGATAGTCTATCTGCTCAATCGTCATATTTTCATGGCTGAATCATATTGAATTATGAAAAAAGAGACTACGTGTTTACAAATAATGCTGCAAGACTTTTATTTCTATTAAAGTTAGGTACCGAGTTTTTTTTTTCTGGAAAATGAAACCGAAGACGCAAGCATCTGAAGTAAATAACCAGAGCATGAAGAATGTGTTCTGGCCTATAAATAAAACCTCAACTGTCGTTCCGCTCAAACAGCTCCAAGATGAATGGCGCCATTGGGAAGTACACTTAAAGTGATCGGTTTGCCTGAATGACAAGTTAATATTTGATCAATATTGCCATCTAAATGCATGGGTGAAGGTTTTCTCAGAGCCTGGAAAAGCTCCTTGCAACTCAAATGGGTCTACATGTGAAAAATACCAGCACACATTTCCAGGAAAATACAGCTGACTGTTACAGCCCAACTGGGATTGATGCTATGTCCTGTTAGTCCTGAGCTGGTTTAAACTAAGGACAGACACAGATCTTGCAGGTCTCTAGAGCAGTTTTTTTTTAATACATGATGAATTCCAGTTTTATTTTGAAACAAGTATGTGGTTAGCCATAGTAAAATGTAATTGTTAAATCACTGAATTCAAAAGTCATTTAGGAAAATTGTTTACATCCAGATAACCTCCTTATTCCATATTTTTAGAATGCAAGTAATGAAAAGGAAAGTTGAACCAAGCAGCTTTGGTGATTTTTTTTTGTGATCTCCTTTGCAATGTGTGAAATATAAAGGTTAAGAAATATAGTGTGAATTTTATCCTGAAACTGTAGATAGAAGGAGAGTTCAACCTCCTCTTAAGAGAGCTTTCACAATTTCCAGATCAATTGGGGTTTATTTCATGATGCCGCTGTCTCAGTTTGAAGCCTTGTTACCAGTTTTGGAGAAATAAATCAGTATAAAGACTACCACCCATTTCCAAGAACCAGTTGATTCTGAAGAGAAGCTCTCTGTTTCCCAGAAGCACACAAAGATGTTCTTCAAAAGCAATTTAAAAAAATGCGAACAGCACAAAAGATTTAAACCTGCTCTTATTGGATGAATGTTGCACCAGTAAGTGTAATCAACACAAAGAAAGAAAGAAAACAATTAACGTTTCATGGTTTGTGTTCCAATACCTTTAAGAAAAAGAAAGTAAAAGGGGATATTTCAGTTGCAATATCTATTAATACTGTAAATGTAGCAGCACAGGCACAATAAATATTATTAAAAGCTTGTAACACTATTTCAAGAGTTTGGTTCCAAAATGCTTTAAATACACAAATATTAAATTAGGAAAAATGTGTTTTCCTCTCCAAAAAATTATTTATTTCTATTTCAAACTGTAATAAATCATAATGAGTCTCTAATACAACATTTATTGAATGGACCATTTTATTCCATCAAAATGCTACAAATCCATGACTGGTTTTCTCAGTAAATTTTTGGTAAAAAAAAAAAGAATATAACGAGTAAACATGGTTTGTGTTTATTGCAAAAAAATTAATTCAACTCATGCATTGTTGTACAATGTAAACAATCATTATTGAACCAAAGATGAACTTACTCAGAGCTGCACAGAACGTTCACGGACACGCTTTACAGAGTTCTGCAATCTGCCTGGTATCTTTCCAGCAGCTGAGTTTCTTATATTTATAAAATCTTTTTGGTGCTGTGTGGCTTGGACTCAAAATTGTTAATTATTCCTGAAAAATAGTTGTTTACGAACATAGTAGTCTTGATAGGAGAAAAGTTCATTTTGGTGCTAAAATTTGTTAAGGTTTTTAAAATGGGATTTTTTTTTTAGCCAGACCTGAATGATTGATTGATTGGTTGATTTAATTATTATTTATATACTATTATGGTTTGTACCACAAATGCATTTATATACTGTAGATTTAAAGGTTTTTCTTCTTTTTTTTGCAGATCAGTCTAGGCCTCATCTGACCCGCTGTTTTTCCAGAGAGCTGATAACTTTCCGTTGTCAGTGGGAGATTGGATCTTTTCAGAACCACACAGAACTCAATGATCTGGGTCTTTTTTACATGTTAAAAAAGTAATTACAGCAAAATGTATATTGTATACAATCACTGTTGTACAATAATGACTAATAACTTCTTGAATGTGTGCAGGGATTCAAAGAAAAATTGGACAGAGTGTCCGAGTTACAGCTCCTTAAGGAACGAATGCTACTTTAACTCCACTAATACCCTTATATGGCACCATTATGCGATCCAGCTGCGAGCAAAATCTCTGGATGTTGTTTACGACGAAATGTCCTTCACGGTAGAGGACATAGGTAAGCCATGTCACAAATACAAACCTCAGCTTTAGTCTCAGGTTTATCTTTCTTGGCAGGCTTTCAAAAGGACACTGGCCAATGACAATTTAACCACCTTATTCATTCATTTTCCAACCTGTTTTATTCCCGTTTCGGGGTCATGGGGCTCTGCCGGTGCCTATCTCTAGCACACACTGGGCAAGAGGCGGGCATCTTGGACAGGTCGCCAGTCCATCGCGGGGCAACATTCACTCACACATTCACACCTAAGGGAAATTTAGATTATTCCATTAACCTTACCACATGATTGTGGGGGAAACCCGCGGAAACCCATGCGAGGACCTACTGGTGAGCCTCGAACTGTCAACCTTCTAACTGGAAGGCAACAGTGCTACAGTGCAACAGTGCTACTAACTATGTCACCGTGCCGCCCTTAACAACCTTAAACAGTTGATGTAGTATTTTCCGTAGCCTGCAATATGGGTTATACCACTGTCCTGTACGCAAAGGGTTTTGTATGAATGAGACTTGCATTATTTGGGAGTCGTTGTAAAATCTGGTAAAAATAAATGCCTATTGCATATTTGTCAACTTATTGATTACTCCGAAAACCAATAACGAAACATTCAAAATCAAAACAGGGACTCCTTAAGAGTGATTCGTTTTTGGCTTCTTGATGCTAAAACGTTAAGCTCCTTAGCTCCAGCAGCTTCTCTATCCTGCCTGTCATATTGATTACTTATTTTTGCTTCAAATCTCCTGGAAAAGCCTAACATCACTTTTGGTATTCTAGGAAATTCCAAGATTTTTCATTGTTCATTGTTTTTGCAGTTTTTCCAGATCCACCAGTAGGTCTGAACTGGACCCTTGTGAGCATGGGATCTACTGGTTTAATCTATGATGTGCTTTTAAGCTGGGAACCGCCTTCCTCTGCTGCAGAGCATGTGAAGTCCGGATGGATTCTGCTGGTTTATGAGACGCAATACAGGGAAAACAATTCAGACCAGTGGAATTCAGTGAGTTTCATGACCATCAGTCAGCATGACCTTACAAACCAGCGGTCCCCTTTTAAACCTTGTGGATCAAAGAATATTAGCGTAGCCATGATGAGAAGTTTGGTGTAGCTGGATTACTTGAGAACAACTTTTAAAGGTCATCCATATACATTGAGATGATCATGAGAAGAAAACAAGAAAAACTAAATGCACTGCTAGGTAATAGATGCTATTTTGTTTTTTGCTCCTTAGAATCTTTGCTCAGGTTATTTCCGAGAAAGCCTGTGAGTCATGGAGAAAATTGTGACATGCATCTAGAAGACACAATTAGACCAATTTAGGAGCTCATTATTTTCGAGTTCACAGTGTTGCGCTGTTTCTCATCCCTGTTTATTTATCTGCAGTTGGATAATGGCAAAGACACAAAGGCCAGCATCTACGGTCTGCGCAGCAACATCGAATATGAAGTGAGAGTCAGGTCCAAAATGAGAGGCTACAACTTTGGAGCTTTCAGTGACTCCATTACCATATTTGTACCCAACACAGGTTTGTTTGAAATCACTTTCTATTTTGGTTTCTTGAGAACGTCTTTTAGTTTGTGATGTTCATGCTTTGTTTTAATTTTTAGAATCAAGAGTTGCCGTTACAACTGTGCTTGTCTTCTGTGTTGTTGGAATGGTCATCACCTTGTTGCTGATAGCAGTTTCACGACAACAAAAGTAAGTGTCCAACAACGCAATTATCTCGGACCTCACTGAAATTGAAACAATGGGTGAGGGTTGAAAGTTTGAACCTTCATAACTTGAGTGTCTGCTAAGGGGTTCGTTTCAAAATCCATTCTGAGACGTGTGTAAACCTGGTGCCAACTAGAAATCCTTATTGTTTATTTCACAATTGCAAATGACTATTAACAGGCATTTTTAAAATTCTGTTTTCCTGTCGTGCTTAAAAGCCACCACGTGAGGGAGTAGGCTTTTCTTTTGAACTTGACAGTTTTGTTATCTCCAGGGGAGTGAACACCTTGTGTGGTGTTTCCTCCTCTGAGTGGGAGAATTGAATTTAGTGAATTTAAAATAATTATTTATTTTTCCCATGTAACAGTTTGCATAAATTACATCAGGACAGGAGGGTGTTAAAATGAAAGGGGAAGTGGAAAGAAAATAATTGTTTCTAACTGTTGGCATCGTTAAATGTATATACTGATAATTCTGCATTTAAAAAAAATAAAAGAAAATGATTGTTAAACTATGCAGTGGTTTAAAGGTTTGTGATGTGGCAACACTTTAGTAATTTTTAGCTTGTTTATCCTATTGTCTGAAAAAGTCATATATTTTCCTCTCTTTTGTTGTGACGTCAGTGTGGGAAGACATCAGGAGGTGATTGGTCAGGAAGAAAATAATGGACAAAAATGTGCAATCCTGCTTTAAATTGCATTTGATTCAGATTGTGTTCAAGGAATTAATAAATGATTGAAAAATAATCAGTTCCGTTAAAGATTCAACGGTTTTGTCAATTTGCAACTAAATACCAAATTTTTGTTTTAGGCTAATGGTGATTTTCCTGCCACCAGTCCCTGGGCCAAAAATCAAAGGGATTGACCCTGTGCTTTTACAGGTATTTGATGGGAAAACATATTTTTAAAACATTTAGTGGGATTTTAAACCAATTACAACTTTCTATGATTTGTATTTTTCCACAGAAAGGGCAGCTAAGTGACTTCACATCAATCTTAGGCATGCAACCAGGCTTGAGACCAGAACTCTACAGCAATGATCCTTGGGTTGAGTTCATAGAGGTTGACATTGATGAACCACATGAGAGCCAGGAAGAGCTCCTCATCGCTGACTCTCCAGTCTCCGATTCACCTCAGATGTCCAGCAGTTTCAGAGACGATGACTCAGGTCGAGCCAGCTGCTGCGATCCTGACTTATCAGATCATGATCAAGCAGATCTCCAACAACCTTCAAGCAGCAGCCATGATGGGTTCCACCCATTGTCGTGTAGAGCCCAGAGCATGGTTCCACATGAACCAACATGGTCATCCAGCCTTTACTCTCAAGTGAGTGACATCACTCAGTGCGGAGATGTTTTGCTTTCTAACGAAGAGCAAGAAGAAATGGCTCGCAAAGGAAACGATGAGAAAAAGATGAAAGAAATCCAACAGCTGGTGATTCCTAATGAACGAGGCTACACTTCTGAGTTTGTTGCCAGCACAATCAGCGCCCATCACAATAAATGTACCCACATCAATACAGACCAATCACTCGGACAAGAACACAGTACATTCAGAGATAAAAACTTGACCATGGACATATATCCTCAGTCCATTGCATTCCCCATTCTGGCAAACCCTCCCAGTCCAGAGTACACCATGGTAGATGGTGTGGACTGTAAAAACAGTCTTCTCCTGAAACGTAATACATCACCTGCCCAACACAATCCAGTGGTGAAGACATTCCCCACTGCTGAAGAGTACTTAACTCCTGATCTACTGGAGAATATTGCACCTTAAAATAAAGTGGAGTTTGTTTGCACCATCAATGTTTGTGAATGGTTGGTCAAGTCTGAATATGGATTGTGATCCATGAGGAGGAAGTTTTAAAATCTTCTTAAGCCTTTCAGTAGTATGGGTGCCACATAACATGATGAGCTACATAATGCTTGGAGTGCTTTCTTCACTCTAATTTGCAGGGTTCGCAAGTTCAGAGGTTATTTTATACAGCTTTTGAGCAGAAATGTATTGGGTTATCGTGTGATGCCATAAAAAGATAAAAAACTGATATGTTTTGCTTTCACTGAGCTGTAAAACGTGCATTTCTGTGTTTTATTGTTTGTTTGTTTGCAATCAAACCACCAGTATTTGCCTCAAAAAGTGCCAAGTTTAATTGTCATGATCTTTTGTGTTTTGCAGTAAAATAGCATTGCACATTTCTATAAAGGGGGATGTCTGGGGTGTGTTCATATTTTGATAGTTCATCCAGGCCTGGTTGGTTAGCATTCCAACCTGCATTTATGTCAGGGAAATGATACAGGAGGCATATATCATTATATGTCACTGATTGCATGTACATATGGTCTTTTCTGATCATAAAAAAGCGCTTAAATTGTTTAAATGACCAGGATTTCTCTGACATAATCCAACAACAGTCAATCTTCAGCAAAAGTGAACACACCCTTAAGTTTCTCAAGTGCCATCTTTTGTTTATGAAGTTTTATGTGCCTCAGAAATGTAAATGTTCACAATGCTGCCTCTTTTGTTTGGGAAAAACAGACAAAATATTCAAGTTTATGGTCTCAGTTGGATTTGGACACTTTCATAGTGACCCATTTGTCTGATATAAACACAGTTTAAATTGTTTTTTTGCTAGCAGCTTTTTCTGCTCAGCTGTGCTGTTTGGTTCAGTATTAAAGTTGAATATTGACTGTATCATACGAGGTATCGTTAAATAAAGTCAGCTTGAACTCTGAAATGATAGTTTTGCACTCTGTGACCCGTTGCTCCCGCCGAAATGATCACGTGGTTATCATTTAAAAGAAACCGGACGCAACGATTTTCTGGCTCTTGCTTTACGTGAGAAACAGACAGTGAAAGCTGTTTACAACACACTCATTAATTATTAAATTTATCATGAATACGTGCTTTAGATAATATCTCCTTTTCAGCTTCTGACGATATGAAAAATCGTACGGCTGTGGACTTGACCAAACTTGTCAAGGATTTCATCTTGTTGGAGCATGTAAGATTGTCAAATGTTTATTTAAGTATTTAAAGAAGCAGTGTGGTTAACGTGGCGTTGGCAAAAAATCGAATCCACAATGGTTCACGAGGTAAACGTTAAATGTGTTTTTAGAAAATTACAGAGGCCAAAGGAGAAAATGGTATTCTTGAACTACGGCTGGATGAAACTAACAGACTACTTAAGATTGCTCAAAACAAAGAGAACCAATTAACAGAAGGTAAGAGCATATTAAAGTAAATACATTTTAAAAGATATTTAAAAACTTGTTTCAGGCCACAGAACTGTCAGAGGTCCGTTTGTTATCTGGCGCCATCTAGCGGAGTAGCTAGAAATTTCAAGTTTGTTTTTTTTTCTTGTTCTCTTGCTTAACTTAGGTTAGTTTATTTTATTCTAAATTATTCATATAATTTGTGCTGGTGAAAAATGCCAATATATTCACCATTAATTAATATATGATTATAATTCATATATTGGAAATTATAATACAAATAATTGAAATTTATTTTTAAATCATTTATATGACTGCGTTCTTACAGAGAGAGATGACCTTCTGGAAACAGTCAATAAGCTACAAAACAGCTTGCAACAACAGTGCGATCTCAGAGGTTGAGTAATCTTGTATTTCTACTTGTCATCACTTACAACAACCCATACATACAATGTTATTAATTCACTTAAAATACAAATCTTTCAGTTGAAAATGAAAGACTGAAAACTGAAGCGGTTCAGATGAAGAAAGAAAATGAAGGTCAGTTAGAGGTAAGATGCACCCATCTTTGTTATTAATAGTCTTTAGAGGCGAGATCAGTGCAAAAAGCTTTTTTTGGTTTTTACAATTGAAACATTTGTATTAATGGAAAGGCCATTTCAGGAAAGTCAAAATAACACGATTGGTTATTATTACTAAACAGACTAGCTACCTCTGTATGTGTGTTAAAGCAAAGCAAGATTCATCTTCAGGCGTTGGCAGCAGAGAAGAGAGCGCTGCATGATCAACACCAGAGGGAGATGGAAGATCATGCTGAGGAAACACACAGGAAGTGTTAGTGGCATTCCTGCAGCATCACTAGAAATACTGCAATGGCCAATGTGTTGTGTAGATACTGCACTGGAAATATTTCCATGGTTAAAAAGCTTTCTCTTTCTGTGTTTGAAGTAAATGCTAAAGATTCTGAACTGAAAACGACTTGTGAAAGATACGAATGTGCTCTGGAGGAAATGAGAAACCAGATGAGAGAGAAGGAGAAAGAAAAGCAAAGCCAACTTCTTAAACTTCAAATGGAGGTAGGTGTCTTTTGTGCAAAGGTCTTTAGGTTTTGCAGGTGGGAACAAGAGTGAAAGTGTCTAACAAATACATTTACAAAAAAAGAGAAACATTCTGCTCACCCAGAACAAGTGCTATTTATTAAACAATGTTTTTGTTTATAGTAAATGAAATCATTTGTAGATTTAACTTGCATCATCTGTAGAGTGTCATGAATAAGCCATAATGCATTGGGGAGAAAGGTGATTTAAGTGAGTTCCACTTGGTTTTTCATGCACAACCATGTTATAGAGAGTGAGAAAATATCCAGTGAGCAGCAGTTTTGTCGGCTTGTTGCTAGAGGTCAGATGAGAATGATTAGACAATGGTAAAACCTTGAGACGGATGGCAGAAATGGGTTGAAATGGCATAATACTTGTCTTTAAATGATTCTTTTTCAATATTGGACTCAAAAAGTTGAATTCTTTGCAGTTTGGTGCTAAACTTGCAAGAGCCCAGAGCATGTCCATGAAGAGTCAGACACAAGCACAAGCGTCTTCTCCTCGTCCACAGAACATCTTCAAAAGGGTGAGTCAGACACAACGCCACAGGGCTTTGACAACAGAGAGGTTTCTAATTACACCTGGACCTCTTCCCTGTGGGTTTTCAGAAGCTCCAGTTCATTCAAGAGGAGAAGAACAAAGAGATCGAGGCCCTGCGTCAGCGGGTGTGGGAGCTGGAGCAGCACAGTCTCCATAGCACTGTGGAGTCACGGCTGAAGAGGAGGAAACACTGAGGCTCTTCACCATTTGCCTTCTGCACCGCGAGGTTCTATTGTTTGCAATATTCGTCTGGTTCGGTTCTGCGTTGCATTGTTTATGTTAGTGTTTTGGCTAATAAATCATCATTACCGAGCTTCTAGTTGTGGGGTCTTTCAGAAGGGAAGGATTGGGCAGGTGACATGGACTACCAGGAGATTACAGCCCAAGCTACACACACCTGCAAAAACACTTGCTGTGTTCCAGAGAAAGCTCATAATCTCATCAATAGAGACGCCTGCTTACTCTGTCGTCCTCAGACCATAGCACATGCACGCCAGCTTACAAAGCAACTCATTTGCTGATTCAGTGAGAACTGTGTCAATAACAGTTCAATAATTTAACGATCCACACAAAAGTTGTACTTTTTTGTTGTAATATTTACTCAACATACAAGTGTCATTATAATAATATAGTTATAGTTGTACTTTTTTGATTATTTCTCATTTAATTGGCTCGTATCTTTTGCACGCATTGACGCTTCGATATATTTGCCGTCAACAATGTTAGGCTGAACCAAGACTGAACTGAGGGAACCAAAAACCAAGACTGAAACTCCTTAATGGAGCAAGTTCGCTTTGACTACAACCTCAGACTTATGTGCTGACCCCTAAAATTTCAGGTACCAGCAGTAAATCCTTGCTTGACGGATCCAACATGACCCAACCTCTGCAAAAGAAGAGAAATTCTTTAGTCCCTGAACTTGACCCCATCCATCCCCTAACAAGTTCCCACAAAACGGGGAGAACCCTGCTGAATAAGTCATGTAAAGGTCTGACTTACTGCTGATCATGCTCTGGTTGTATATGGACCAAAAAACCCTTTACACTGGGTCCTAGGCTCCGTACGACCAAAGCACCAACCACTGGATTCCAAAAGATACACAGAGGAATGCCTTTTATACACCACCACCACGCAGAAACCCAACTAACTTTCAACGCTTTACTGTTTATTTTGCTGACTCTATGAGCGTTAATAAGCTTTCGAATCTAAGTTCACATGTGTGGAATGGCAACCTGTACATGCCTTGTGAGCTGGGATAAGCAGAAGATAATTAGGATGCATTTACAAAACGTACTTGTCACTGAAAACATTGCTAAAGATTATGAAGCGAGGAAAAAGAATATAGACCCAGGCTGTACATGAAGACTTCTCATCACGAGTATCACACACGTCCTGCAGAACAAGAGCATTAAGTCTGATGGACCAGTAATAATGAAATCATCAGCCAAAGCCTTTATGTGTCAATCAGGGCATTTGTTAATCTCATTAGCACGGCTGTTACATAACGTCTGACCCTGCTCTGTACAGTCAGAGCTCAGCTTCAATCAGATCACTGACCGTCATGTGTCCAGGGTCTTCTGACCTCCTAGATGACTGAAGCCCACCGGCAAAGACATGACAACAAATGGTAGGAGGGATGCTGTGGATTAATTTCATCATTCAGACTTTGTCTTTAGTTTTTGGCTTTGATTCACCACAAGTGTTGTCCCGGACAGCAGAGTGGATTAAGGTAGCTCTAAATAAAGCTGGCAGATTAGGAAACACGATACCGGCTTGTTTTCTTTCACTCTCACAGAGTGAACGAGGACTTCCCATGAGACAGGAAGCTACAGCCATGGTTTTACGATTCAGCAGTTAAGGTTTAATGTGCTCACTGGTCATCTGATCTGATCAAACGAAGAGAAAGGATCATTAGACGTCTTTGAATGAAACATGTGGACAAATTCTTGGATTTCTAATCCTGCAAAAAAGAAAAGCAGCCAAGCTTTGGTCTTCTGCAACATCTCAGCGGTAAGATATTTGTATTATATTCACTGTGCATTGGATTTTGGTCTATGGTGAAATCTAAGGCGTATTTTTCCAGTCTGACGAGTTTTACGCTGGTTGAAAGACACAATCTAGTTAGTTGGAACTCTTTAGAGTAAAAATCATTGAGTAGTAATAGTTTTAGCATGATGTTTGAAATGTTGGGCATTGTATGTAGAAATCTTAAAAATGATTCAAAAAGACTCTTTGAGGAACCAAAAGACTCCTATTGCAGAACTTCTCAGGCTAGCCAAACATTCCACGCCACTTCAAGATTCCATTAATGATATTGATTGTTATTGAGTTGATGCTGAAAGAAATATACTTGTGTTATACACACTATAAAGAGTTTTAATTTCCAGGTAAATCTACAACCAATACAATTGCTGTTTTTTAGCCTTAAACAGCTGGTATAATGCCTGAGAAGCCAGGGCAGGTGTCCGCGCCAGTGCAGCAGCGCTATCTGTACATGTTGACAGAGAGTTCCGAATGTGGTCCAGTGAAAAAAGGAGAAGAGGAAGAGGAGCAGGAATCCCCTTCCAAACTCCTCACACCCTTGGAAAAGCTGACCCTTCAAATGTGCAATGACCACGACGCAATAAAGGAGCTGACTTTTGGAAGACGGGTGGGTTTCTACAAAGTGCGTGGTCAGATCGGTTGCGGGAACTTTTCCAAAGTCAAACTGGCCACCCATGCCCTCACCAAAGGTAAGAACAATCACATCAATACTTTCGAATCATCTTGGATTTGGTGAGGAGAGGCGAGCAGCTTATTAAAAGTTTGCTCTACATGCTTTTATTGTAGACAAGGTAGCCATTAAGATCATGGATAAGATGCGACTGGATGTGCAGACGCAGAAGATGCTGGCTCGAGAGATCGCCAACATGGAGAGCTTGTATCACCCGAATCTGCTCCAGCTCTATGAGGTTCTGGAGACACCCAGTCGCCTCTACCTGGTATTGGAATTTGCTGGAGGAGGAGACCTGCAAACTAGGATCAGCTCCGGAGGGAAGCTTCCGGACCACGAGAGCAAGATCATATTTGCGCAGATTCTCTCTGCAGTCAAATACATGGTCAGATAGTTTTTTCTTAAGACCCCATCTCCTCCCTGTCAGTTTTTCTTGCTCTTTTATTCATCTGAAGCGTTCACAAGTAAAAAGGACCTTTTCATAAAAAACGATCACATGGTTGTATCTGAATGACTTGTTGGTTTTGTGCATTCACGAGTTTTGCATTGCTATTCTTTTCTGCTCCACTTCATCGAGAGATGCAAAGGACAAAGAAGTAAAAGAAATGAGCATACGCCAGACATAAAGCTTGAATGGATAACCGCTCATTCCCACATTCATTTGACTTTTAGTAAATCTGTACATGAGCATAAAAGATGCCTGGTTCTTCTGTGTACATGAGGCCCCAGACAGTTGGAGCAATGATTCTCAAGCTAGTTTTTTATTAAGTGTTATTTTGGCGAACAAAATGATTGAAAACGTCCCAATGTGCATGGGCCTTTACTCTTACGAAATCACGAAAGCCTCTGAAATTGAGTGGAATTAATGGATTTAGGATTGATGGATCTAACTTTTCTGCTATGTCATTTCAGCATGAGAACAACGTCATCCATCGAGATCTAAAGGCCGAAAACGTTCTCTTCTCAACCAACTACTGCATTAAAGTAGCTGATTTTGGCTTCAGCACAAAGGTCAATGTGCGCAACCAAGCCTTAGACACATTTTGCGGCTCCCCTCCATACGCCGCTCCAGAACTCTTCAAAGATGATTCCTATGTTGGCCCACCGGTGGATGTGTGGGCGATGGGTGTGATGCTATTTTTCATGGTGACTGGGAACCTTCCTTTCCGTGCAGATACAATTCCAAAGCTTCGGCAAAGTGTGCTCGAGGGAGCCTATGTCCTTCCCACCTGGGTGTCTGCTCCATGCCAAAGGCTGATTCGGGGGATTCTTAAACCAGAGCCGAGTGAGCGATGTGCCCTCGACCAGATGCTTGGCTGTGAGTGGCTTCTGCCTGTGGAACTCTTTCGCCCTCTTCCTCCGTCATACCAGCTGAACCCTGTCCATCTACTGGAGGCTGGACCAGGGGAACTAGACAGAGACCAGGAGGAAGTCAAAGGAATCCTGGAGGAACTAGGAGTCACTTCAGAGCATATTCTCAATAATCAGGGAAAGCATATCCGGAGTCCCATCAACGGAGTCTATCGCATAGTACTTCACAGGGTGAAGAAGAACAGGGGAGCAGAGACTCCACCCACAACAAGTGGAGTAATCAAAGATCCGAAAAGAGACAGTCTCCGAGCCTACCGGAATCTACGGCACTCCTCCAAACTGTGTGTGATGTCTTGAAGAAGTCATTTCTTTTATCGTCACTTCTATCTGGGTCCTTGACCAAAGACGAAAAGTCAGGGAAGTCTAAAACGCCAGCAGACCACGCTGATCTTCCATCAATCTTTTGAAAAGCAAGACAAACTGGGAACTTTGAGCTGTCGCTGGCTCTGCTAGATCTGCTAGGTGGATGATGCACACTCCCAGTACTGAGTGGTATTCACCCTGATATAACTCTAGTGTGCTTTCATTGTACAGCGGTTCTAAGAAAGTTGTTAGTGATTACAAAAATATTGAGCAATCATTTAGTAATTCAAAGACAATATTGATTATTCATGTTTCTTTTTTGTGTGCTATACTCATACTGTATATGCAAGTACTATTCCACAGCATTGACTTTCTTCTCGCTCCATAGAGCATAACTCTATTCTAAGTTTGAGGGTTTGATTTCCAAGGCAAGCAAGATCTCATCAAATGTGTCCCTGTAAGTTAGCCACTGTATACGACAGTCTGCCAAATCCCTGAATGTAAATATGTCATTTTTATTTTGTTATCCTGTAGTTATTCAATTTAAAGTTCAGTTTTAGATTGAATTAAATCAATGAACATGTTATTTTTAGCATAATAATCCTTGTCTTCTGCAGTACGATTTTTCAGTGAGATGCCAATGAAATTTAAAGGTGGAAAAGCTTATATTTTGGTTACTGATAAGAGGTTTTTTTAGAGAGAAAAAAATTACGTCATGCCTTAGCTTTACAGCTTTGCAAAAACTGGACTGCTGTCACCAGTGGTGTATTTGTCTACAACGCAGACCTAATATCTAGCTGAAATGATGGATTGACTCCTTGTTAGGCCCTGTCATTACATTTTTTTTATTACGTACCAAATTACATTTAAATTCTATAATTTATATAAAAATTATAATAAAATGATGACCACAAATCCAGGTTTCAGTTATTTGTTTCCATTTACGCAATGCTTTTCCTTTTACTGTATATCAGCAGTCTGTAAAAACTTGGTTCGAGCAGTCAATCGTACAACAGCTTCCCCCCTTTTTCAGTTCTCACATTCACTGCTAGTGCATTAATAGGCTTTTGCCAATCCATGACCTCTGGGAACTATGATGTCATGTGCATACCCTCTATAACAGGATCGAATAAAAACTGATTAAACTATAAAAGCAATTTAATAATTTTAGTAGGCCACACATTCGCGGAACAACTCTGAAAGCATTTTGGATACTTTATTGGACACATTAAGAAAAACAATGTTCATGTCTCTTAATAATCTATGAATATTTTTGAGAGCAGTTTGTTAATACTTTATTCTATATACTCAAAAATGTTGCACAATAATTACTTTTATTTGTTTCATTTATTATTTCGGGGTTAGCGGGCACTTTGCTTGCAGCCCTGAAGATTTTTCTGTGAAACATGTTTGTAATGATTATATTGAGGATTGTTTGATAAGGTATTGTTTTACACGTAATTATGTTGGCTTGCTTGCAAAGCCAACATATTGTTATTGCACTTAAACGTATTATTATTCCGCTTCTTCTCATTTCTTCTGACAAAAATTATTAACACTACTCCTCTTAGCCCGTTCGAGCTACAGCCACGAAACTTTCCACGGTCGTCCAAACTGTTCCCACTCGAGTTGCTATATCTCTTCGGACCAATTGGACCAGCGGTTTCCGTAAAAATCACGAATTTCGGCCCAAAAATCGCCCAAGTCATTCCCTATGGGAGCCCTAGAGTGGTGATGTCATCGCCCACTCTAACTTTGAGCAAGCTCAGTCTTGTTGCTACTTGCACTGTTTTCTCAACTAAAAATTAACCTTTACACACACATTTTATACCTAAATGGTAGAGATTTTTGTCCTCTTTCAGTTGGTGCTGTTTTCATTTTTAAATAACACACAGTTTTTACTCCAGGTGGCCTGAACCACAAGGAGTGCACTTAATTGCTCCATTCACCTCCATTCAAAAATTCTGCCAGAGAATGTTTAAAATCTCAATCGCAGGCTATTTCTAACTCGCCATAAATCATTCAAACTTTATCACAGCTTCACAAAATTTACACCATTCTCTTCCTTAAAATCTTGTGATTCTAACAGTAAAGGAAATATTTTAATGTGTCTTGTCCTTCTTTCGTAATCCTTATTTGTTTGGAGGTATGGATTTCTCAGAAATGAGCAGTTGCACAGAATCAAATGAAGGCTATTTTTAGCTCGCCATAATTTTTTTATTTCTAATCACACCTTCACAAAATTTACAGCATTCTCTTCATTAGGGTCTTCTGCTTCTGACAAAGAAAGAATCATTTCGATATGTCTTACGGTTCTTCTATAATCTTTATTTGTTTGAGGCATGGTAATTGGATTCTCTCCAGCAGATTTTCCATCGTTTGAAAATCTGGCAGTTGAAACTCCAGCAGGTGCAGTTGATTACTAATAAGTAGGTCAAAGGTGTCTCATAGACTTTCAATGGCCCATTGAAATGAATATATATTTAAAGACCATCCAAACCAATCCAAGGATAGCATAGTGATAGCGCTGCCGTGCTTCACATGGGAGACTGGGGTTTGAATCTTGGTTGGGACATACGACAACACGAATGCCATGGCAAGCATTTTGGTTTCGTTTAAAAATGGTCATACATATATATATATATAGTGGTAGTATATGTATAGTATGGTTGGATTATACTATACGTAGGATATAATGCTGCTGTCCTTCACATGGGAGACCAAGGTTTGAATCCTACGACATGACAACACAAATGCTATGGCAAGCCAGAACGGTAGGTCGGCAGGGGGCAGGGGGCAGTGGGCAGGGTTCGGGGGGCAGGGGGCAGTGGGCAGGGGGCTGACCTATATGAATATAATTATTAAAATAATTATTAAGCAACAATAAAATGCTTGCCACAGCATTCGTGTTATTGTATGTCCCAACCAGGATTCGAACCCCGGTCTCCCATGTGAAGGACGACAGCAAAACAACTGTACTATATCCTACATTTAGCAAATCCCACCAACTATACATATATTACCACTATATGTATGACCATTTTAAGCAACAATAAAATGCTTACCTTAGCATTCATGTTGTCGTATGCCCCATCCAGGGTTCGAACCCTGGTCTCCCATGTGAAGGACGGCAGCATCACCACTATACTATATCCTACATATAGTATATCCCACCATACTATACATATATTACCACTATACATATATGTATGACCATTTTTAAACGACACCAAAATGCTTGCCATAGCATTCGTGTTGTTGTGTGTCCCAACCAGGATTCGAACCCCAGTCTCCCATGTGAAGGACGGCAGCATCAGCACTATACTATATCCTACATATAGTATATCCCACCATACTATACATATATTACCACTATACATATATGTATGACCATTTTTAAACGACACCAAAATGCTTGCCATAGCATTCATGTTGTCGTATGCCCCATCCAGGGTTTGAACCCCGGTCTCCCTTGTGAAGGACGGCAGCATTACCACTATACTATATCCTACATATAGTATATCCCACCATACTATACATATATTATCACTACACATAAATATATTTATGACCATTTTTAAGCGACACCAAAATACTTTCCATAGTATTCATGTTGTTGTGTGTCCCAACCAGGATTCGAACCCCAGTCTCCCATATGAAGGATGGCAGCTTTACCACTATACTATATCCTACATATATTATAGCCCACCATACTATACATATATTACCACTATACCAACAATAAAATGCTTTCCATTACGGCACCAACACAAGCCAACATCAAAGTTTGCGTGCAAACTTTAAAATCTAGTTAATATCTTCTTATTTTAATCCATTCAACTTGGCTTTTCCAGTAGTTTTCTATTTTTGTGAAATACAACTGATGAAAACATTTATCTGTCCTCTTAGCTTGCCTCTACAGCCATTGACCCCCTCCTCTTCGTGTTTGAGAGCTGCAGCCCGTGCTGAAGCCATGGGCGGTTTGGAAACGATATAGAAAGTGACAGGGCGCAATACGAGTGCATGCCAGCCCAACACTGACCCCGGCACCGCTGCTTCAGCTGCCATCTGCCCGGGCTGGCAGATGGAGAAGCGTCGCCTCAGACATCTGCCGGGGAAACAAAGAGCTCCTTGTGTCCCGGCACCAATTTAACGCCACAACGCGTTGCTATTGTGCTGCAGCTTTACATATGCAGATGGCAGCGCCTGCAGATGGCAGCTGCCTTCAGCCCAGAGTTACCCACACAAAGAAAACTTTCTAATTGATTAGTCACCGCATGGGCTGTTATATTTACAGCGTGACGTCACATCATTTCTTTTATCACTGAGCGCACAGTTGAGCTGGCATCTATCTGCCCAAAATGCAAGTTATGAATCAATCACAACACAAATATTATTCTTTCAACATTTTTTATTGTTTTTGATGCATTATCGTTTCATTTGTACAATGAAAAAACGCAATAACATTTTAAATACTTTATTGTTGCTTAATAATAGTTAACAACATAATTGTTAACACAAAAACTTAAATTATTTTTTTTTCTCTTTTCATGTCATATTAATATTCTAAAGTGAAACCTTTAGAGAATAAGACAACTCTGGAAAGTGGAAAGCACATTGCCGACAGTAAGTTGCGTTATACTGTGCAGCAATAACGTCTTTAAAACGTCCGTGATGTTAAAGTCCGTTTTAAAAACGCTGCTCCGACGCACCGCTGCGTCCTCTGCGTGTCCAACGCGTGCGAAGTTTGCTCCGGGGACCAGAGAACAAACTCGCTTCTCCTTCCTCTCCAAACCTCATCCGCACAAAGAATGAGGGCCATTGTGTCGCTCTCGTGGCATGCCCGACCTCGTTCACATAAAGAATGAGGGTCATCTTGGCATGGACGGGACGAGGAGCGACGTAGAACCGCGAGGGCCACTCGGGCCTGCCTCGCGCTGCCTGGACGGTTCAGCCTCCTCAGGAGCATCCAGGGATGTGGAAACATCATCATCCTCGAGTTTCAAGGATGAGCAGAGTATTCCTCAAGGGTCACAGCATCTCGGCGGATCAACGCTCGGGCAGAGTGATCTCGGGAACCCACTCGTTATAGCTGCGACTCTCTTCACAGAACAAGTGAAGCTTCTCCAGAGCCGGATCTTCCCACGAGTCCTCAGCGGGCTTCTGTTGATGTGATAAATGTTGGTTAGGTTGAGCAACTCTTTGATAACGGGCTTTTACACAAGGTGTATCAAAGGTATTCCAAAACGGGTTTTGTGAGTACATACCGTGACAAGCACGCAGTGCGCATCCTCAAATTGTTCAGCTTTATCGGCAACAATCTCCGACAGTCGCTGCATGTCGCTGACTCGGACGATGCTGATGTCGTTGTCAAAGCAGAAGGCCTGGATGAGAGTGAAGTGAATCTGGAGAGCGATGTCACACTCGTATTCCTCGTCCACCGCCAGGACGCAGAAAGACACGTTGTCTGGGTCACTGAAATACAAGCGAATGATGAGCATCACGTGTAACACGTCTCTCACAAGCAACAGCGGCTCATGAAGGGTCTCTCGAGATAAACAAACAGAATACTCACACATTCATCACTTTGGCAGACTCGTAAACGCCAATGGTGAGGGAGTCGTTCGCTTTTGCGGTTAGCAGAACGTCTTCCAGAGCTTTCCCAGTGCACTGAGCCCTTTCGCTGGGCTTCTGGACGAGAACTTCTTCGAGAGTCATGATGGAGTTTATTCCTCAAGGAGCAGAGAGCAGTTATAGTAGAGTTTAATCCGAGCGGATTGGTGCTTAAACAAGGAACGCTCGCGCCTTTTATATCCGCCGGCTCGTGGTGGCAGTGAAAGAAGTCTCCTCTGATTGGCTGCTCTGAAAGAGTATTCATATGCTAATGTTTTTGTCACACTTCAGCTCGTGGCAGATTGATGAGGGCTGTAATGCGGTTGCAACAGACATCACCTAATTATTTAAATTAATACAGTTATACAAACCGAAAAAATAGGCATAATAAAAATGAGCTTATTTTTATTTTAGTAATATCTGACTATTAAATCGCGCGATTTAATTATAACACCAGTTATTTACATTAACATTTATGCATTTAGCAGATGTATCAATTTCAGACATCCATATGTGTTAAACTGATTGTTTTGCTTACAAATAACAAGTGAAACTTGATCTAAATCAAACTCGACATACTATTAAAAAGTGAATCGTATAACTTTTTATTACAAAATTTTAGTTCGTGCAACTTTTTACACTTATTTAAAACGAAAGAGCCAATTTCCCCAAACACACTGTTATTTATGTATTTTTTGCATAAAAGATTTAAGCCCTCATTACAATATTTTTAAAACCAATATGGACAATTTGGACCAATTTAAGTAAGAGCAAGTCAGCCTCTCCAGTCTTAAAATAACTTTAATCTGACCGCTAGTTTCTATTTTCAATCTACAAGTTTAGCTAGAGTAAAAAAAGCTATTAATAACTCAGACACTGCCACATGATTGAACTTATAGTTTAATAGTGAACTCTAGAAAGTGAGCAAATGCAAACTCAGACACCCCCCCTATCACCCCCAACCCGTGCAGAAGACAGGTGGAGTGTGGCCATCTGTGGACTCACTGAAACGGCCTATTGTGAACTCAGAAACTTCTATTATTAGACGCCTTTACAAATGCAAATGTGATGCGCGTGCCACGACGCCCCGCTGCCCAATCTGCCGCTCCAGCCACAGTGCACGTGACCAGAGGCAGCTCTCCTAATCTAGGCCACCCAGCAATGTTTAGATTCTTAAATGGCCATATCTTTATGAGTTTTTAAGGTATACCTGCGCGTGTCATGCGCATTTGTGTTTTGCCAAAGGGTGTTTAAAAATAAATTATGACGCAATCAAAATGCAAAACGTCATCAGAATCAGGATTGGTATAGTGAAAGCTTGGAGAATGTTGCAGTTTATTGGTTATTTGAGAGGCTGTATAACAGGTTGATGATGAGTGATGCAAGCCTATTGTTGCAAGAGCAGATGGAGAGGCCTTATACTTCAGGATGCCCCCACTGATCCCGCAACCCACCCGCCCCCCCCCCCCGAACACACAGCACTGCAGGGTTTATTTCTGCTTCAGACTGAAGCATTGCTCTGTATGTTTTATTGTAAGATGCATGATGAATAAAACATATTTCACAGGGTTGCCATGTTGCAGTAATTGCTTTTTTGCATGGAAAATCTATGAAAGCAATATTATTAATTTATTTTAAAACTTATTAATAAAAAAATTAATAAAGTAGCTTATATTGATTTAGTTGCAGTAAATATGATTAGAATTTATAAGATTTTAAAAACTCAATATAAAAAGAAACTGCACTTTTCAGAGTTCAAATGCATTGTTCTATAGCCTTACATCTGCACATCAGAACGTCTTTTCCTGCATGCACCCCAACCCCCCATGTGTGCTTTGTGCTAGTGACAGGTGTTCAGGAGAGACCTATAGAGAGCGTTCTGCGAGCAGCTGCAGATTAGCACTGGCTGATCTTCAACCATTTCAATTCTTTCTGATTTAAAGAACAGAAACACCTCGCAAAAGATAGATCTGGACACTTCGAGACAAATGCAATGCGCAGTCCCTGAAGCTATTCGATTATTTATAGCACGATTATTTTTAAAGGGGCCATAAAGGTCTGTGGCTGGAAGTTCTTCAATAGAGATAAGATTTGCTCAGCTGATCCTTTCCTGAGCAGATGGACAGTGGTTTCAGGGTGAAAGAGAAGCCCGTGCAGATGCTGTGCACGCGCCGCCAGTCTGACCGTTCGTCCTTTGATATGCTAATTAGCCACGCGCGCACTGCTCAGACCAAAAGTTAATCAATAATCTTCTTATCAGCTAATAAAAGTCTGAAAATGCATCAACTGTTCGTGACTGATGTAGCGTGCAAAATAGTTGAAGTTGCCTTTACTTAAACTTTTAAGACAATAGAAAGAAAGAAATTAAAGCAACATTGAGTGTGTAACTGATCACTTTATTTTATTCACTCTTAATGTGTAATAACAACAGAGGAATTATTGCCTTTTTCTCTGGACTTGAGCTCTTTGATTGAAAGTTGACTTTTTCAGTCACACAAAAATGTTATATGTTAAAGCATTCTGCTGCAAAGTTTTTTGTGCCTATTTCTGTTCTCTCAACCATTTTAAATATGGGTTTGGAACTTTGAGCTAAAACACCTCTTACCAACCTCTTCGGTGTAAAATAAATAATTATTTAAGTAAACTATATGCTCAAACAGAAAGTTACAACAATACAGCAATATATAATTTTCAGTTTGGAGGAGCTTCAAAGTTTGACAAAAGTGTTGACCACAGAAAAAAGCTCAGAATAGCATTAGCATTCACAGTGTTAACACTACTGATGTCAGTGGTGTGGATGTAAATGCTGACCCAGTGTTAATGTAACACTGTGTTAATAAATAAACACTGCCCAAGTGTCAATGTAACACTGTAAGATTGAACACTGACTCTATTTTGTATATTAAATGAATTAACACTGACTCACTGTTAATGAAACATTATGATAGTTAGATGAATAAACACTGCACCAATGTCAGTGTAACACTATAGTAGATGACTAAACACAACCCAGTGTTAATGTAGCACAACATTAGATGAAAAACACTGACCCAGTGTTAATGTAACATTATGTTTGATGAATAAACACTGACCCAGTGTTAATGTAACATTATGTTTGATGAATAAACACTGACCCAGTGTTAATGTAACATTATGTTTGATGAATAAACACTGACCCAGTTATTAATGTAATAAAATGTTTGATGAATAAACACTGACCCAGTGTTAATGTAACATTATGTTTGATGAATAAACACTGACCTAGTGTTAATGTAAAAAATTTGATGAATAAACACTGACCCAGTGTTAATGTAACATTATGTTTGATGAAGAAACACTGACCCAGTTTTAATGTAACATTATGTTGGATGAAGAAACACTGACCCAGTGTTAATCTAACATTATGTTTGATGAATAAACACTGACCCAGTGTTAATGTAACACCATGTTAGTTGAGAAACATCCAGTGTAAATCTAACAATGTGTTAATTGAATAAACACTGACCCATAACATTGGATGAAAAACATTTCATTTCAGTGTTGCATTTAAAACAGAGGCAGTGTTAGGTTGATTAATCACTGTGCATTTTGTTGTGATCAACCGATTCCTAAATAGAACAAAAATAGCTCAGGGGCCATGCTGAGGCACAAAAATGAGAGAATTTAAGGTAAAGGGATTGTAAGGGTTTTGATAAACCTAATTAAAGACACAGCTTCATTAAGATTCAAAATCAACTGTAAGTCAATCTTTACAGAGATGGACCAAATGCATTCCAATTAGAGATAAAAATTTCGACTCCGTGCTCTTTTCCCACTTTAATGTCGTCACAAGCAAACTTTCTTGTATGTCAACAAGTCAAAGCATGAACCCCATTGTTCAACTTATGGAACTGATGCCTTGATGCTGAGTTCAAAAGTTGCCTCTTGTTAATAGAGAACAAAAAGTGAAAGGATCAGAGTTTGATCCTTTCATACAGTTCTATAGATGTCACGCACGTCTAAAGGCACGCGCCTCGAATGCGTCCGTTTCTTTATTGTTCTGATCAGCCAATCAGAAGCCGCAGCGCAAACGCGTGCCATCTCCGCAGTATAAATACTGGTCGCGTGTCAGGAGGAAACTCACGCTTAGCTTTTGTTCACTCTTCTCGAGTTTCTACTCTACTCTTGTAAGCTGTTCATCCAAACCAAGATGGTCAATGAAGGAAAAGCTCTATCTGAAGCCCTGCTGTCTGCCCAGGCGGAGGGTCGCCTCACTGTGGGTGTCTATGAGTGCGCCAAAATTATGAACGAGTAGGTTCCACATTTAATCTTTACGGTTTGGTTATCCACGTTCAATTGTGCGTTTCCTCATCTCATATCTACTATTATGTTCACAGAGACCCTGACAGCGTGTCCTTCTGCCTTCTGGCCACTGATGATTTTGAGTGTGACATCGCTCTCCAGATTCACTTCACTCTCATCCAGGCCTTTTGCTTCGACAACGATATCAGCATCGTCCGAGTCAACGACCTGAAACGACTCCACGCTCTTGTGGGGGCTAAGGGTCAAATGGAAGACGCACACTGCGTCCTAATAGCGGTGAGCAGGCGATATATGTTCAACATACCCCAATATTTGGTTTAGCTTGAGAGGAATTGAGTATTAATCAACTGTTGCTTTATTGAACAGAAGCCCGCTGAGGACTCGTGGGAAGATCCGGCTCTGGAGAAGCTTCACTTGTTCTGTGAAGAGAGTCGCAGCTATAACGAGTGGGTTCCCGAGATCACTCTGCCCGAGCGTTGATCCGCCGAGATGCTGTGACCCTTGAGGAATACTCTGCTCATCCTTGAAACACGAGGATGATGATGTTTCCACATCCCTGGATGCTCCTGAGGAGGCTGAACCGTCCAGGCAGCGCGAGGCAGGCCCGAGTGGCCCTCGCGGTTCTACGTCGCTCCTCGTCCCGTCCATGCCAAGATGACCCTCATTCTTTATGTGAACGAGGTCGGGCATGCCACGAGAGCGACACAATGGCCCTCATTCTTTGTGCGGATGAGGTTTGGAGAGGAAGGAGAAGCGAGTTTGTTCTCTGGTCCCCGGAGCAAACTTCGCACGCGTTGGACACGCAGAGGACGCAGCGGTGCGTCGGAGCAGCGTTTTTAAAACGGACTTTAACATCACGGACGTTTTAAAGACGTTATCGCTGCACAGTATAACGCAACTTACTGTCGGCAATGTGCTTTCCACTTTCCAGAGTTGTCTTATTCTCTAAAGGTTTCACTTTAGAATATTAATATGACATGAAAAGATTAAAAAAATTATAAACATGTCTAAAGGTTTAACTTTAGAACATTTGATTGAAACAAACCTTTGATAGACTAATTGAATAGAAGAACATGTGATTTGTTGATATGTGATACGAATAAAGATAATTTGAGTAAACATTTTTGTTCTGCATATTTTTAGTTCCCCAATTCAGTCATAAAGCACTACTTATATTTTATTGGTATGTTTTTGTGAACTCAACACGTCCATCCTTTTAAAAAAGAAAGTGTTCAAAGTGAAGTAGTGTAATGCAAACCAAGATCCATTACACAAGGTTTGTAATAGACTTAAATTTAGGTCATATTCTGATGAAAAAAAAAATCAACTTATGATTTTGATTTTTTGAAGAATGCTATACTGTTGACCATTTATGGTTCAGTGACTATTATTAATATTAGCAAAGATAGTGTTATATTTTCTTAATCATATCTGACAAACAGAAGCAAGGTACAACTTTGGCCTAATTAACACCATTGATAATATTAAGCACTTAAAAAAACCTCAAATATGCTTGGTAAAAGATGAGACAAATTACATTATGAAAAATGTAATATCTTAGTTTTTAGAATTCAAATATTGTCAAAGACCATGTTTTTTAACCCCACTCCCACACTGTTTATGCATGTATGGAGAGCTGTGTTTAACTTTTTCTTCTGTGTCAGTACTGCATTAAGCATAAATGTATTATAAAAATGACTTTATACAAAATCCCGAAAACCTGACTTATTAGTTGATAACAAAACCTAGATAACATGATTTTTCTAACATTAAGATGTGGTTCCAGACTAAGATTAAACTCTTTACCAAATCTTGAAAAAGAGCAATATCCACTTTTATTCAAGACTATGAATAAAAACTTTTTACTCTGTTGCTTTACTACACTCAAATGCATCAATATGCACACGTTTTATAAGCTATGACATAACTTTAAACTCTACAAATCACCCATTTTCCATCTACTGTGAGATAATAAGCAATGCATTATGGTTTTGGAAATATTCAGGCATTTTGCAGATCGATCTTTTAGCAGATTATTGAATCTTATTAGCTCTTCAGTAAAAATAATTGAAGAGGCATATTTTCATTCAAACTCCTTTTGGCAAGCATAAAATGCAATCGTGAGGTTTCTTGATAATGTTTCTTGATTTTTATGCTGGAAACCAGTAAGACTTTTGTTGCTAACAATGTCAGCTTAGGAAGTATCAACATTTTTTGCTGCTATTTCAACACAGTATTATTATCAAAAGGTCAAGTAAAAAAAAAAAGACACATGATAATATAGAAAATATTTCATAATTTTTACTGGAATGCTACTGGTCCAATTCAATACAATGATCTATGCTAAGCTATGCTAAAAGAGGTGGTGTAGTAGTTAGAATGTAAAAAAAGTAGTGTTCCTTTAACATTTAATTAAGGATTGAACATATAACTTAATCGTCAAAGTATTACTAAATTGTGAATTAAAATAACAGTTAATATCAAACACATATACATTTATTCCACATGGAAGAATATAATCTAAATAAACCTGACAGTTATTGAGTTTGTTTAAGGTTTTCTTCAAAACTAATAAAATAATTAATGATTGAGTGAAATCTTTTGACTATTATTAGTGTTTCCTTTTTCTTCAGATCAGGTGACAGAAACTTCCTGACAACAGCTTCTGATTGGTTCAGAAAGCTCCAGCTGGTGGCCTTTCCACACCTTCCCCATCTTAACTTCTGTTTTATATTTTATTAAAAGCAACATGCAAGGATAACAATCAACACAACCCTTTTGGGAAAAAAAAAACATAAATTTTTCTGGACGGTCATATTTAGAATTTAGCACAGAAATCTCAAATTCTATTCCAGGAATTAACTGAATCTTTAAAAAGCGAGACAAACACTCCACTGGTAACTTTTAAAGGTTATTATTGGATGGTTCCAAAGTTAGAAGCTGAACATACAAATCCTAACTAAACATGAAATTCTTTAGACTGAGATTTATTGAGAGGTTCGTTCTGACCTTGTAACTGGTTTTTGTTATAAACCACCACAAGGGTGAAGAAGCAATCACATAAAACCCTAATGGAACAATACACGGCAGCATGCAGGCGAGCTCTATTGTGCTCCCTCAGACACTCAGCGCCTGTAGAAAACAAATACACCAGAGCCCTAAACCTAAACCCTGCCCCGAGAGTGAGCCACAAAGAGCTGCTCCATCTGCTCTGCTGCATAATGAGAGGAGAGAAGGTGCTGAGGGGGTGGAGCAGAGGAAGAGGGCAAGAACGCCTAGTGCCTGGCACAAGCTAGTCCCTATGCAACTGTTCCCCAAGGGATACAACACTATAGCCCCTCACCACGAGCACAACAGCCCTCACAAAGACCCCCAGTGGAGGTCTGATCTACCAGTGGAGTACCTTACTTCACTCCCCTTCGCAGGGTCTCCAGCTGTCCCAGAGTGGAAGCCTTGAGGCTGTCCTGCCTGGGGTGTGCTATACCATTCATACTCTATTAAGAAACTGTAGACCATTCAAAACTCATATAGAGTTTCTTCAAAGCACATTTTAAACTTTGAAATTACTGTAAAATGTCAATGTTTCAACATCTCTGAGTATCAACGTAGCTATATAGCAAAACAGAAGCACAAAAATAAGGGAAATACACTGAACTGATTTCATTTCATGTAGATGACTGTCCAAATCTTGCACCAAAGTTAAATGACATAATTGATTGATACAGGAGCATGCCTCTCCTTCAGCTGTCCTGGACTTTAACTGCTTCATTATAAAATCACATTATTGGATGACTAGCCCCCCCCCCCCCCCCACACACACACACACATCCCCTCAGAGGTGCCGTAGCAGGAGCAGATGGTGCTGAGGGCTGGATTGAGAAGCCTCTCCTGTTGCCCCAGCTACAGCAAGGGCTCTTTCTGTTGTCCAAACAAATACCTGATCGAAGAGCAGCCCAGGGGTATTTCAAATCAATGAGGAGCGAACTAATGCTGGAATGCTGGAATTGTGACGCCAACAAAACCATTTCTAATGAGACACAAAACAACCCAGAAATTGTAAAGTTGTGTTGACATTTTAGAAGAAAACTAAGTTTTAGAAAGAAAATAAGTGGCATAAAACATTCAGTATGTATTCTCGTTAAAGTGTGAGTGAAAATTGTGACACAGCATTAAAAAAAGATGATGGAAGGATACAATTCTGTACATGATGTAATGACCATCGTGTGACATTTATCATGATCTAAAAAAATGCAAATCAGAAACTGAAATGAAAACAAGCTAAGAACCTAAAATGAAAGTGAATTTTTCTATCACAAAGGGTTTAATTTAGTGTGTAATGCAAACAACAAACATTTGTTTCTATTTATATTTTAAAGGACCACAAAAATAGAAATAAACAAAGAGCAAGAAAAAAAAAGAGAAAAATGCTACATTTCTTTCACGGGAAAGAGAGGATGCAATGTTTTGTTGTGATTCTTCAAATAGCACTTTTTTTTATTGTTCAAATACAAGTAATTTTCTCTATGGTAACAATGCTTTCGCAATTGTGACGTTAATATCTAATTCTTATTTCTTTTTCTAGCACGTTCATGTTTCCAGCTTGTATATATCTGATATGAAATATATTTATATGGCGAGCCAAATACTTAAAGTTTATGATTAAGGTTTCAAGTTAATTCTGTAAAAAAATAAAATAAAATAAATAAATAAAAAAATCTATTTTTTACATTTTAGTGTGTTCAATAAATCTTTATCCTGTTCTGACCACGACCTAACATGTTCTTTAAGTTTGTGTCTCCTGTGCAGTGTAAATGCAGTGTCTACACTAGAGGGCAGCACTATCATTTGTGTGTTTAGTGCATGTAACCCTAGAGAAGATGCTCTGAGGGGGAACAGAGTTTTAGAGTTATGTTTCTCTTGTTTACTGCGGTTTATTTTGCTTGCTTACAAGTGTTCTGTAGCTCCACGACACATATGGTGACTGTTGTACTTCTCAAAGCATTGTGCCCGGTTTTTTATATTTAGACTTTTTTTTTACCCCACCTCATACGTTGTTGATGCATGTATGGAGAGCGGTCATTCACTTTTTTACCTGAATGTGTAGGTTTCAAATGAACCTTTACACATTTTTTTGGAAGTATGTTAACGCTCCAACTCTTCAGAGTTAATTTGTAAGGTTTTGCTATTTTGGAATTGATTGAGTGTATAGCTTTGCATAGATCTTAATTTAGAACTTAATCTAGATTAATTTAGAACTTAATCTAATGGTCAAAATTTGGTTGGCTCTACATCTCTTCTATTGTGAACTAACACCAAAGAAAATGAAAGTGTAGATTTTCTAAGGCAATATGCCTTGAGCTATACTCAGATTCCATGGTGTAATAATCAAGGGGCTTGATAAACGCTAAAGACTGGCAAAAATCAGTTTAACCAACTACAGACTCCATATATTAACCACATGTTGTTTTTTTTGACATTTCTTATAAAGAGAGCCTGAGTTCAGTGCGTTTGTCTGTTTGTTCTGCCCAGGGCTGCACACTACAGTGATGTAGGATGGAGTCTGTAGTGAATGCTAATGAGTGATTGTGAGAGGCAGCTGTCTTCATAAGCAGGGTCAGAAGGTCAGTCCAATCCTGACAATCCTGCACGACACGAGCACCCGGCCTCCGCATCACCTGCCTAAACATTCCACGCCACACACGCGAACATTCATTCAGACTACTGGTGATGCTGATATCAAAGTTTAACAGGAAACTTGCTCTAGTTGGGTATATGAAGGAGCAGGAAGTTATCTGTGACTGAACTTTTAAATGTTTTCATTTGTAAACAGACACTGCAATCAACAAGCTCCCTACAACCGCAAAGAAATGCAGCGGTCATTGAACAGTAAATACAGATACAACATTTTGAGATAAAAACAGGGAAATTTCTCAGTGGAGATAACAGCGAGTACAAATGAAAGCTAGGAATTCAAAAAAATGACTACGCAGTTTGCACAGATTAACAAAAAAGTAGGTGACAAAACTCAACGTCATCCATGGGTGTGTAAAGAGACCTTCGGAACAAGATTATAATCTTTCTGTATGGCGTGATGTACAGCTAATGAACAGAGTCATTCTTTAAAGACATTAAATGGTGAAAGGTGTATGAAAACAATACAACATTTCAGAGTTCTGGTGTTGCTCAAACATAATTAATTTTCGTTATTATAGCAGTTAATTATTAGCATAAGTAACAGCACACACAAACATGAACACAATTAACCGATAAGCTCAAAACATCACCCTTTAAACCAAATAATCACCAACACACAACCTTCTCTATAAATAATACCTTTTAAGTGTGCTTACAGTGTTGCCTCTATGATGGTTCACCATGGGTTGTTAAGTAAGAACATACTTTATCTCTCATAAGTAAACAGGATTTGCTTATATAGTGGCAAAACAGGAAGTGACCAAACAGGAAGTGACTTTTATGAGAAACATAATTATATAGACCCCAAAATTGTCCAAGACAGACCTAAACATTGCCCTTTTACAAAAACAACACAAAGAATTCCTTCTAAAGCAAGTAAGAAGAAAGATGTAAGGTTTAACAGAAAATGCTGCTTTGTTTAGCTTAAACATGACAGACGAGTCAGCCAAACAAAGCATAGCTTTGAGAGAAAGAGGGATTTCCTGATCTCAGAAATCCATAAAATATCATTAGAATTATTTTTAAAAAGATCTTACTAACTGATAACTTTATATTGGACAAATACATAAATAGGTGTGCCTTTTACTTATTGTCTTATTCATGTTTAGGTCAAGGAGCAGTGAGTGGTAGGCCTTCGCACCCCAATTGACTAGTGACGTTAAAGTTAAATATGCAACCGAAGACAGCTTTCACATTAAACATCACTTTCTCTAGTGAAAGTAAAACACGTCTTTCACTTTGTTCTGAATGTGAATTTGGTGTTTGTTTACATCGCATGTCTTTTGATAAATGCTGATGGGAAGGAGCATATTGTGTATTTGAGTCTCTGTTTACTCTTGCACTGATAAGAATCGTGTGTGTATGTGTACACAAGGCATGGTGTGATCACAGAGTCCTCACCAGCAGATCAAGGGCACGCAGAGCTGGTGAATGTTGACGGAACACACTTCTATCTTCACACATTGTTATGACTCTTGAAGACTGCTGGAGGCTTAGCACTGGCTGGATGGAACTGCACGGGGCTGGCCCGGTGTTGTGTGTATTTTGGGGGGCTCGGGTCAGAGAGTTTGTCTGTAGTGGCCAGCTGTGCTGTCGGGCTCTGCTTGGGCCCCGAGGCTCCTCACAGAAGAACCGTATCAGATGGTTATAAGTAGGAGGTGCCGAGACCCCCTCCCATCTACAAGCAGACAAAAGCAACAGCCTCCTCTGATGCCCCAAAACTCAGAGCAGGGGGGGGGGGGGTCAGGGGTGCTGTTGGAATACAAAAGTGCACAGAGCCTTCTGTTAAAGGAAAAAGGGAGAAAAGCTGCCCTCCCTTTGTTCAAGTTCTGAAAGAATGGCGTGGTGGCAGTGGCAGCTGCTGCGCCTGCTCGGGACATTTGAGATGCCCCTCTTTTCAGAAACATAAAGTCTGGGGCCGCTGGGGCTTTGTCCGGGACAAGGGCCATTGAGGATTTGTGTTCAAAATGAAAGGCACACTTTGCAGATACGACCATCTCGTGGCAGTAAAGGCAGACTGGGTGGGAGGGGGAGAGGTCAGCAAAAAAAAAAAAAAAAAACTTATGAGATGACAGCCTTCAACATGAGTATATCCATCATGCCACAATAGAGTCCCACCGGGCAGCCATATGGACAGAGGATCCTTGACTATTGTCTAAAAATCACAGGTGCCTTTTATCACAGCTTAAACAAGCACTAGGAATTCAGAAAACAAAGTCTTCATATTTGAGTACGAGGCTTTTGGGGATATTCCCTTTTAAGTTTAAGTAAACTTTTTACCTTTTACCAAACCACTTTGAAAGTACACAATATACAAAAAGTTTTATTGGGTATGTGGCTTAAACTAAAGTGATTGGTAAAGAACACATATACATGAACAAATTCTTATAAAATATAAAAGTCTAAAAGTTCAATAATTTTGACCCTATATGGCACCTAGAGTTTGTCAAATTTTGTGCTGTTGAAATCAACAAAGCTTGAGCATGCTTTGGCAATTTGGACACATATTGTTAAATATAAATGCATTTTCAGATAGTTGATTGTATTAATTTTTTTTACATATCATCCAACGTCTTTGAACAGCACACTTTCCATTTAAAAAGGGGATTAGGCGCCCTCTTGTGGTAAATAGAGTCTATGTTTCATAATAGCGCTCAGTTTAAAGATTTCTCGTCTAAAAAGTGTCAGAATAAAAAAACCGAATGTAACTATGAAAACATGTTTATTTATCCTCTCACAAAATACAAATATTTCTAGTTTAGACCTAGAGTTACATTAAAAACAACTGAACCGGAAGTTCAAACAACGGTTAATCCACCTGTACTTGACCTTACGACTTGATCGCGTGGCCTGAGATGAGTTCACGCGAAACTTATCTTTTTTTAACATTTAAAGTAAACAACCAATATCAGGCAGTTAAATTAACGACAAAGCAATAAGCATTTATATAACGTCTTGCGTGCTGTGGAACAACTTAAGAGTAGCCTGTGTAAAAACACAACAAATATGGCGTTAAATAATGTAATATTTTATTTAAACAGTTAATCGATTAAATACAAGCCTAAAGTAAACGACTAACGTACGCATCCTAAAAGGAACTGTCTCCCTCTAGTGGTCTCACAAACTATTTCACGTGTTTTCATCTTTCAGTCAATTACCTCCCTGACTCCCCCTTGACTGTTCGAGCTACAACCACTAAACTTTGCTAAGACATCCAAACTGGTCTGGTTGCTATATCTTTTTTTGAGAAACTGTAAAAATCATAGTAAAAACTCCTTAGCAACCAAACTCTATCTTGTCTTTGGTAAATGATAGAAACATGGGGGTGGGTTTATGTAATGTTCACGGTCACTATAAGTTGTTTAGTCACTTAGCAACCAATTTAACAAATCTCAACTTAGGAAAATTACAGTGACACAAGTTTTGGTGTATTTAATTCAAAGTGACCTGGGGAACAGAATATGCCACTGACCCCTCCATAGCAACCAATTTGCCATGTCTCAGCTTAAGAAAGTCAAAGCGACATAGGGGTTGGGTTACTTTACAATAGGAACGTTTTAAAACACAGTTTCACAAGCCAACATTAAAGTTTGTACAAACTTTAGCCATCTTTTTGATTGCTCCTTTACCCAAACACTTTGGATAGATTTGCTGAATTGGTTGTCTTTAAAAGTGGACTTTGTTTTTTTAATATAAACCTTCACTACACATTGGAAGTCAAATTCCCAAGCATTTAAATGCTTTTTGGAAAAGGAAACATTCTTTTTCCCATGATGTCACCACAAAAATTCTTTATGGCCTTTATTTTTAAAATGGAACACATGACAGCGTAAAAAGCTTAAAGCACGTGCAAAAGACCACGCAGTCGTTACTCATGCAATAAAATAATTCCTTCCGTAATTTGGGGAGACACCCGAGAAGTGGGGGAAATGGCTGAATTGCTGAGATTTTGTTAATGATGTTTGCTTCTTTTAAGCAGCTAAGTCTAGAATCCTGCCAAGAAGTGGCTCTGATCCAACCACAAAACCCCAAAGCCACAGAAAGAGCCTTGATCATAGTCTCAGAGGAGCAGGAGATCAAATGAATTCTTGTGGTGTGCTGGATTGAAGCTGAGTGTGGGAGTCCACATGGGGAACAGCTATCGTACCACTGCAGCCTGCTCAAAATCACCAGCTTTATATGTAAAAAGCTAATTTGGCGGTAAAGCAATGTTTGCAGGGCACTGGATCAGAAGGAAACATGGGATCTGGAACGATGCATGTCCAGATACGTTTGACATCATTCGTACTTAAGATTTGGGATGTGTAAATACCCCCTCCCCCGCCACTCTCTGCTAGTTTTGAATAGATTTCCGCTTTGATCTATGCATGTTATTAAATATACATTTTCCTTCAGCATGTGTTCTTGTCTCGTGACATTTGCTTTAGAACAAAGGCTTCAGGCAGAAAGCCGCACAGCATCAATGAAACACTGAGGCTTTTTTTGCGTCACTTGTACTAAAGCTGTGTTTCTAAAGGAAATCCAACAATGGACCTTTTTTTCAATTAGTCTATTTTTGAGCAAACTACACTCACTGGCCACTTTAATGGGTACACATCTGTAACTGCTCGTTAACACACATTTTCAATAACCTAACTCAATGCATTTAGACATGGCCAAGACTTTGAACATGGCTGTATTTCAGAATACTGGGATTTTCATGCAAAACCATCTATTTGAAAATGGTACAAAGAGAAAAGAGAATGGTACAAACAGAAAATATCCAGTTCTGTGTGCACAAATGTCTTGTTGATGACAAATGACAACCTATCTGTGAATTGTTGCTGACCATGTCCATCACTTTATCACCACAGTGTAACCTTCTGAACACGACATTGAGTTCACTGTACCCAAAAGTCCTCTACTGTCACCAGATGGTCACCCTTGGCACCATGGATGTGCAAAACTGCAGTAAGTGTGTGGTGCCATCATGTCACTATCGACCAAACCCTTTGAAAATTGTTTTCAGTACTTGTTGAATCTACGCCACGAGAGAGTGACAAGCTGTACCTAATAAAGTGACCAATGAGTGTCGGTGATAATGGATGTAAAATAAAGCAGCAAATGATAAATAAGTGGATATAGAATTTACTTCAAGTCTATTTTAGAACAATTTAGAAACATAAACAAGAAAATAGGGTTCAAGTATAAAATACTTTCACCCTTTTGCGTTCATTGAATGGCTTTAGGTGTTTCCATGGCAACAGTACCTGATAAATAAGTGTATCAAACAACACAAATTGTTTATTTGTGAAGCATGACAGCAGTGAGGGAAAGAAATACTTGATAACCTGCTGATTCGTGAGGTTTTCGCACAAATAAATGAACGGATGAATAAAATAATCAACCAATCAATTAACCAATCAAGATTTGTGATGTCATAAGCTGAGATCCGGAGTATTTGTGTCCTTTCGTTACCTGTTCAAAAGGCACATGTACCCTTAATAATGGATGATGGATGGGGACCATCAAATCTTAAGTGAGAACCTTGAGGTTATGGAAAGCTACTTATGGACGGCTATTTTATGGCCAATAAAATAGATGTTTGTCAGGTTACACTGAATAATGAAATTCTTTGGGACTTTGTACACAGCTAAAACTAGTTTTACTGAAGGATAATTTACATCCAAATACACAATTTCTTTGTAAAGAAAAACTAAACACAGGGATATAGAAAAACACATAATAAATATACCTTTTTTGCAAAGACGTTTGCAAAAAAACACAATCTACATTGTAAAAAACCCCCAGTATTGTTCACAACTCAAATGCGTTCAGGATGATTTTGACACAAAAGTCACAGTAATACATGAGTTTTTTTTATGTTACATTTTTATTTTACGTCTATTGATCCTTTGAGTCACCATTTGTATTTCGGATCTCTCTCAGTCTATGCAGTTGTGTTCATAAGCCATTTGTTGGCAAAAAACTATCATGATATTAAAAAGAGTAACCCTGATCAAAGGTTTCAAAACGTGCACTTCATGCAAGAATTTACGAGAGTTGGAGGTTTTCTAAGAAGAACACTGAGGGCTTTACCAACAGAGAAGATAAAGGACCTCAGTGACAACTACTTCAAGAGGCTGTCGTTTATGTTAAAGAGGGGAAGAGTGTGTAGGAAAGATTTAAAAAGAATAAACATAATAAGTGGCTTTACCCTAACGATAAGTGGAAAAAAGGTTTTGTGTCATCATTCATATTTTCAGGAAAAAGGCCAAGAAATCATACATTTTGCTGGGGTATGTAAACTTTTGAGCAGAACTGTTTATAAATGTACATTTTTTTTTACATGGGAACACAGTTTGCACTAGACTAGTCCATAAATAAACTATCGATAGATGGTTAAACTGTACTTTGATGTTCCACTCAAAAACCTTTGTCTTCCACATCTCCATTCCTTGCCTCTGAATTAGAATTGTCCTTCAAGATGGCTACCTTTGATCAATTTCCAGGTCATTGGCTCAAGAGCACTGGAGTGAGCAAAGAAAAAAGCACCAATTTGAATATTGAGAAGCACTTTTTAAAAGCCTGTCCACCCAATTCCATTAAAAACATTGCTTCGCTTCGACACTGACCATAGAAGGTCACTGAAATTTCATTTGCTTCCCTGACAAACCGCTAAGACTCCCGCTGTTAAAATGATAACTTCAGAGGGAATATGCAAAACAACAGATCCTCCTCTAGACTCGAATCTTAGTTTGCCCACAAGCAAAATCCATTCAGGATCAAATTTTTGCACATAATGTGCGCCAATAAAGTTACCAGCAAGTTATGCAAAGCGTTCGCTTCCTAAATGATGGAATAAATAAAGGCCTTGTCCCGAAGCGAGTGAGGTCAGCTTCTCTAATGAGCCCGTCAAAAATGCAGCGTTTAGATGCTTGATTAGAGACATTTAAAAGCCAATGGTTCGAAGCTGCAAGCAAAACCTTTGATAAATTTGATTTTCAAGGCAGATGTAACACGAGAAAACAATCTCCACACGGTTGCGTAATCTAGCAATATTTTACACAGCTTTAAAATCCTACATTTACAGAGGAAACTAATAAAAGGAAACCTAATAGCGTCATTTGTTTTATGAGCTTGCTCAAATCAAACTGATTCTATTTCCAGCCCAGATCTATTTTATCATCTCGTTTCCTCTAATTTATCAGGCTGCTCTCAATACTCCGTTTGCCCAAGGAGTGAACCATTAAAAAAAGCATCGCCATCATTCTCGACATTTTGCTTTGTTAATATATTCAAGAGCTCCGAGCACCACAGCACGTCACTTATGATGTATGGAAGCAACGCAAATGTAAACTTGTTGCATATTTCATGTTCGATAAATGACATGCTGATGGTCCATTATTACCAGCCGTTCGTTTACAGTGAGAAATGCTTTTGGGATGGTGGGCACCATAAATTAGACACACTTACACACAGCAATGGTGCATGCAGGGGGGCTGTAATAAAACAAGTTTTGTTTCTGACTCTACTTACAACAGAATCCTTTGGTAAGCCTTGAGGCAATAAAGGTTTAAGTGTGAAATTTATTACACCTCCGTTTAAGTATACAAGAACATACAGAGAATGTGAAGCAATTAGGCTTTTATGATGCAAAGGTGAAAACGGACTGACAAATCAGCTCTAAGCGTAGAACACTGTATCTAATTTTTTGTACTTTCCACCCAAAAACTTTTAAAGAATGAAGTTTTCACCGTTGCTTAGTTAATCCAGCGCTACATTTTTAATGTGTGCATATGGCAAATAGTTTTTTTAAAATAACCATGATGTAGACGATGCCTAAGAAAATGTATTCTGGAGATTAGAAAAGATGCGAAACTGGTTGTGTTTCCTGTTGCTAACATTTGAGTGAAAGAAAACATTTGTGGTGTTTGTTTGAAAAACACGCATTTGGTTAAAGAAGTTTTTTTTTAAACACCCCATAACATTTTTAAAAAAATTAAATATCCTAGAGAAGTACAAAGTAATCAAACTAGACATTTGGAGGGTGGTAACCCTCAATTAATCCTAGAGCTAAACGTGATTAAATTAACTAAATAAATAAAGTCAAGGGTCACTTAGAAGGTTGTCTGTTCGAGGATCGCGGGTGATGTTCCTGGAAGGAGTTTGCATGCTCTCCCTGTGCTTGCGTGGGTTTTCTCCGGGTACTCCGGTTTTTCTGACAATCCCCAAAACATGCGGCAGGTTAATTGAAAAATCTAAATTCCCCTTAGAGGTGAATGTCTGTTTGTTACCCTGTGAAACATAGTTGAGGAAGCCGTTTACAGCCGCTAGCACCACCCGCTGGTGAGAACATCTAACAGCAGATGGCAATCTTCTACCGGTACTGTATTGCAGTTCCCGGATGTGAGCTGTCGAATTTGAACCGCTGAATTTTTGGAGACGAATTTGTAAAGTGATATAAAATCAACCGAAAATTGTCTGACGAATGTTATTGTTGGAATTATTAAACAAACAGAATATTTTGGAAATGGACTTTGTGAGGTGAATATAGAATTTTTTAACAATAAAAAAAGTTGGTGAAATGTTTTCGATTGAATTATTTACTACTTAAAAATACAACCATGTTAAAATGCAGCGCACAAAAATGCAACCCCTGTAAATACAATGCATTAAAATGTAAACACTGTTAATTGCAATGCATTTTTTTCCCAGTTGTGTAATTCAACAAGCTTTTTATTTCAAATACTTTTGGCATTATTTTGTTCCATAAAAGAGGACATGAAGTTAGTTGGTCCAAGAGTAGATACTGAGGACAGAGTTAGGTGGAAACGGATGATTCGCTGTGGCGACCCCTAAACTGGGAACAGCCGAAAGTAGAAGAAGAAGAAAAGAAAATAAATACTGTTATGAGATAAATACTTATATTTCACAAGTTTATTGAATGTTGTGTGTCATAAATTGTATTTCTATGTATTTTGAGTGTCTGTGTCTTTTGTTGTGCGTTATGTATCGACAACATAATAGAGTTCCTAATAAACGACAATCCAATATGATATAAAAGCGCTGACTTTTTCAAAACAATAATTTAATTGTGAGAAAAGTACTGAACGTGTCCCACTTAAGATTTCCAAAGGTTACGCACAGTCAAAAATCTGACCCACCTTTGGTTACTATAAAATTAGCCTTTGGTTAATATGAAAATTGTAAACAATTCTACAAAAGGTGACCATTGCATGGGTCGGGTAGTTTCCTTGAGTTTTCCTATTTTTTTTCTTCAGTTTATGTATAATTTTCTGTTTAATGTCAAGTGGCTCTCTGCAAGTTTTCGTTTAGTCACATTAAAGCAGTCTGTCAGCTTCAGGAAGGACAACCAACATCTTACTTCTTCAACGATAAAGTCTAAGGAAGAAGGTTTTTCTTACGTTCCCTCTCGCTGAACTGGTAAGATTCCAGGGAGCGTTGCATTGCCTGGAATAAAAACAGTGTCAATCTCTTTGCCGCACACATGGCTTAGGCTGAAATAACAGAGTGGATTTGTGTATACTAATAGATGAGGTGAGCCCAGCTCTCTTTTATGCAGCTTTTATTCATTTGGCCTCTGTTTTTTTTCTCTCCCTTGGTGTTGTTGGGCTCTGAACTGAAGGTGAAGAATTGATGGACTGAGTGAAATAATTCACGGAAGAGGGAGAGAGATCTGAGAAATGTTCTACAATGAATTAAAGGTGTACTTCTGATATTTGTGCAAGTGTTTGAAAAAAGGAGCACATAGATATAATCGACACAAGAGCTCTTCATCTAGCTGAGGGAGTGCTTGGCAGATCCTGAATCAAGTTAATCAGACAGTTTACTGCAAGAGAACCACATTCTCTGCCAAAATCACAAAGATCCGAGAGCACATTCCGCAGGTCAGCACTGGGAACCGCATGCCTGGCGTCGCTTTGGTATGAGGCCAGGTTTAAATCCATCTGTGTGTTTGGATAGGGTCTGATTCTGTTACATGCCAGTCAGTCATGAGGGAAATAATACTTTCAGTCAAACTCTGCTTCAAAACTACTTCCAGAGCTCAGGCTCTAATGCTGTCTGACCTTCGCATTCATCTGTCAGTTTAGTCGTTCGCCTACTGGCTCATTTTATTGAACTTGTACATGCTGAATGCTGACAAATGTTTCATGTCATGGCACAAATGATGGCTGTGCCAGGGTGGGCGCATAATGGTTACAAAAGTCAACATGTAAAGGTATTTTGGGTTGATATGCACCAAAGTAAAAACTAAATACTAGTTTATTACAAATCAAAGAAATAAGTAAATAAAAACAATCTCTAGTGGAAAGAATTTCTAGCCCCTGACCAAACGTGCTGACACTAGTACATCTGTTAATTAAAATAAAAAACTTTAATGTTGGCTTGTAAAAGTGCGACATAGAGTATTTTTAAACGGTCTCTAATGTAATATAAACCAAGCCCTAAGTCTCTATGACTTTCCTACGCTGAGAACGAGACATGTTAAAATGGTTGCTATGGCAAACAGCCTGGTTGCTATGGAAGTTGCTAAGTTATATAAACCAACCCCCATGTCTCTATCTTTAAGTAAAGTTGAGAGAGTTTAGAAAATGCGGTTGCTAGGGTAAACAGTTTGGTTACTAGGGAGTTTAAAATGTACATTTTTACTATGATTATATAAATAAACAGCCATTTCTCCTTGTTGTTTCTCTTGATGTATTTAGTCGGAGCTGGTTGCCTATAAATAAAATGTTTAATTTATATTTTGCTAAAATAAACGAACATCAGCATCTATGGCAATAATGAATGAATGCTGCTCAGAAGGTATCACAAACCTCGATTAAGGCTATACCTCCCAAACTCAGCAGCACATTTGTTTTAGATCAAGTATTAAACTGTAAATAAAATGAGTGTTTACAATGCTCAACATTTTTTAGCATAGCACACTTAATTAGGAAATAATTTTTTAACGGTTGGCTAAAGTGCCATTGATTAGATGGGGAAGGCAGCATTTATTTTAATAATATAGCCGTGCCTTAGGGGGCGATATAGGCCTTGCTCAGCATGGTGTGTCAGTATGAACAGCCCACAGTTCCAACTCTAAATAAATAAAGTTATTTATTAAACTACTCTTAACAATTGTACAAACACTGTTGACCCTCGATATTGTGATCACAGGATAAGATTTTTCTGTAAACTGCAACCAAGAAACCTGCTCTGCTAATAGTAACCTATTGAATCCAAATTGAAACTTTACAGTGATAGAATGTAGTGTAGACATAGTGATATAGCACCATAATTTCTGACTATTGAGCGCACGTGAATATACCAACTGATTTTAAACAGAAAGAAAAAAACTGTTCTTGGTATAGGCCACACACGACTATAAGCCACAGGTGTCCACATTTTAACATGAAACATTTAAAGAGATTCATTTTTTATATCAAATGAAATAAATGCTTGTTATCGTTAAAAAAACACTGATCAGTTGACTTTGTTTGCAACCAGCTTTGTCAAATATATTTTAAAATATATACTTCAAACACGTTTCCCCCTTATGTGGCTACAAATACTAGATTGTACCACAGAGAATCTCAGTAACAATGGGTTTCAATGACTTTTCATAACACAAACTGTGTCTTCCTCTGTGCATTACCTGGCCACATGCAGGTCTGGCTAGCTCCTGCACTTCCAGAGACGCTCAACCATGTAAAGATCTTTACATTTTCAAAACAAAAAAACCCAAAACTAAACACTTCTTTTCAAAGGCACTTACAAAATCTATTTTCTCTAAAGCGCTTAACTAATACTTGAATTAACTGGTGACTCTTCTTTCAGCACTTTTTATGATTAACTGACTGGTTTTTATGGAATATGAAATTTAGTTCAAAATGAAGATTTTACTTGTAAATACAAGCACTAGTTTTCAGACTATCAAAGTCAACACAGTGTGTAGAGCTTAGGGTTGAAACATTTATATTTTTGTCTGTTTTATGCAATGGTTAGTTTGCATTTTGGGGTGGGTGGTTATTAAATCTGGAAGCATGTAGTATCATTTAATAATTGAGGGTATATAGGGTGCCCTCTAAACGTACAGTTTGCTTTATATTACGCTATAATTAAATTCACACTTTGACCTCTTCGATCTGGTGCTCCGGTCACATCACATGATGTGTCAAAGTTCAATCCAACTCAACAAAAGCCAAAGTCAACCGATACCTTTGGCATGATATGGAATGTAGTAATCATTTTTCTCATGAAAAAAGTGTTGTTTTTTTGGTACACTTTTTTAACGAATGCTGCTTTTCTTTTCGGAGGTTGTTTTAAAGTTACTCTAGCTCCTTAATTTACGGACACTCTCCTGGTTCGTATCATACGAACGATGCTTAAAACGATTCATTACTGAGTTGTTTATCTTGTAAAATAAACGTGTATTAAAAGAGAATTCAAATGTTCTTTTTTTTTACATTCAACCTAGAGACTTCAAAAACCAAATGATTAAGTTAAAATGATGATCTAACTTTGTAAACCATGGGCACAAAGCTAGATTTTCAAATAAAACAAAGTAAATTCCATTTACTTTGGATATTAGAAGATATTTACATTTTAATCCAGTTATTGATGAGTGTGTGAATGGGAACCCAGCGCAAAATGCAAAGATCTGGATCCTGTTTGTCAAAACATTTAGCGTAAACGAAAGCATGTTCTCCTTTTTCTCACAGCGGGGTCTGCATTAAACCGAGCCAGTCTGACCAGTGTTTAGAAGAGAGCGGATGGGATTTATGACTATGCTGATTTTGTTTTAACAAACTAATACTAGAATATATAGCTGTGTCAAACCCTGTTGTTCCAGTCCTCTGATCTCCTTCGTTGCTAGACATAACAGCAGATGGTAATGGAAGATGAGCTACGTGGATGAAATGTTATGGTTTTGCAAGAGATATTGTTGATTTTATAATACCATCAGATCTCCAGATTTAACTTGTGTTTTTGTCATAACACCAAAACAAAAGCAGAAGAAGCTTGCAGATGCAAAACAAGTTCATTCTTGCCAACAATTCGAGGGAGATCCACAACATCGTGAACTTTGGATGCATCAGTTTTGAAGGATTTAGATTTTTTCGAAGGTGTAAAATAAACCCAAAGCCATTCTTCCCTTACACTTTGACCTCATTTGGCCACTTAACCTTTGAAACTTTCCAATTTCTTACACCCGATAAAAAATTAAATACCTGCTGCTAAATATGTCTGAGAATGAGCTGTAATTAAATAGATACAATCACATTCTGGACAGAGTAACAAGTCCAAGCAACCGCACACTGCGTAATAACAGAGGAATGATGAGAGGCCTCTTCTGTTACAGATAAAATCCTGTCAAAGAATAACATCAGATGTGCCAGAAACCACAGTGATTCATGTTCCAACTATGCATCACTGCAAACAGAAGGAAAGAAAATAGATTATATTCCTGTAACACCAGAACTGTTATATGTGCTTTGTAAAGCTCCACTGTGTTTAGATAAAGGTAGCGGGCCTCATTAACATGGAAGTGGACCTCATTTGCAGACTCTGGAAGATAAAAGCCTAGAGAAAATGTTTACAGAGTCAGAAAATTAAATGTTTACATGGTTTAGCAACAAGCTAATATTTTTAGTTGAGAGAGCACACCAGAAATAATGGATGTTCTCACGCTGAAAGATTACACTGATGATGCTTTTAAAAAGTATTTACATGGATAACAAATGATTGATGTCAGCAAAAGACAGCTTATCTAAATGAAAACAGCAGGGAGGAGTTCTCTAAGGAAGTCTCGTTTGCACAAAAACTCCCATCTGACTTTGTTTTTCAACAGAGGATGTTATAGGAGTATTGTAGGCCATTTAATTTCATGCTCCACATTATCAGAAATTATCGAAATACTTTTAATCTTGGAACCCCATTTGGAAAACCCCTGCAACCATTATATACGCTACAGGCACTTTATTAGGGACACCTGTCCAACTGATTGTTAATGCAAATATCTAATGAGCGTTTAGGCATGTAGACATGGTCAAGATGATGTGCAAACTGAGCACCAGAATGTAGAAGAAATGTGATTTTGACTCTGAATCTGGCAAGGTTATTGGTTCCTCAGAATATTTCAGAAACTGCTGATTTACTGGGATTTTCATGCACAACAATCACTAGTCTTAACAGAGAATGGTCTGAAGAGAAGGCGCAAATGCTTTATTGATGCCAGAGGTCAGAGGAGGCTGACAGAAAGGGATCGTTACCTCAATTAACCTTCGAACCTTGAGGTGGATGGGCTACAGCAGAAGAAAACTACACCGGTTGCTACACCAAATTATAGTAGAAGATTAGAAAAAACGTTCTCTCAATTTGTCACATTCGGACGTTTGGGTCAGAACTTGATGTCAACAACATGAAAGCATAGATCTATTTTGACAATTCAGGCTGGTGATGGTGGTGTAATGGTGTGGGGGATATTTTCTTGGCACACTTTGGGCCCATTAGCACCAATTACGTTTAGCATTAAAATGCAACGAGTATTGTTGCTGACCATGTCCACCCCTTTATGACCACAGTGTACCCATCTCTTAATGTCTACTTCCAGCAGGATAACGTGCCAAGTCATAAAGCGGGAGTCCTCTCAGACTGGTTTCTTCAACCTGACAATGAGTTCACTGTACCCAAATGACCTCCACAATCACCAGATCTCAGTCCAATAGAGCAACTGTGGGATGTGCTTTCATGTGCTTGTTTCCAGTACCTTGTTGAATCTACGCCACAACAGTTCTGAAGACAAAAGGCGCGCAAACCTGGTACTAAGAAGGTGTACCTAAAAAAGTGGCCGGTGTTTATGCAATGCTTAATACTAAGCAAGAATACACTGTTTTGGTTAAACAAATCAAGACTCTGTTAATTGAAAATCGCTGCGTACAGCTTTTGACTTATTAAAAGCTCGATAATTTTTGATTGTCTTTTAATGTAATCATTCATTGTTTAGTAAACTAATCTGAAATTGATCCCCAAACCTCTTTGACATTATCGTTTTACAAACACGGGCCCTTTCAACCCACCAGCTGAAAGTCACCTCTATAAGCGTCATCATAGTTGAGTGTAAAACCCTGCAAGAACTACTCTGAATGCAGTTAATAAGCACTAGAGGGCCCGTCCTCAGCGAATGTGATGTTTAAGGGCCACTCATAAAACCTCACGCTCCGGTGCTCAGGGGTCCAATTGAGTCCCATTCTCTGAGCAGCTCTCAAGCAACCGTGAATGTACACAAGCTTCAATTCACAGGCCAAATCTCCCATCGGTGACTCCAAACAGCCCTTAACTGCTCCTTGAATTTCACTGTTAACAATGAGTGGTAAAAAGAAACCAGTCCTATCAGCATCGACATGTGTCCTGAGGAGTCAGCCCCGAGACGTCTGCGTATCACATTTCCTTCATTTTCCTCTTTACTAGCTTCTGCTGGCTTGTTTATAAGCACAATAGAAGTCTTACCTCCAAACGGTTCTTTGAGGTAGCAGCTGCGTTGGGTTAAACACATTTTAATACATTATTTTATTCTACTTCACGGTTTTTCCTTCTGTACCTGGAGATTGTCAGATTGGCTCTGGCCAAAGGAAAGTGTTACTTGATCCATCTCCATACAGGCCATTATCTTCCTGAAAAAGTACCTTATTGAAATCCCACAGGCCGATCCGCTCGGTGCATCACACTGAGCATGTTTCAGGTTAATCCTCAGCACAGGGATCCTGGGTAATAGACACCCCACCATAGAAACATTATCAGGGCAGGGAAAGTGTTTTCAGCTTTTTAAAAGGTTCCTGTGCTCAGCGGAAACATTTTTAAAAATGCTTTTAAAAGCATTCTACGGTGTGGCAGGAAAAAATGGTGGTATACAGAAATGAAAATTCTTGGCTGAATAATACTGCAACACTTGGCTTAAGGTTGAAGCCAAAGACTGTTTTTCATGTTTTTTTTTCTTTTTAGTAATGTAGCATAAACCAAAGTCAGAATATTTTCAATGCTTTGGTTTCAAACAGAACAGAGATGATTATATAGGCCCAAAATTCCAAGTTTCATTTGTATTATTGTATGTCTATGCATATATTTTATACATAGTTTTGTTGTTTGCCCAGGCTGGCAACGTTTCACATGTTTTACTGCAGAAAAAATCTGGATAGATTTAGCTAAATTCAACTCTTGCCTAATTTTATTATTTTTCAAGTTATATTAACACGTAAACTAAGCTACTGAGTTTTTTTTTTTGCTCCCACATCCCATCGTGATGAACATACACTTTCATGACTACGACCCATTTGAGACTCCCAACACTTTATCAGAAACCCAGGGGTGATGTCCAAAGTTTTATATGATCTACAGTTCAAACTAGTTTTGGGCCTTTGTTTATTTTTTTCACTTTCTTTGTTTGAGGTCAGTGTTTAATGTCTACATTATTTACAACAAGCGATTTTATAAGAGCTTTGGAGCCCCACACCTCATCGACATGATACAACCAGACATTTGCTGCGCATAAATGGGAAAACCTGCTCTGAACACAACATTAGAGAAATCGATTGATACAGTGATATTGAGTTCACTGTACTGCACTGTGTTTTAGTGGCAAAACTAAAATTCACATAAATTTTAGATTTACGGCTTTCATTTGGTGAATTTTAAGAGTAAAACTGTTAGTCTTAAATACACATTTTTACAATTTGTGTATAAAATGTTGATACTGGAACATGGCCTCTTGAAAATGTGAATTTTCAAGTTAAATAAATATATAACAGGTTGGCTTGGTTTTGCTAAGATCAAGTATAGGTGTGTTGGTTTACAAACACCCACATTAAAATTGGATTACATCACTTCCTGTGTTTTTACGTTTATGTGTGAGATTTACCATTTTAAAAACACCTGTGTCTGAGTTTATTTGTTACAAATTAATAGACATCTATGTTTTTTACATGAAACTGTGCTGGTTTCACCACACAAGTCACCATTTGCCGATATATACTAGATGTAAGTATATACGCAAACCCAGTTAGATGGTGTAAACGTGTATGACAGAGAATCCGCCTCACATATTCCAGAGAGTAGTGTAAAGCTTGTTTGGGGAAATCCATCTCAGAGCATGTAGTAAATTCACCCTATTACACTCCCAGTGGCCACTACTCTGCTCGCTCCTCTCTGCAGCACACATGGCCAAAATGATTTGAGGATGCTGTGCTGAAATCAGACGTCTGGCCTGAAATCGTGCACATCTCTCAACAGTATTTCATTCAGCTATGAAATCTAGTATTTGGGAAATGGAGGAAACACTCGCTGAGCCCTAAAGCGCATATCTCTGGAGCAGTGCTGTCATTCTCCTTAACATCTACATCTTATCAAAACAAGCGGACGCATCAGGGAATACTGGCAGTCACTCTTCTGTTTGCCTACATGCTTGAGGTCAATGGTAATGCTATAATCAAGCAACTGTGGGACGGCTGTATTGTGGTTGGCATGGGAAATTCAGCTTCACCAGACCTAAGATTAAATTTAGAGAACAGTGGCAGCGGGATGAAAAATGGACTGAGTAAAGTGTAATTTTATTGGTCTGGATATAACAGAAAGCAAGGCTATAATTACACTTGAGGGCAGATCAAACACAAATCCTGCCGGGAAAATAAGGCACAATTATAATTCCAATAGAGCAAGTGAGATGGAAACACAGATCTCATCACCCCTAGGACACAGGCCCTTCATTTGACGGAATATGTCATTAACAAAATGTACACTTGTTTAATAGCCCACTATTAAAGAAGGAAAACCATAATTATCTTTTATGGGTATAATTATTAGCTCACTGCATTAGCCTTATTACATGAACGCACACCATAAATATAGCAAAAGCGCAGTATGTTTAAATATGATAATAGCAAAAGCTAACTGCTGTACAGTCATTTTATGTGCACAGGCATGGAAACATTAACCCCCTTTTCACATTCAGACCATTTATCTGAGGCTGCGTATCGAAACTAACTCTAAATGCTATTTAGTGGCCATTTCCAAGAGCAAACAACAGGATATGACCCAGTAGACTCTCGTTTATGTTAGCATAAAGAGAGGGCAGCAGACTGGGTCAGGTTCCACCACAAAAAGTGCTTTACATTTTTATGGGCAAATCTGAGCTTAATGTTATAGCATTTAAAAACCAGGAGAGGGTGCAACAATCAACCAGACTGCCTCGATCTATTTCCTTCCTCATGGTGGGAGTCTTTGGCCCTTTAGGGGTGCTAACTGCTAAGCGCCTCATATGTTAGCCTAAAAGTAATACATTCATTATTGTATATTTATGTAAAAAAATATATGAAATATGTTTGTTAATGGTTGCTTTTGGTGAGATTAGGTGCATTTTGTCTGCAAAAGTACACACAAAGGCAATAATTGGGTTACTTTTGTATTTAAAACACTAATCTGTAAAAAAAACAACGAAGAATATCCATAAGATGGCGACAGCGCTGAGGATTAGTATGTCAGGCACAGGTCAGAGAAAGATGACCCAAAGAAAAATAGTCAGAATAGTTTGCAAAGAATCTACGTTGAAAAGGGTTAATAAAATAGTTTTCTTTTGAAATAAAAAAAGGGGCACAATCACCAGAAACTGAACAACACAATGCTAATTTACGTGTAGGCTAACCTCTAAACGTACTTCTGCTTGACATTAGGTTTATTCGTGGTCGAATAAAGTAATCACAAAGTCAAACTTTTGCATCAGTTTGAAGGATTTTTTTTTGTTTTGTTTTGAATGTAGGCTACATTAAAATTAACACAAAAGTATGATGATACAGTATTGTGGTCCAATACAAATAATATGTGTTGCTTTGTTAGTGTATTTTTATATTAATTTAGTTTTTTAAGTATTTAAAGCTCATTAAATAAATGTGTGTATTTGTGATATTGCTTACTTCGATTATCATTATTTTTTTTTCAAATAAGTTGCAGTAAAATAAATTGCATACATAACTTTTAAAAATTTGCCAAATTAAACTTAAAAGAGTAGGAGATTGATTTATTTTAATCATTTGCATGGTCATTGTTTTCAAATATTAAAAATACAGAATATTTGAATAATTTTAAGAATATTTTTCATAATTTACTTTAATTATGCTCTAAAAATAAAATATATCGATTGGATTACTGGATCAATTACAATATTGCAGTATTTTGTAAAATTTGTTCTTGATATACCTAAATCATGTTTCTTGATATACCTAATGGACAGTGCTCAGATACCTTATCAGATACGTTTTTCATTGACTCCAATTGATACTAAGGTTAAGGTGCGCTACTTTTGTTGTTGGTTTATCCCTGAGCCGTGTTTAGAAGCAGATTTCTTTGTGTTTGTTGACGCAATATCGCTTGTTGATAAATGTGACTCCCTTTAATGTATAAAGTCAGCATGATTTTTCAAGTAACACCTTTTACATAAAGGTAAAGCAGTTTGTAGAAGGAATAACAAAACCAAAATGCAGCTCATAGATCAAACCCTTTTTGGTTTCTCAGTTAATGACCCTTTAATGACATTTGAAACAAGCTACACTGTTATACTTGAATTAAATATCACGTCACACCAGTTTCACTTTTTACAGGGAATAATTTCTTTACAAAAAAGATTAATGACTCAGAAAGTGAGATTTTCAATTTGGGGAAACCCTGTATTCACAGCTGGATGTAACTTTTCTCCACACATCCCAAAGCTTCCTGTTAGCAGACTCTGTAAAATCTCGACTCAGCCTAGCTTACATGCTCCATCTTCTTGACAAATCCATAAAACCGGGAGGACAGTCCCATAAATCAGCAAATATGGCTAGTAATTTGCCGTACTTGATCCATGATTCATTTTCGGTTTGAGTGCAAAATTGACTAATAATGGAATCCCAGCCCAATGCCTTCAATCTGCAACACCACAGACAAGATTAATACAAACAATATTCATTAAAATCCATTAATGCGTGTCTTCAGTACCAACCTGTGTTTTTTTTCTCACCTCTGCATGTGCCAACAGATGAAGCATGTTTCAATATGCCTATTAAAGCAATCAAAAAGCAATCAGGCCTATTTTCTTTGTAATCATGATCTGTTTGTGGGGCACGGTAGTTCCTGGGGGTGAGCGGAGATTTGGCCTTCACCGCTTGGGAGTAAATATGAAAATAAACCACCTCTCAGGAAAGACCTAATTAGTCTGTCGCTCTTGGTTTTCCATTCGTTTTCTGGCCCTGACAGTTGCGGTCATGAGTGTCAGATTTAATCTGCTGTAGGGGTCGCGTGAGCCCTGGAGCGCTGGCTCGAGATCCATCACAGCAGCCACTAACATTCAATAACCGCCCCACCACTGCTTGCTCCTATCTGCTCTGATAGATGTTTGTTATATCGCTCATTACAATGTCTTCACTGTTTATTGGCATGCCCAAGTGACAAAAATATCCTCAATTTTGCGTTTCTCAAATGTCTGCATTAGTCTGGCATGTACTGTTGGTAACCGTGGGCCTGGCTTCAAATGATTTTGGAATCTAATCAATGATGCTTTGTTTATGATGTCTGCGTGTGCATTTCTTCGATGTTGTGACAGAGCAAGAAAAATGAGCATTCATTAACATGTGGCATCATATATGAACCCACAGAGTAGTTCACTGCAGAGTTCAGTTCTAATTGTTAGATTAAATAAAAAAAATGTCATGTGAGAGCTCATTATGGCGTCTTTCTAATCAAATACGCATTCCCATTTTATTCCATTGGTAAATTCTAAACACACAACTTCCATGTTACTCACTTCCCACTCCGGCCATATCCACAGGGACTCAAAAACCCTGAAACACTGTAAAGACACTACCAAACAAACAGGTGGCAGTTGATTTTTGCCATTTTTAAAACAAGGATTCAACATTGAAGTTAAGAAAAACACAAATCCCTTTCATGAGCGTCAAAGTATGAACAACACACCTGAAACCTCAGTCTGCTTTGAAATCTTTTTTTGTGGGAGAGACCTCATTCATGTTTTTTGTTGCTATAAAACAAGAACCTGTCTTTCTCAGCCTCACCTTGGTAGCAGAGGCTGTTCCTACACAGCTGTTTCCATTTCATTTCATAACTGGGTGTAAACCTATGTGTGACATTGATTATCATTAGCACCTGTTTGATGAAATGGATCATACACCTAACTAAGAATTGATGCTGGTTTGCGCTAAACCAAATATTCATTTGTTTCAGATTTTTATTTTCTTTGCACTTTGTTAATGTTGAATAAAACAACCATAATTAAAAATGATTGGAGAGGTAAAGTAGTGTGGGGGAAGGGTAAAGGGTTATGAATTGAACCCTGCTCTCCAGAAGTTTCTGTCTGGGTCCAGAATGAACAAAAAATTAAAAAAAAAATTACTCAAAGTATTTAAAACGCATAATGCATTACATCTATTCCTGAATAGCAGCAGAATGCTAGTATTCGGTTCCAGTGTTTTTGCTCTCCAGGTGTAAGTGTGTTGACCTCAGTGACGGCCCATGCTGAGAAGCTCCTTTGTGACACAGCTGACGACCTCAGCACTGACCTCCCTGATTGACACTTTTCCAAATTGCCATTACCAACGTAAACAGATTAGGCAGATGGCAAGCCTTGCTTTTGACCATCACTGCTGTAAAAATGTTAGTCTCTTCAAAGTTTTTTAAGATTAAGACACCTGTTAAAAGCATTCTTGCTCGTGTGCCAGCACCTGAACGATAACAGGCAGCGAGTGGGGCTCGGTGCTCATTCCATTTCAATATCAAGATTTGTCAGCAATCTCTGAAAGATGCACTCAGAGGAAGCACATACCTGAGCATCACAATGCAGAGGATTTTGTGCTATAAAAAAGTAATTTGTGCTTGATTGTCTTCTTGGAACATGCACCGAGTGAAAGTGAATGTGAATCACCATTTTGCTGCTAGCCAGAACCAAAACGACTTTGTTTCTGCTGCACCAAATCAACTCATTATCAAGTATAGAATACACACAAGGCAATATAGTTCATTACTCACTCAGTGTATTCAAAACTGGCTTATTTTATGTTTTACAGTGTATCGTTTAATGTGAACTATTTGCAACTTTCTTATTATGATAAAAGAAAACAATGATCCTGATGTAACCAGCAAGCTTTCAAGTATTTGGGGCCTGTGATTCATAAAAAGTATTAGACTTTATAATGTGCTTCGCTAACGTGTTTTATTCCTTTACAAACCTTTTGACTTTCTCAGGCCGAAATCTTACTTTCCCACTACAAACTTCCATTCACTTGCAAATCCTCTGCATTCCTTACAAGAGTTCCGAATTTTCCCATGAAATGTTGTACATCAGTGATTTTCAACCTTTTTTATACCAAGGCACTTTTTTCATTATAAAAAACGAGCTGCACATCACCAGAAAGAAATATTAAAAACATGAAACTCTGTAGCCTGTACTTAATAAGACAATTGTTCTTATTAAGGTGTCTAGGAATGAAATAAACACAAAGAAAAAGTTTTTTCTACCCACTACATTTCTGGTACATGTCTAAATATAAATATCTTAATATTTGTCTATGTGACGCTTGGTATTTTAGAAAGATTATTTTCTGTCTGTAGCCTTTATTGATTATTGAACCTAACCTGGATAGAAGCTTGCGACACCCTGCCCAACCGCGTATATGTATTATGCATGCTAGCCACCAGGCCACCGCGCATGACTGGTATTTCTCTTATTACCCCATGTAACCTTAAAGCTACATAAACTTGTTAAATACTAATCAACATATTTGATAAGTCAGAGATTGATTACAACATATTATAGAATATGAATTCAATCCAAGTACGAAAATTTAACAGAAAAGAAAATGCGGCATTATTTAGCTTAAACATTAAACAAGAATGGGGCATGGTGCTTTAAAGTGGTGGGGAAACAAATGGATGGGGAAGGGAGAAAGGGATTGATAAAATAGCATCAGTACTCACATTAGTCCAAAGCATGGGAGGTTGTGATGTATTTCCTGTTTGTGATGTATTTCCTGTTCCATCTCTTAGGAATCAACAAGGAAACACACAAACATTTCGCAAAGTTTGCTACTATAAGAGTTGATATTTGTTGAAAACAAGCAAATAAAAAAATAAAAATATTGCTGAGATATAGTTTTAAATAAATTTAAAAACACATTTGAGTGGATTTATAAAACTTTGAACATAATACAATTACATATTACCTAGAAACATGTACCACCCCCAAAATGTATTGTGTTCTCTTCAAGTAGTTCCACAGGAAACACACTTCGCATAATCTGCAAGTACTTTCTCAAAAGTACCGCATGAGCCCAAATGAAACAAAACTCTTTTCATGCAAATTGTAGGAAGAAACACACCATTTCCCTCCAAAATCCTTAGCATTGTTTTGCACATTGTAGCACCCCGAGACACTCTGCATTTGCTCAGAAGAACTTTGCAAATCTTTCAAAAAGTGTAGCTCGGGAGAAACAGTGATTGCTGTCAAAATATTTCCCAAAAGTTGTGCACTTCCCAGAAAACTTTCTGCAATGTCTTGCAGTGCTCAGAGAGTATTGTATTTTTTATTAAAATAATCTTCTGGAATGTTGCATCACATCCCACAAGGGTTTTTTAAAAGATGCAACTGCATTAAGTGTATAATTCCCAAATGTTACTCTGGGGCCTATTTGTTTGGCTCAGAAGATAAGACATATGCGAGTAGTTGGCTCCTTTACGAGGGTTCAAATGGGTCTTAGCTTTGGCCCCTGAGTGGCAAGAGGTTAAACCAGAGAGTGTGGGAGACTCCTGCCTCTCTGCTCCCTCAGGGTGAATGTGTCAAGCAGTGCCAAGACAGGTCTGCCCCGCTACCCCACAGGTCACTTCCAGGTGTCGGGACCGAAAAGCCTTCAGTCTCAAACACGAGCCTACAGTCTGTCGGTGTATTTCATCATCGTAACCCAGAGGAATTCCTAAGCAGTAGGTTTTTTACACTTTCGTCTCTAATCAATTTACACATGCTGGGAGCACTCGAGCTCTCTGAAGCTTCCTTTCTTTGCAGAACACTATTAAACATGCTAAGTCTGCTCGAGGAACATATCCAGCTCATGCATCATTCCTGGGGGGTGGTCCGCAATTATCCGGAATACTTTAAATTAATGAAGCAGATGGTATTTTCTCAACACCTGCTAAGTTTTGGCACCTTCAACATGAAAAATCCTGGTGGTGAATGATAACCTGATAAAATCTCAGCACAATCTCGATTAAAAGGTGTATTTTTTTTAGGTTGCAGTTGAGTGTAATCTTTCAAAGAGACACATCTGTCTGGGATACGTTCCAAAGGAGCAGAGGGGCAGAGAATGTAAAAGGCCATTTCCATGTGCCGGGCACTTATAAGTTAATGTGCGGTGAGAGCTTTGCAAGGGGAAACCTGCCATCAGTGTCTCGCTGCTTTGCCTAAATTTATTAGCCGGACAGATATAACTACATGACATACCGAGTTTGGAATGCTGGAAGTGTCCGAGTTGAACGAGTATACGGTTTCTAATTTATTTTCATTATTTTGTCTTCTGTAAAATTGCCAATTACTGTTAATCTGTCTCAATTTATACACTCCCACCACATGTCGTTCAGAATAAACATGTTCCGCTGTATTAAATCACAGCATAAACATGTCGGGATATTTAAGCCACCTGGATGCGGAGAGAATGTAAAAGCTCTAATGTGTCTACTGTGTGTGCAAGCTATACAGGCAGATGAGATGAACATATGAGAGAGAATTAAACAAACAGAAAACAGCTCTAAAACATCTGGGTTTTCAAATGATTCATAAGGGTTTTGTTTAATTTATTAATTCAATTACGTGAAATGGAAACGTGTGCATTACATTTAAGTGCTCTTTGACCAGGAGTTTAATTAAAGACATTCATATCAAATGTTCCCATCATTTTCTCACATATTTTGATTCTTTTCCAGCAAAATACTCAAAGAAATGACCAATACAGATCTATGTGGTATATTTTGGGATTTAAATTTAAGACTGTGTGATTTTAGTTCACATAAATTTGCTACCACGTCCCCAATTAATGAAGGAATATCTATTTAAATATTTTACAACAAGTTTTCTATTATTTTAGATATTCTCTATTCAGAACATTGTTCATATGTTTTTCTGACCTAGTTTTGGTTTAAACTGCAGAAAATGTCTGTAACAGTAATGTACCATCAAATGCCGTTATGCAACAGAATCAATAATATATTTCACAAAAACTGTTGAATTATGTAAAATGTTTGAAATAATATACAATTTTTCCACAATAGCCTAGTAATTTACTATAAAGATCCTATGTAAAATAAAACTAATTACAGATAAATACTAAGAATTACAATTTGAATCCTGGAATTTCATTTGTAAAAAATGTTATCAAATTATAGACGAAAAAAAAAAATCACAGTTGCAATGTTTTACGGTAAAATCTACCATTCGTTGTTTTTTACTGTGTAATAACATCAAATATAAATGGGATGTTAAAGTTTTCAAGGAATCAACATCTGTGGTTACATGGGAGCCTGAAAGTGATTCTGTTCATGTGTGGGCTCCTTCTGCCTGTCATGACGCCCTCCAAATGCTGCTCAATGTTCCTTAAAATGGTCTAAAGCTGATGCATCACCAATGTTTCTACAGTCTGGTAACATTCAAAAGCTTCGCACAAGTTACCCCTCTATAAATGTATCCCTACAGTTCTGAAGCTGCATTCAAATTTAAAGAGGTTTGTACCTCTTGATTTTTAACTCGGTCCTGTGAATAATTAGAAGCTTGATGTCACATATTTTATGGTATGAGAAACTTTAAACAAAATGATCAAACAAAAGGTTCCAAATGATGATTGACTCCAAAAAGCTCTAAAATGGTATCGACTCCATAGTGTTCTGGAGGTTCTGGTGGCTGGAACACAATCATCTAATCATTAAAGTCTTATACACGGCTGCTTAAACCTTCCCTGTTGATTGGCTGAAAAGAGCTTGAAAAGGCAGGGACTATTTGCAATTATGGTCCAGTATTTGTCTATTATCCAACATAATACCATCGAGAACAATAAAGCACATCCTGCTTTGCTGGTTACTGAGAAGGACACGTAACATGGTATTGAGTGCCAAGTTTGTATTTTTTCACAATCCCACTCGATATGTCTAAACACATTGTTGATTGAATTGGATAAATAACATATTAATAGTAGAATAACAACCAACACAGCATTGTGAAAGGCATTAGAATTTAATAAAATGTTTTAGCTTTTCAAATAAGAGGTGAAAAACGACTGATCATGAGTCATATAGAAATGCAGAATCATATAGAAACGATCTTTACCTCAGGAGCAACAGAGGTTGCCAAAATGCCATCTTAATGGTAGAACAACAACCAACACAGCATTGGGAAAGACAGTGTTGACAGTGTTACAGTCAGTTTGCAGTTTCCAGTAACATTGAGCTTCTCAAATAAACTTTTTATAAAATTTTCCTAGGTTTTCCATCGAGTAGTCTATAAAACAGATGTGCTCTTCCACACACTGGCTTGCTCCCCAATAAAAATAAACTTTGCCTATTCTTTTTCAGAATAGGTTCTACTGTTTGACTGATAAATGCTAGTAAGAGTAAAGATGATGGTGTGTGTATAGCGTGCAACTCTGTGTAGATCTAATGTCTATGTGTGATGTGTCTCTGTAACTCAATGTCACATCATCGCTGGCTCTAATAAATTGTCATTTTTAAAATGACAAACATATAGAGTCCTGAAAATGTCAAAAGATCCTGCACTTTTGGTTTCTAGGTTCATGACCCATTTTGGTTCTAATTCCTGGATTCTTTATTGAAAACTTAAAATAACAAATTGTCCCTTTAATGCTTTCTTTGCGGAATCAAATACTATTTCTTTTCATTGTGTACTACTTGGATCGTTTAGAAGATTTTAAAGACAGGAGATGCTGGAAAAGGACAATAAAAGACTTCTCAACAGTAAAAGACAGCTCAGATGCCTCAGGGTCACCGTGATCTGATAATTAACTTCTCTGGCCTCTCTCCAGGTGGCTCGACTCAAAACAAGAGCGCTAGTCCAACATCAGATTAAAGGCGGATGACGTGAGCAAAAGCATTTAACTTTAGTTTCTCAGTTTTTACATCTTTCAAGGAAATGAGAAACATCTAAAAATATGCAGAGCGGTGAATTAAAGAGCCGATCAAATTAATCAAATGATTATCTGTGGGCATTAGTTATCAAGGCCACTGCGGAGCCATAATGTGCACTTTCTAGTGATTTAATTAGAGTGTAATGGATTTGGCTAATCAGTGACACAATGTGTTGTTTTACGCCGTACCACTCATTTCAGCTCGGATAAAGTACAGGAGATTGTATCTCTCCGCTGACAAATTGCAACCCAATTTATTACAGCACCAGAATGTTTTGGCGTGAAAGATCGAATAAATAATAGCAACACTGGGCAGTCTTGTAATTCATGGTTTTTGCTTTGCATAAAATGTTGGATTTCCCTCCCTGAATCAACAGGATTGAGTATCGCATGAGTCACTCGCAGAAAGGAGCACACAAGAAGCAGAACTGGTGTATTCTATCTCTGTCAGCCTTGAGCTTTCTCCAGAAATCATTACTGTATGTGGCCTGCTCATAAACCTTGACTTCTCTCGCTTAGACTGCCATGACAGTGTTTTTAATCACACAAACATCAACTGCCCTGTTTTTCTAGCAGTCACATTCATTTATCCTCACGAAACTCTGAAAGAAATTCTAGAGTATGTTCCGAAAGCATATGAGGTATTTGAGAGCGTTAAGAGTTTTGGAAAAACAGAAATAGACACATTGACCAAATGTCCTTTTCTATCTTTTGGAGTGTGCCAATATCCTGTCTGTGCTGGCACCATGTGGCGCTTCACATGGAGCGCCTGAGGCATGGAGATGTGATTAATTTAACTGTGTCAAATTGTTTTACTACTAGGTTTCACTGTGTTTACAACGAGGAGGAGAAAGATGCTTTTACCATTGAATTCACCTTATATGACCGACATGGACAGTGGATTTTATTCTGTCGGCAGATGAATACAGAAACACTCCAAGGTTATTAAAACCTTAGTGCTCCATCTTTACTTAATTTACATACATTTCAAAAATGTGAAAAGAAAACAAATTTAATTCAAGAAAAGTAGCTTCAAATGTCATTGTTTCTTCAAATTCAATATCTTCACCAATATAAATAAGTCAAAATAATATTTAGGCCATGTTTAGGGTGTTATTTTACATTTACGCCAGTGCCTCTTTGAAGAACACTTGCAGAATGCTATGCATGAAAGTAAGTTTCAGGTTTGATTTTCACCACAGATTCAGAGACAAGCTTCAATCATTTTAAAAAAACAGAAATGATCTACACTTCACATATATGCTTGATGTGCTGACGCTCTATGTGATTTTTTTTTATGGTTACATGCATTTTCCATGTCTCTTTTAAGTGAAATTCTTTTAAAAAAATCTATATTGCAAGGCAAGTGTATTTGTATAGCACATACAAATACACATTTCATACACATTGGTAATCAAAGTGCTTTAAAGAAGAATAGGAGTTTAAAATGCAAAATAAACACTTGAAGCTAGACATTAAAAATGTACATTTAATGTAAATCATTTAACAACATCAGCATAAAATACAGGCAGAAAAAAAATCAAATAGAGCCGTTTGTAATATGAGCATAACAAGTTTTTAAATTTATATTTAAATATGACTGATAGATAACATCTATATATGTATGACGTGATCTCTCCCTGCATGTATAAAGTCAGCATACCTGGAAGGTAATGAGCTATTTTGAGAAGCAGCACTTTCTGTCTAGATTTGGTCAGAGATGGTCAAGACAATCTGCTGCAGCTCAAACCGAGCATCTGAATTTGGAAGAAAGGGGATTTAAGTGACTTTGTGCGTGACTTTAAATCAGATCCAGTTCTAATCTTTTTATTGAGGAACGTTTCCAAGCATTTCCTCTTACAATCATTTTTCTAATGTTAGCTTTACTGTTTAAATTTACTTTTGGAGAAAAGTCATTTCAGCAGAAGTATAACAGTCCATTAAATTAACATATTATCCAGCTACAGTTAGCAAAGCTGCACATCCTCCCTTACAAGATCAATGTAAAAATGGTTATTAGTTGCTTAGCAACATGTCATCATGTCAGAGCTGCGTTTTTATATTTCTTGAAGCTATAATCTCAACAGCGCTGCTGGACCTTTGTTCTTCCACCTCTCTGCAAATAAAAATATGAGTGTGTGTGTGCGTGTGTGTGTGCGCGCGTGTGTACATGAGGCATAACAAAGGGTGCAACATCTAACTACGTTTTAAAATATGCTTAAGTGGTGAAATGGGGAAATCTTTCACCGACCCCTTCACACGTCAACACAACAACAATGCCAAGTGTCTTTCCAGTATATTGTCCCAAGAAATCAAAACACCGTGCCTCATTTGCTGCACTAGGGGATATAGTTGATATTCATTTTTGGTTGAAGAAGCATCAAACTACTCTTGATTAAGCTACTAATGATGCATCAGTGACAACAAGCCGCCTCGTGGTTCTAATTGATCTTCCAGTCTTAGTCAACAGACCTTGCTCCTACCTGCAGCGTGGGACGGGCTATTTTAAGAGATGATGATATATTATTCCTCTAAAACTCAGTGGCCGCGATACATGGAGGAAAACTAGCCGCAGAAATGACGGCTCCTCTTACAAGATGGCATAATGAGCCTCGCCTGCGACCAGTCTGCGAGATCCGCCCATTAAAACGAAACCCCATGTTTGCCATCGTTAAAAAAGCAGCTGCATTTTCATAGGTCATGACTGATAGGCTGCTCAGAGCACTCTGATACAGGCTAAGCTAATTGTTGAAATGCTCATTAAATCAGATAAAGTAGCACATAAATCAGACTGAAGGTTTGAACTATGGTCAGCCTGGGCCGTTTGGCTGGAGGAAATCTCCCAGGGACGTTTGTTCAGAGACTTTAGATCTCATTACATCTTTTTCTTGACAAAGTTCCAGCTCCTCTGATACTGTGCAAGCACAGAGTTTCAAACAGCTGGATTCTATGGATGCAAGTCAACCTTGAACTAGTGTTTCAAACCTGAGCAGCCTTGTTTGTAAACCTGAGTGCCGAAAAAGGATCGTAATTCTTAGCATTAAGCTCTGTTGTAAATGCTAACTGAACTAGCAATTAAACAACATTGATGTAATGCTGTATAAAAATGGGAGTAATCCCATAAATATTGATGGGTTAAATAAAACATGCAGTTGCTAGTCTCCTGACATGAACAAGGTGACTTCACATCGTAAATAACGGTTAAAGATGACTAATGGTGCTTATTGTAAAATGTGAAGCATTGATTTTATTTGCCTCCCGCTAACTCGGATTCCTGACCTGTTGGCAGCCTGAAAGCAACACTTCATCAGATCCCACTGCTCTCTTGCAATAGCAGGGAAATGCATTAAAGGCCTCATTTGCAGCACATGTTTTGGGGGGAGGGAGCCAAATGTTGACATGCAACACAATTTGAGCATGTCTTGCTGAATCTACTGCTGCATGTGATTAATAACTCACCGGCTTCTGCTAACCACATGCAAACAGATATGTCATCTCTCATTACACTTTTATTATCGACTAATCGATATTTCACTGCTGTGATGCTTCTACCAGATGTCAACAAGCAAATTGAGATACAGCGTTCCCGTGATTGGAAGTAATCCAGCGGGTTTTGTTAACATCAGGATGCACTGTTATTCTTTTACCTGACTTTTGTGTAATATAGTAACCTATAAAAGCAATCACTTTTCAGAATTTCTCTTTTTTTCTGAATATTTGAATAACGCAAAAGCATTTTCCCAACTTATAGTTAGTGGTCGGGTGAACCGAATCTTTTTAAATGACCCTGAAAAGTTTATACACCCTTGTGATTTTGGCCTGATAACATGTACAACAACTCGACATAAAAAGGTTTGATTAGCTGATAAAGGGAACCATCCTCACCTACAACCCGTTTTCTTTGGAATCAATGTTTTGAGCACAAAAGGTTAGAGTTTCAGGGCTCCTGATAAACCCTTGCCTCTTTTATCCAATGATGAACTGACATTTCTGAATTCTGAGCAATGGGCAAAGCATCTACAAGAAAAGTTTAACTGTACATAAAAAGGGAAAGGGATATAAAAAGATATCCAAGGAATGCCAATCAGCAGTGTTCAAACTCTGATTAAGAAGTGGAAAGAGAGGGATTCTGTTGAAACAAACAAAAAAAATTCCAGAAATATTGTAAGGGATGCAAAGAAAATCCCACAAATAACTTCAATTGAAATAACAATATTCAACTAAATTGTCGAGATGCCACAAAGCCGAATAAAGTGGAGTGATGTGACCAAAATTGATCATGTCACCCCACTGTGAAACATGGAGGCGGGTCACTGATGTTTTGGGGATGTGTGAATTCCCAAGGCAAAGGAAAATTGATAGGAAGATGTATATAGCATGTTATCAAAAGACACTGGAAGAAAATGTGAACTCATCAGCCCGGAGGCTGAGCATGGGACATTACTGGACATTCACACGTGACAACAGTCCAAAACCAAGGCCAAGTTTACTTGTGATTGGTTATACTAGAACAAAGTGAAGGTTCTGGAGTGGCCATCTCAGTCTCCTGACATCAAAATCAATACCACTCAAAAGGGGAGAACTCAAACGTGCAGTTCCTGCAAGAATTTACAAGAGTTGTGTGTGTTTATGGGATTCAAATTACTATTTGTAATAGGGCAAAGTTTAGTAGAAGTCACATGCAAGTAAACCGTCCTCTTATTGGTCAAAATGCATCTGTTTATGTTCCCCTCATTTCAGTTATCCATCTGCTGTTGGTGGATAAACAACAGCTTTGCAGGCTTATCCTGGCTTTCTTTGTAGCTGTAATTATCATAAACAGTACACTTTTGAGTCTGAATCAAGCCTTTTGGTGTATTTTCGTGGGACAGTTGTTATGGAACACATTTGATTTGTGGTGATACCATCACCATCAAAACAAAAGAATGTGTAAAAGTACTTTGGCGAAAGCAGCATCTTTCATGACCAATTAATACACAGTTTTATTAAATCAAAAACATTGTTTTTGGGAACATTTTTTAAAGTGAAACATCGTTTTAAAGAACATTTCATCATTGGTGTTTTTTTTAGGTGTATTTAAAAAGCTATGTTTGCATTCATCATCTCTTGGTTTGACTACTGCAATGCGCTTTGTGTTTGATTGAACACGTCTGCTTTAAACCACCACCTGACCAACACTTAACATTCAATGTCACACCCATGCCACCCCAGTTCTGTCTTTCGGTGAATTTTAGAGTTGAGTTTAAGCTTTTAATGTTCGTTTTAAATCATTAGAGAAGGGCCAGGCTCCATCTTACTTAAGTGTAATTTTAAAGTCAGACCGTCCACACTAGTCTTTGTGGTCAGCTATAATCAACTCATAATTGCTCCATGGGTAAAGTACAGAAAAGTAGTTTATTGTTCCATCATAGAATTTGTATATTTAAAGAATAATGAAGATTTCAAAGCAAGAGTTTGAGAATATTTAACAGAAATGTGGCTTTATTTCAACCTAAACACACAGAAAACGAGCCTAATGCTAGACACGAGCATTTGAAGTACCTTTCTCAAGGACACTGCACTGTAAATAAAAACTAAAGACTAACATTATACACAACTTACGGTTCTAGCTCAAAAAATGAAAATAGAAAATGAGTGCTTGTGTACCAAGTTATTATCTTTAAGATGAAGTAATGCCTGAAACGAGTCATGATTAATAGATGTTTTAGCAACTATGTTAGGAAACTATGTAGGAAAACAATAGACTGTTCAATCCTGGATTCCCTAGACAGCTTTTTATTAAAGAATGGATCAGTTCACAATTGACCTCTACATATTGAGTCTTGGAGAGGTTTGTAGGAATGAATCATTTGGGAGTTGTAAAATCTGATAAAAATTACAATGACAATGTGTTTTTGACCTGTTGTGGGAGACTCCCAAAACCAAATAATGACACTTTCAAAATCATAATAGGTGCTTTTAAAACGTCTCTGATTGGGTTTTGATACTTAAGGTCTGGTAAGAGATGACGCAGCAGACAGCGAGCAAGTTGAAGTCTTTAATCTGACTGTGAATCAAGAATATTACATTTTGAAGTGGGTGGGATACAGCAGCAGAAGACCAAACAGGGTGCCACTCCTGGGAGTTGTGAACAGGAAACTGAGGCTTAAATAAAAAAAAAAAAAAAAAAAACCACGTCAATGATACAGCATACCCGAGTACTGTTGAGCACGTCAACCCCTTTTTAACCACAGTGTACCCATTTTCTGATGGCTACTTCCAGCAGGATATTACACCATGACTGGTTTCTTGAACATGACAATGAGGTCCCATTGGGAGCACCATTCGGATGTAGTTAGATTCGAATCACTGATGTGTAGCGGAAAATCTGCAGAAACTGTGTTATGCTACCATTTGGACCAATCTTTGCCACAAAGGCAAAAGGGGGTCCTACTCGGTTTGAGCAAGGTGTACCTAACAAAGTGGCCGGTGAGTGTACATCAAAAATAGATGAAACACACACACACACACACAGAAAAAAATTCCCATGTTATGTTAAATGAAATAGTCAATTCCCAGAGCCATGCTGAGTACCACCTAAAGCAGTTGGCACAGGCAATTTAGAGAAGAAAGAAAGACAGCAGGATAACTCCCTCTTCTCACACCTCACCCTCCCCTTGGCAAACAGAAGATTCCGGAGCCAATGTACTACTTTGACACCAGCATTTTTTTAGCAAATGCCTAATTTCATACTGACAAACCCAGAGCCAAGAGAAATATTCATTGCAGTCGTCTCCCCAAGTTTTCATAGTCTTCTGGTACATGGAAAAAGTGACTCAGAGGAACTCACAGCATCCACTGCATCACGAGGGGGTAAAACATCTCTCACGAAATGTTTACATTTGCAGTATTTCTTTACACCATGTCTTCATCGGGTTTTCAAAGGCTCACTCGGCGTTAATAAGGTTTAAGTTCAAAACTGTTTGAGTGAAACCACTTTGTATTTCCAAGGAAACCAACCACTCGCATGCAGAGATGCATAGATCTTTTAACAAGGTTATGCAAAGTGGAAAAGAGGGGTTATTTAAGTTAGCACTCTATATGCTCAAGAAGCTGCACTTACCAAACATCCTCCTCTGGGATGTAATTGGACTCACTTCATTCTGGAAAATCCAGAATGTCTTAAATCAGAAAAGAAAAGAGAAAACATCTTACTCATTCCCCAAAATGATGTCCGAAAACCACATCCTTCGCGTTGCATCTGTCTGCTTGGTCAACGTTAAACCATAAACCGCAGCAGCGACTCAGCACTCATCAATCCACCCATCTGCATATAATTACACCAACATACAGTTTGGCAGAGAAACTGTACTAACTACTTTAAATCATCTTCAAACTGGCAGCAGTTATGAGAGTTTGGTTCGGGTATAGGTGCACCACGGTCAGGTCGTTATAAGTCAGGCTCAAAATACATGATCAAATTCCTTCCTGTCACCATGTCTGACTATTTGGCAGAGCAGAAACAATGTAGAGTGCAGATCACATATTTTTTAAGCCTCTTGCGTCAATGCACTCACCAAGGTAACACTAATAAAGATTTAGGACGATCATTAGGCTCAAGCTTGTACTGACAAAGTGAGCTCAGTTAAAATGGTCCAACTGTATTAACTTGATTTGTCCTTGGCTGCATTTATAATAAGAACCACAAGTTCTTTGAGTATTTTTGTTGATCTACTACCTGTGGTGGAAACTCAAATAGAAACTCAGTGCTTGCGGGAAACATTCAAACACTTTAATATCTGGGCAAAACACTATTATGTCAATCATTGTGCTACAGGGCACAAAATTGCAACCTTCTAAGTTCTAAATGTTCCAGAAATGTAATTTGTGCAACCTGGAAATGTATTTGAGAGCCCCTGTTCAACTACAGATAAATGATTCTGTGGAAAAGATTTTCAGTTGGAGAGGCATTGAGCGAAGGAAAAAAAAGGTTGTTGTGATGGACGCAAGCTGCACATGAACAGAGAGCGTAGACATACATTCAGTGTTTTGGAAGAACAGTAAAACACATAGTATTAAGTTCCAATGCATTTTCTTCAGTTGTGCATCATTTATTAGTGTCCCTCTGGCTCTAAGCACGTGTGTAACTGTAGTTCTTACAGCTGTTGGAATCTTTCGAGTTTAATGAAAGACAAAAATGAACATAGAGTGTATTTTCATGACAATAATAACTAGATGGCTAAACTTTGTACACAAAAGTTCATGTTGGCATGTAAAATTATATATTTAAATATTCCTAATGTCACTGGGAGTGGCATGCAAAAAATCAGATGCCTCTATAGTTTTCCAAAGCTGAGATATGCCCAATGGTAAACAGCCTGGTTGCTATGGAGGAGTCAGTGACAGTTAGTTAGTTACCTTAGTGAATATAAGTTATATAAACCAACCTCCATGTCTCGATCAAAAGATGGAGTTCAAAGCAGGAAAGCCCCTCAGCAACCTAGCACATTTCAAGTTGTGATGTAACTTCCTGTTTGGGATGTAACTTCCTGTTGTATCTCAGAACAATATGATTCAAAATATTTTTTTTTAATAAATAGTAAAGCCAAAAGAAATGACAATACATTTATACATAATCCAGGACATGGTTTGACATATGGCTTATTCTGAGTTGATGGCACTCGTGGACATCTTCTGTTTTCGCAGGGTAATTAGCTTCACATGTTTTGCCCAGTTAAGCCTCCTACACACCTGGTTTCTGTTAATGATTCTGTTTATTTTCATGACAGAGTTTCAACCCATGCGTAACATTGACAATTAGCAATATGCTATAATTGCTTGATCAAACACCTGACTATAATCCCAAAAAGGGAAATTAAATAATAACAAATACCTTCAGAAAATGACAATGTAATGTAGCCATAAGAATCCTCAGCTTCTCAAACATAAGTCAAAGTCAGTTAACGAACCAGCCACGAGAAGACAGCTACAGAAAAATATAAAGGGAAAGAAATCCCCTGGCCGAATGAGATACAGGTGTGCAGGCAATTAGGAGAGCAACAGGATGGGAGGGGCAAGAGCAGAGAGAAATGAGGAGAGAGGTACAAACCCAGACAATAAAAAGTCAAAAATGAAGAGTGAAAAGGTGAAACCCATGACAGTGAACCTGTCAGATTTCATGCAACTATTGATTTTATGTAGATTCTTTTGTGTACGTACAAAAATAAACAATCATTCAAAGCATATTTACTTTTTTTAACAATTGTTTAAATCTTTTGCTCAGCACTGTGTATTTCAAAGAGAGCTGAATGAAATGGTTCCACCCCTAGCAGATGTCTCAGCCAACACAACAGAGAGAACCTCATCGACCACAACAAAGCCATGACCAGACAAGATAATGTCCATGAAAAACACTTGACTTAATTACTCCACCCTTGGTACCCCACACTTTCTAAAGGTCAGCATTCAGCTTCAAGTTAACAAATGAACATGCATCTGCTCGCAGGACCTCCCATGTTTGACATCTCTCTCACCCTGAACACACATCCACACACACATGTTTGCATACTGTCCTTCCTGTCCTGCATTTGACACTGTCCTGTTTAGCAGCTTTAATTTCACTCTGTTGTCTCTGCTTACTGCTGTAATTGAGCTGTCCCGTGGCTGACCCGGCCCAATGGGACCTATGTGTAATCAGCCAGGTGCTCTCATGAGCCTCTCTCTGTCTCTGGCAACTGCTTGAGATATGCCTGCGGCGCTCTACGCATCACCTGTTCCACCAATCGCTATGCATCCCCCATATAAAGCATCTATGCATTCACACTTAGCGCCGTGTTACTTTTAATTGTTAATTAGAACACAACTAGACTTTTCCCAGAGCAATACTATTCAGCATTCTGGACGCAGTGTGGCCTAAATCCATCTACTCATTAAATAATTGTAAATGGGATCCAAAAATGACATTTGCCAGGTATTAAAAGTGAGTAAATAAAACACTACTGGTGACTAGATGTCAGAGAGTTCCTTCACAGTAGTGCTATCATATCACATAACTGCTATATGATATAACAGGGGAATGGAGATGTTGAAATTACTCTTTCAATGCAGATGCTTTTCAAAGTTTAGAGCTGTGAAGTTTAGTGTGAAGGGTAAATTTAGTAGTCAAAAGCTGCAGTCCAGTACTACCCAGATACCCCACTACTTTCATCCAGAAGGTGACATTTTAGTTGTTAAGTGAGGCGTACTTAATGTTTTATGCATTTAAAAAATGACATTGAAACATAAAATGAAGACTTTGTAGAATGTAGATATTTAAGACTTTCCAATGTTGTAATATCTGTAGTAATTTTCCAACAATAGTAGGAATATAATGAAACCATGCAGAACTCCTTCAATGGCTTTTTTAAAATTAATTACATATAAATTAATTTTTTTAAATTAATTAATTATAAATTATAAAGTTATATATATATATGAACAAATAATAATAAAAAGACAAAAAAATTCAATAATTAAAATTTTATAAATTAAAAATTAAATATATATTTTTTTAAATGTATTTATTTCTTAAATTTATTTTTCATTAATACACAATAGAGGAAGACGATATTTTTTCTTGTGAGCAAATGGGATAATGGTGCCCACTCTAGCAGTTGGTGCCCTACTCACACTGCGTACACTGCGTATAGGGAGCGGTGCGACTGGTCTGATGCTCACTATTTCAGTCGATTACACTGATAATATTGACAAACTATAATAAGATTTTAATCAACATTAGATTTTTTTTAATGCAAACTGAATTGAAAATCGAAAAAGAGGATGTATTGGAAACCAGTGAAACAAATATCAAGCCGTTTTCATCCTTTTACAGTAACCTGTAGCTACTAACTCCGCTCTTTCTGTTACTGAAAAGGTTTCATTTTTAGGTTTGCGGAACACCTATTTTTTTCTCAATGCAGGCTGTTTGTCTTTTGGTCAAGGAGGCTTGACATCACGTTAGTTCGCTTTGGAAGTAGGGCTATACAGTGCCTCACTGGGCCTTATTTTCTGTGTGATCCCTGGCCTTGGAAATATCACATTGCCCTAGGCTTTCCCTGTATGAAAGAAGAAATGAATCCTCTCAGCTGTAGTGTGGTTATTTTTAGACGGCTCAACGGAGTCACAGATACACCATAGCAGCCCGATACTCTATTTTAGAATTATAGGAAGCTGTCCAGAGAAACGCGTTGTTCCTTTTAAGTTTACGGTTTTACATTTTCATAGGCTGATCTCTTTGCTGGCTGTGCCCTGAAGAACAGAGGTCAAGTGCCCAAAAACATGTTGCTGCATCTTAATAGCTTTAATTTGTTATCCAGCCTCATTTCTCTAAAAGCTTTTCAGTTGGTGGAGCAGGGTTCAGAGGACAAGCTCTTGTCTGCACAGTTCCTAAGCAACCAAGACTTTGTCCATGTGTTTGTAGATGAATGAATAAACTTTTTTTTTTTTGTTTTTGCTTTGTTTTACACACCATGTTCATTTCAAAAGGCTTTAAATGAGTATTAACCTTGTGAAACTCATGGCCAAGTGTCTGACAGGCTTTGTGCATATATTAATTACGAAAAAATCAGTTTAATTACCTTGTTGTAATTTATATCCAGTCGATGTTTTTTTTTTCAAACTGTGTTTCTGTTTTGTACCAGAAATAGACATATTTTAGAGGCAAACCAGCGAGAACAGAGCCCATCATTCAATAGCATGTCGCTAAGGAATCCCCCTAAAGCCTATATCCTTGTTTAAACTGGGCAGTGCGCTAGAGCGCTCACTTGCTCATTAATATTCATTGACTCCTGACCGTAATAATAACGACTGGCAAATGTTACCGGATCTCCGAACACTCAGTTATCAGAAACCTTTCAATGCCTTGGTTTAAATCTGCATTTAATAAGGATTTGAAAGGAAAGCGAGAGGGTTTCTCAGAGCTCAACAGATTAATACAACAGTGGAATAAAACAAAGCACTGGAGCTTGCTGAGGTTTGCACACCCCCAGCCGTGGGAGAAGGATATTACTTTAATAGAATTATCACCTGAAACGCTTTGGACTTAATACATTCAGCCCCTGGATCCTTTACCCATTGAATAATTATGTTAAATATAAAATTGTATTTGTGAGTGGCATTGAGCAAAGGCAAAGTTATGATGAAATAGCAGCCAGTAAGATTTCTCGATGCTGAAGATATAAATTGAAATCTTCCAAATACCATTGGGAAATATTGATAAAGAAGAATATATTAGTATACGCCCCCTGTGGCATTTTTAAATGTTTTGTTGAATAAAATATTTGTTATTTGCTCCTGACGAAAAATTCAAAATGCATATCTTCGTAGACAGCCAAACTAGTCTGACTCAGTTGTTGTATCTTTTCAGACTGGTACCTCAACAATTTGGGGAAATGGTTGGGAATGCTGGGAAATTTTCCATTGACTTAACATGGAGTCAAACATGGAAACCTGCAGCTCAAACTGAGAACCTCAAAGAAGCTGCAAACTGACCAGAACTGTAGGGGTCATCAGTCTATGCAAGAACAAACAAAACACTGTGCAAAAGTATTTGAACCCTATGTCGTAAAAGTGACTGATATTCACTTTAAATAAATCGGAAAGGGGAACAAAGATATCTTCAGCATGAAACATCATAGAGAAATGTGCCTTATTTTTGTTAATCATAGTAACAAGTACATTTTTAATGATATTACTGACAGCTCCTTAGCAACCAAACTGTTTATTCTAGCAACCGCATTTTCTGAACTCTACCTTAACTTTGGTATATGATAAACATGGGGGTTTGTTTGTAAAACGTATAATGACAAAGGCAATATTATATTATGCCTCTGACCTTTTCCTAGCAACCAGACTGTTTATGTTACCAACCAATTTGTCAGAACAATAGCTCAGCTTGGGGAAGTTATAAAGACATGGGGGTTGATTTATTTCGCTCATGGTCATATATCACCAGGTTGTAATACATATTCATCAGCTTGAGAAAATTGTAAAGAAATGGGGGTTGGTTTATGTTACTCCTAAATTATGTCCTAAATTAAATTTCCTAAAATATGTTTAAATAGCACTTTTACAAGGCAGCATCAAAGTTTGTGTACAAACTTTAGCCATCTAGCTTCCTTTTATTCTTTTAAATTCTAGGGAAGTCAGATTTCTTGCAGGTCAATTATTAGCCCAACAAATCAGTTTTCCAATGCCACGCTAATGTAACCTAATTTCTATTGTTAACTTAATAATCCAAGTTAAGCAGTTCAATTAAACTTTTATCTAAGGATTATTGTCTTTGAAAACAAATTGTAAAATTACATTTTTGCTGTTTAACATTTTTAGCTAAAAGAGTCTTTAGTGCATTTTTGTGTAATCTTGTTTTCCTTTTTTGTCAGCTGAAAACATCTCGAAGTTCCTACCCCCACTGACCAAGCAGATTAACCGCTAGCACTGCTCATCCATATGCAAAATGTGTGGCTGTTTGACATGGAAGTGTTGATGTTTTTGCAAAATTCTGAAAGGTAAGGGTTGGTCAGCAGGGTTCATGGCAGAAGCATGGCTGCGGGAGCGCATTTTACCAAAGCCAAAACTACAAGGTGATTCAAAGACATCAATTTTATGATAAATATTGATTTTTGAAAGTTATTAACGCTGCAGTGCTACTAAAGAGGGCTCAAATATGAATTAGAAATGCTTAAAATTGGCATAAAATGGCACCTTTAATGAAGAGCAGGTTGAGAGAGGTTGCTGGCTAAAATAAGTTCTACTGTTAATGAAGTTTAAGTGATATTATAATGCTAGTGCATACTAGAGAAAAATAAATACTACTCCCAGAGTGAAACATGGTGGTGGGAACAAAATGCTGTGGGGATTTTTTTTAATCAAAGAAAACATAAAAATGTAAAAACAGAGAGAAGGGCAATTTTTACAACAATGACAAATTTATTTAATCATTTATTTGAGCTGTTCCAGCAAGTGTATTTACAAACAATGGCATTTGAAGATATAAAAAGGTGTCATACAGTAACCGTAATGAAGTCAGCACTGCAGCATCATTCAACGTCACAGTAAATGTCTAATATTCAGGCAAGGCAGCCTAGAAGCAATGGGAAACGGTGGTTTAGAGAGCATAGTCTTCAAAGCAGTCCTGTGTGGAAATATTTAGGAGGCAATGACTCTGTTGGGTTTGAAACCATGTACTGTATGATTAGTTATTACATTCCAATGTGACTTAAGAAGTATGCACTAGTATGAGTCAGGTCCTATGAATCATGTAGCACTGCATCGACTGAACTGAAAAGTGGTCACGCTATTTAGACATTCCACACCTTGCATATCAGTTTCCTGTATGACATAGAATCCAAGTACATGGTTTCAGACACAACGATTCTCTTGAATAGACGTGATGAGAGAATACAGGAAGGCGAACAAACCCAGGACGTTCATTTTGATTATAAACATGGGGCTTTCTTGCATGAGGACAAAACACAGACACTACTTGCCATTGGCAAATCAATGTTTCCAGAAATAAACATAATAAAATCGTCCTAGGTTTGTTACCATGACAATAAATGGACTTCATATCTTAGTGGTGCAATGCTGGAGACCTTAAAATGTTTTACAAGGGAAAAATAACTAACACAATACTGAATTCTTTATGTGTATTGTTAGAAATTTTCAAAAAAAAACAAGTATTTTGAATGAAAATGTAGTATTAATGCTTTAATCGACAGGGTACCAATTTGAGTTTTAAATATCTCAATGAAATGATTCGTAGCTAGGGGATGCATAGCATCCACATGACTCATGTGTTCCTGTGCAAACCACTGTCTGTCATCAAATTCAGCTCTAGGTTGTGTGGAAAACTGTCGAAAGCCAAGTTTGAGTGAAAACATGAAAAGCATTCGGTTGAGCGGAACATGGACTGGGGCAAATGTTTACCCTGTTTTTGTGTCTGTAAAGGCCATTACTATTGATCCCAGCAGGGGAGCTCATCTTTCTCAATCTCTGGCCAAGTTCACGCGAGTAACGCTAGCCCGCGGCTAAACTGGACACCGCGCTCCTCCCGTGCTGCTGTCGATTTATTTAATTCCAGAAATAACCCACATGAGGCCTCGCAGTATGTGGTCTGCGTGCCAGGCACTTTAGACAACATCAAAGAAGCCATTAAATCATGTACGGGTGTCAGCTGCCCCCCCACTACTGTTTCAGGAGGTTGCCGATGAGCTTTTAGTGCACACGGATCTCCATTTTGAAAAAAGTAAATAAAAAATTGCATGTTCAAAATGCACTTTGATAGAAGAGAAGGCCATGTTTTGACTATGAAATGCTTCACTTCATGCTTCATAAAAAAGTTAAAGAGGTTTTTGACATTAATTGGGTTTTTTGAGCCAATTAGAATGTAAATGCTGTTTGTTTCGCTTTCTCCAGGCTAAAGCATTTACTTTACATTTACTCTTCCTCTTGATCATGATGATTTAATGGTTCCACCCCTGGTGTTCACACGATTGTAAATTAATTCTCTTTTTATATGTACATTATGCACAAAATGTTTATATTTAGAAAAATATTTGGTATTTTAGGGGATTTTATTCATGTAACTTGAAAAATTCTGCTTGCAGTAAGTAAAAATGACATCATACACCTTCAGACTCTGTTTCAGTTAAACATGGAGTAAAAATAGTAAAAAGGTAATTGCAATTAAACTGATTTGTAGTGGTGTACCAACTATGTACAGTATCTATGTACAAACACAAGCCTGTGATCTGACCTGAATGCATCTTGCATATGGAACAACGGGAACAGGAAGCAAACTGGTTCCTGAATCTGGTAACATCAATGGCTGCAATTTCATCCACCATTTTTATGCGCATTTTGGAATATTGCAAAACAATTATGCGCGCAACTGAGTAGGATAAACTTTTTATCCAATATGAAAAAATGTGCATAAACTTTGATGGAAACGCATTTGCTAATTAATCACAGCATGCTCATCAAAAGCAAGATGACATGACTGCACATATTGCGTCTCGTCTGCGTGTTCTAAGACGCAAGTAAGTTATTGTAACTTCCATTTTTCTCTAGATAATTGGTGCCAGATTTTCAGGAAATTACGATTTTGTTCTCTTGGAGTCTTTTGATGGAAACGGTGTTTTATTCACAAATATTTTATACGATATTCCAATTTTGCGCCTAAATTTACTTCGCATCTTTGGAAGAAAACATGGCTAATGACATCTGAGTGGAGTTTGCATGTTCTCTCAGTGGTTCTGTGGTTCAGTCTGATAATATAAGTCAGGGAAATGGTTGAGTACAAAAACACCTAAAGGATTAATACTACATAAATGGTGCCTGAATGTAGCCAGTGTGAGGTGGCATAGGCACTAACAGACCGTAATTAGCATTCATAAGCAGCTATGGAATTATATAAATATCATTATATTTAAAATGTAACACTAAAGAACTTCCTTTTGTGTTATTAGCATTACTTTTAAAGGTTTGTACAATGTATCACTCCATTATTGGCATCCTCCGCCATTTTCATACACTTTTTCCGGTACTGGGTCATGGGGCCAGCAGTCTAATCAGGGACAACTGGACTTGCCTCTCTTTGAATATTTCCTCCAGCTGGTGGAACCATTCCCAGGTGAGGCATTCCCAGGCTAACCCAGAGACATATGGTGCTTTCCCACTGTATTTTAGTAAGACTACAACTTGCACTGGTATGGTTCGACTCCCCACGACTTGCCTTTGTTTTTCCGCCAATTTCCACTATCGACTCTGAGCAGCTTGTTATAGACATGTCACTCAAGACACGGTACGCCATTCTATTATCACTTAGTGACATCATAGCAAAGCGGCAGAAATGCACAATCTCTTGGAAAGAGTTTTCCTTTCTCATTGCATTAGATCAAATATATTTGGCTATACCCTTCAATTGGATTCTCTCGATGTTGGAGTGGTGGCTCTACTCTAAGCTCCCTCTAAGTCAGCAATCTCCTCACTCAACCACTGTGACTGCAGTAAAAGCACCATGCCTTCTCATCAACAAGACCCCAAGAAAGTTGACCCCCTACACTCAAGAGAAACTCTTCTCTAGCCTGGTGAGAGCACACCACCTTTTCCAAAGGCCTCATACTTCTTGGTGGTGATTCTCGTTTCTGCCACTTCACACCACCCCAGTTTCTGCTGTACACTTTGGCTTGATGCAGTTAGGCCTGGAATGTGAGTGCATGGTTATTGGGTCCTGTTCAACGGGCACCAACCAGTATTCCCCTGGGCACACCACCCTTATGAAGAACAAGAAGAGCAGGTGTGTTGAGGTTTGGGCAGCTGTAAAAACCTAGGCAAACCAAAGATTGCCCTGTATTTTATAATGAACATTTTTGTAACATTTATGTACAGTTTTGTCTTTTATTTCTTCATTGTAGGTGCAGATTCTCATTTCTACCACTTCACCACCATAATGCCTGCTGTACATTTTGGCTCAATGAGATCAGGGCTTAAAGGTTAGAACCTGGTGACTGGGTCTTATTCAGACATTCCCTGGGTTTACCACCCTTGCGAAGAACCACTGTATTGAGGTTTGGTCAAAGACCTGTATTTTACAATAAATTCTCTTTTGGAAAATGTATGGATCTTCAAATGGCATGGTTTTGTCGTTTGGAATTTCTACATGGTTTCTCGAAGGAACGTATCCATAACAGAAGAAGCATGACTGGCAAAGGAAGTTGGGGAATGAATCCACAGGGCATGAGAGACAATGAGGCTTGACCACTTAGCAGTAAGATATTGGTAATTTGAAGTTTCCCCTCCGATGACCTTCCAAGGAGTGGTTTGCAAACACATCAACCCATGATCACATGTTACTCTGCAATGCATCTGTTATTAGTCTAAACCAAGTGAAATGAACCAAGGTTAGGCATTTTGTGTTCTTTTCTCCTGAATCCTGGCTGACAACTAGCACAAACAAAGTGTAAAGAGCACTAAGACTGAACAATAAATAAGAAAAGTATGATTTCACCAAACATATTAGTATATTCATTCAAACAATTGATCCGTGAGGCTTCGTACTCCTAACAAACATCAATTTTGGCAGCTACACGTGAGCATTTTACTTCAAGAACACCACATCTGTGTTTCAGTTCCACCTGTACACAATGTACAAAAACGAGTGCTTATCATTTTCTTTTATCTACGAAAAGTCTTGTCACTGAAACAGTCAGTGTTCAGTGAGCACCTGAGTCCACGTGGACATCTCTAGTGGAGATATTAAAAAGCCCTCCCTCTTAACCAGAGAGGCCACGATATCTAGTCAGCATCTGAGTCCTTAGTGATGACGTTTACCCACAATGCTCATGTAGAGATCCCTCAGATAGTCTCTTAAAAGGCTTCTCTTTGCAGGACGGGTTGCACTGAAAGCGGTCTTTGTGAAAGAGTCATTTTCATCCCCAGCCCCTAATTACAAGGACCTCCTCAACGTAACATGGGGCACCGAGAGGACAAAGACCTATTTTTGACTGCTTGTCATAGTGGGTTTCTTCCTTGTGTAAAAAGAGGAGTTTTGGGGCTTGTGTTCACTGGAAATCACAGAGGAACGTGAAGCACGGATCAAGTTTTTCCACACGGTCAGTTGAAATGTTCTCAAAAGTGCTCGATCACGAGTCCTCCTTGCTCATCAGGTGAGTCACAGTGTCTGCACGGGACGCTATAAAGACGAGAGGGAAAGCAGAAGAACCAGTGCTAAAACCATCAAGGGCCAGACAGTCTTAACTCGTCCGGCTCTGTTTGCATCACTTCGGGATGGTTCGGCAGATTCGTGACTTGTTCCATCTAAACAAAGGAGTAAAAGAGTGATGAAAAAAAAACAGGTTTTCAATAATAACACATTCACAGCATGGCGATTTATACAAACCATTATTATTTTCTATAGAGTTAATGCTTCCATCGTCCATCTTGACGACACGATCGTGACTTTTCTCGCAGTTATCTGTAGGAGAAACATAAGAGGGTGTTTTTAGGGCTGTGACATCATCTGTTCTATAACAGAAGTGATAAACGATGTAATTGCGAGCAGGTTTTGTCAGAAGGTATGCCAGGACCTCTCCTGAGGGGCCTGTAAAACTTACTTGAAGGTCTGACGAAAACTTTCAGCCTCAAGCAGCTCCTTCGCCCGTTCTCGCTCACCGTAGACGCTGTGGAGACATTTAAGAAGATCAATATTCAGCTCAATCGATTCATGCTGCACATTGTTTCATTAATCACACATTTTTGTGGGAATTTTTCAATTTGGAAGAAATATATTTTTACATTCTCTGCCAACATTTTCATCCACATTTACATTAGTCATTTAGCAAATGCTTTTATCCAAAGCAACTTACAAATGAGCCTCAACAAGTCATTTATCAGAGCAGACAACAATATTAACAATGCAGAGCGTTTCAGGTCTGATGTATTGCAACCCATCCTCTGAATTTATCTTCAGATGTGCGATTGTTGGTTTTTTTTTAAGGCTTATGGGAATTTTTCTAGTCCAGATTTTCAGTAAACACATTCAATGATAAACATTCATATTTATGAACTCCATAAAACACCATTTTTCCTTCAGCTTTATCACCAATGTTTTCCTTTATTTTGAGCAAAGAAAGGTTTCCAATGTCAGACAGCACACCAGTGTTGAAAAAGTTTGACTTGGGGTGTAACGATACATTCTTCTCATGAAACAATACATACCTCGATATTATGTCTACGATACAATATCCATCACGATATATTACAACACTATTTTTAACCAGCTATTGTAATTGCTTAAATAGCAAAAAAAAATTACTTTAAAATGTTTTGAGACCCCAAAGCTAAGAAGGGCCACTAGGGGGCAGTGAAAATGTTTGCAATAAGTCATCTTTTTACTCTTGAGTGATGGAGAGAACAATTTTTATAATCTTTTTCACTTTAAATTGTGAGAGGGTAAAGGATAATTCTCTCCTAGTAGATATTACATAAAAAGAACACAAGGTAAAGAAGTTTCAGAAGTGACTAGAATCTCAATCTCTCCAGCAACAATCGAGTCACAGACAATATCTATAGCTCCACAATGCACATTGGCTTGCTACTTTAACAGAAATTATCACATCAGGTGCTGAATGAAAGAGAGAGGAACATGGGGGAACTATATACACAGCCACACTTTAGAGAAAAAGCATCCCTTAACGTAAATGTTCTCAACGTACAGAGTCTTCCGAGGAGGAACTGAGGTGAGTTGTTGTAGATGAGTTGTAATGATGTGTAGCAGGAGAGTTCATGTGGAACTGTTATTGGAAACAATAATCATAACCCATTCTCAAAGACTCTGGAGGCAAGGTTTAAGAAGGTAAACACTGCTTTATTTAGCTTTAATACACCGATGATGCTAACAGCTACGATTTCAAGCAGCACTGAAGAGAGAGAAAGATAAAAGAAGAACGGAGAGAGAGGTGGGGGAAGGGAAACGAGAGGTGCACCAAAACGCCAAGTGGCTCCTTAAAAGTTCAAAGCATGAAAGAGAGCGAGCGTCCTTCATTAGATTATATTTATAAATGTAAAGCTACAAGGAGTTGAGGTATACTGCTTCGTGGAAGTGTCCCATATGTTCGGTCCTTCCTCTAGGCTTAAGGGTCAAGGGGTAGATGTAGGGGTAGGTTCGAGAAATGGAACTCAGCCTTAGAAGCTACCCCTACAAACCATCTTCTTAACATTTTTACTCCAGTTGTACTCCGACACAGAATCTACTGAAGCTCGATTAACACCCGGTACTGATATTGTGAGCTACTGTATGACTGCATGGACAAGATGCGAGGTTCAGAAGTTCAGAGTCGGCGGTGAAATGGCGGATGGACAGAACAGAAGTCATTTGTCTCCTCACAGCTGATTATGGAGCTTTTAGTGGCAGGTGTTTCTCGCGGCCTATGATCTGTCATTTGCAGCTGCTGATGTTACCAGCCGCCAGAACAGTTTTAAGTAGAGGGTGTTGATGTATGGAGTGACCAATCAACATCGTCTAAGAGGCTTGTGGAAAGGTCACTAGCAGCAGAGGTTAGCGAAGGAGCTCTGAAAGCTTTAGCGCACATTTACCGTCTGGAAAACGTGGTGTAAGTTGTACCTTTTCATGAAATATCTGCTGCCAGTGAACAAATATAAAGGGAAGGACTCATTCATCATCCTGTCGTTGATGAACCATTAAGGCGGGAACATTAGTCTTGCTTATTTACGCAGAAGTACATTGTCAAATTCTACAAATTTGAGGAAAAACAAGACATCCGACTCCTGTTTCGTTTTTTGTCTGAACAGATCATTTAAAATGGGCCTTCTCTATAGTCACTGATTCGGTGAAAGGTTAATTCTCGAATGGTGTTACTACAGACATTACTAGTCAACTTAGTATCAAGTGTGGCCTTTGTGAAACAAAACCTTGTGCTCCTTATTTGCATCTCTCCCTGTCTATGCAAGATTACATTACCTACCACACAAAGAGAACAGATTGGGGAGGGAGGCCGGAGTCTACCTGGAATTCCTAAAGTGATAAAACAGGGTTTACGATTGAGTCGACAAGGGGAGAAGCGTTGAAACTGTAGAGGTGCATGCATCTTTCAATTTGGAACCGAAATGAATGCTGATTGTGCATCCTTCTGAGGCTTGTGGAAGTATTTAAATGGGGCCTCAAGTCGCTGGAAGGTAAAATCTGAGGATTTACTGCTAGACTAAATCTGAAAACATCAGATGCGAGTGGAATTGAGCCATAGGAACTAACTATTATGTTGTTAAAGAAAGAAATGCAACTGGCTAACATTGAGGTGTGCTAACTGGCTGGGAAAGCATAAATTAAAACATACATTAGCATTTCATTACAGTCATTTGTCAAAAGAAGGAAGAGTTTTAATTTTCTTTCTGGGGTAACTGGATAGCACTCAACGTATTGTTGTCATATGGAGTGACGTTTTTATTATTAAAGCAAATTTTAGTCGCTCACCTCCAAGGAAGCTGAAATCATGGGGGATGTGGGTGTTTTAATCCACCAAAACAAAGTCAATTTTTTTTGATCTTGTGCGTTTTAAGCTTACAGTTTACATGGAGAGCTGACAGGAAGGTTTCAAACAATTCCAAATGAAGACTTGCTCCCCAAAACACCACTTTTTTTAAATGTTAATCCAGATTAAAGAAACACAATGTGTTCAGATTGGTAGAAAGTCATGGTGACATCATCACTGCACTTTTAAAGATGCTGTTCTGTGTTTTATAAAGGCTTTATTAGGTTGTTTTGTGTTCGAAGTGTTCCTTATCTATGGGTTACAGATTGCTACATCTTTTAATATTAATATTTTAATAATAAAATAATTCAATTTGAAGTCTGGGACAGAAGGTAAAGAGACATTAGCTCAGAGTAGATGTTCAAAGTCAACCTCTACTTCGTTGTGTTGGGACACAGATCTCAGATGTTTCTGATGATTACTTGAAAGTTTAGAAACCAGCACTTATGCATTTCCTTCTGGAAAGGCTAAGTTTGTCCAGTTTAGAAAATATAAAGGCCTTTTTTAACAAAATAATAATACTCTATTCACAAATGTCTTAAAATATGTAAGGGACATTATGAAAAGTGCGTTTTAGATATCAACAAGTCTAAAGCAAAACTCAAAAGTGTGAAATTTGTATAACCCCCAACCTCCCAAATAAACCAGGCCAACCTTTCCTAAATATTTTTGTTCCATTGTGCTTTTTTGTGCCTGAACTTTGAGTTCTGCTACATCTATAACACAAGCTATATTACAGCTCTTGTACTTCCGAGGGTTATCCCTTCTTTTAACCACTAGATGGCACTGATAACACTGGTTCTGTGAAATGAAACTTAAAGACGGTCGCACATTTTCTAATAAACAAAACTAACCTTTTCGAAACATACACATTGTGTTTGAAAAAAAAAAAACGGTCGAGTGATTCCTATTTAAATTAAATCATCCAGTGTGTTTGGCATACACACTGGTGCATGCAGAGACTTTTGTTATTTAAATTACATGCATTATGAACTTTTGTGTATACTTTTACTAATTTTATTTCGATGGAAAAATAATCATTTTAAATAACGGCAAAAAAGGCAACTCATTCATTAAAATGCTGGGATAGGATTTAAAAAAAATGCTTTAGATTAGATTACATTAGATTCAAGTTTATTGTCATTACACATGTGGGTACAAGGAAACGAAATGTAGTTAGCATCTAACCAGAAGTGCGTTTTTTCAGTGCAATAAGTCTAAATAACAAAAAATAATTTGTAATATAAACAATATATAGAAACATACCGGTAACTTTGTCAGCATGTCAATAATTATATATTTGTATACAATTATTCAAAATTGTTATTGTATTAAAAAATCTAATAACAAACAACATCGAAATAATCATCATTGTATATAATTATACAAAATAGTATAATTTATATACAATAAAGTAAATGTTTTAATTTACAGTGACTGAACTGTCAAATACATCCAGTGAAGAACATGTAAGTCAGTCGCTCATATAATGATTTCAAACATCACGGAAGTGTCAAGATAAAGCTCTAACCGGATCTGTTACTTGTCGAGGGCTGAAAACGAAACAAGAGAGCCCTGTGTAGGAAGAAAAGAATTATACGTCTTTTCCCCATTAGCTTGGCTGGCTCATCCCTGAGCTTGCAGACATTCCCATAATGCACCGTGGCTCTTGTGGCCTTGACCCCCATGATTCCCTGCTGTGTGGGGTCTGCAGCTGCATTTAATCTGCTGTCTCTCTCTCCTCATGCACACACCCACATGACTGTGGGGAGAGCTTGGGTTAAATCAATGCGCTTATGTGCTGTCTACACTGACATACTGGGGGATTGCGAACCCTTAATCATGTCCCCACAAGCATATTTTCTTTGATTTGGGTGAAATTGCTTTGTTTCATTCTTCACGCCTGGTCCAGTTTTGAGCGGGATGGAGTTGATTGGAAACACCACGTCAGAAATCCACTGTGGTGTAGTTACTTAAAAAGTGCTGATGGCTGCATTGGATAGTTTCACTTCCAGAGTTCAACTTTTCTGACATTACTAGAATGCCATTCGCTGGTGGGCATTTGTAAAGTGTGGAGGACTTCTGATGAAAGATATGCAGGGGTAGAGGGATTCATGCGTGATGGATACCTCAGTGCTCTCACAGAGGAACAGTAAATACTTCATATTTCAACAGCAAAGTTGTACTGTTTGTTGAAATCATGATGATTTCTCCCTGTGTTAAAAAGGGAGGCGTCCCAATGGAAAAAGTACTTAAATTACAGCTAATCTTAAATATTTGTCAGCGTCCCAATAGCAGGATACTTGGCTCTCATTCTGTTTTTCCCCATAATACTGTATAGCAATCACACTAAATAATACAGCTATTGAATTAAACGAATGCCTCTTCATCACCAGAACAAATATTATAATGCTCCATGGACTCTATGATTTGTCTGACTTGTCCTATTATTTAACTGTGTATTTTAGCATTTTTGGAAAACTAGTGTTGTTTACACTGGGTTTAACATGCATTTTTATCTCTCCCAATGCAAATATGGTCCAAACTTGCTCAGTTTCAAGCATTTTTAGACGTTGAAAACACATTTTTTCCTACTGCTTCAGCCGTTTCATCAAAACGTCGTGTTTTGACAAGCACAGAGCCCACTAATTAATTGCAATTTCCAACTTTATCCAACCTGATGTGATTGATGTAAAGTGAACAGGTTAATAATATTTTGCTGCATTGAATGGAATTGTAACAAGTTAAGGTGAAAGTTAAACATTCTTATTGTAATATTCAGGTTATTTCATTATGGAATAACCATGATGAATTATATGTATGTATGTAAGAGCTTGAAGAGTAAAAACAAAAAAAAAAAATAAATAAAAAAATGCTATTTTGGATTTGGGTGTTATCTTGATTTTAAGGAAATCTAAATTTTCATGAAGCACCTCAAAGTCATCAGGATTTAACTTAAAATAAATATAACTCTCTATATAACACACTATAAATTCAAAGTATCTTTTTTAATGAAACCATTAAAAATACAATAATGAACAACATCGACATTGAATCAAGTGAGGCATCATTTTTCCTCCTTTAGTGGAAATTGAACTGGTGTGTTGTGGTTTTTTATATATAAATAATGTGTTTTTCAAATGTGAAAAAAATACATTTCACAATCAATTTGGAAGCAAACTCAAATATTTCATTGGTAGTTAAACTTTTAAAATGTAAATAAATCAAATTAATTACAACTTTTTTTAACTACTAGATGTGCTATTGCAAAAAAAATTAAATGTTGATATATTCCAACAAATCCACTAAAACTTGGTTTCACTGTTCAACTAAATCAAAAAATAATTTAAACACCTTCATTTATTCAATTGAAGTCTATCTGAAAGAATTTTTGATAAGTTTGGAATTGATGGTTTTATTCACTTTCCATGTTCTAAATAAAAAAAATAGATCAATTTTGTGTAGAGAAATCAATAATTTGTTTTCATTATAATACAACAATTGAAATGGTTCATTACTAAAGTTTATTGCAGAGTTTATGTGTGTGTGTGTGTGTGTGTGCGTGTGTGCGTGTGTGTGTGTGTGTGCATGTTTATTTTCAAGGTCCAAAACCTGTTTATAAGTGCAACCAGTTTGGAATAACCATAACACACTTATGAGTAATTTGTTACCTTCCCCTCCTTTGTTAACAAGCATCACCATTGTTTCTACACATGAGTTGCAGTAACTTTCAGTTTTTTTTTAATTATCAAATCTTAGTATCACATGAATGTACAAAATTTAGTTAATTGTGAAAATTTTCTTTACGTTATTGTTAAAAAAAATTCACTTTTACTATGGTACTTTTTCCCGTAGATCTCTACACCGGTGCGTGTGTCAATCACACCGGCTGTTTTGAATTCAGTAGGAATGTGCAACCCGCCTATTGTTTTATTTTAATTTCCAATATAATATGTAGGTCTCAAAAAGGTTAATAGTTTTGATATTTTTAGTTTTAAACAAACATTACAAGAGTTATGTCTTTCAATTTCATTTTACAGATGCCAAATCAGTGCCATCTAGGGTCAAAATATGGGATATGCCTTGGAAATACAAGACCTGTGATATGGCTTGTATTTTTCAAAGTTCTTGCATAACAAAAAAAAAAAAAAACATAATGGCCCAAAAATGTTTGGAACAGTGTTCAAGGAGAGGTACGCCTTGTCTTTGACTTTTTGGAAAATTCATTAATAATTTATGATTTATATAGTATCAAAACTTTCGATTTTTTCTTATAAACTGACAAATGTTTCGATTTTTGTGCCACAACAAACAAATTTCAAAATATAAAGTTGCAAAAAAAAACGCCCCTGACTTCTAAAAGTTAAACCTACTAGTCACAATCATGTTCATGTTCAGTGAAACATAATTAAGTAGCATTAATTACACCAGTAACTGGAAGACAAAAGACACACAATCGTGCTCTTGGATCATGTAATTTCTGCTTGTATGTAATGTATCGAGCCATAGAAGTCATACATACAGAAATGCAGTCCAGTTCAAGCAAACCATGAACGGATTAAAGAAGCTCTTGTATTCAAATCCTCGAATCTAGTCGATTCTAATTGTTTTCTTTAGAACATGGTTTCAAATTATGTCTAAAACACAAAGTGTTGAATTTATGGCTCCTTGAATGCTCAACAAAAGCCGATGCACCCAGTGGTTTCTTTAAACAGAAACTGTGACTATATTCCAGAGCGTCTGTCCTATTAGAAAGATTTCATGGGTGGCTTCCATGACAAACTCTCGTTCAGTCAGTTGTCAGAATTCCCCCGCTGTCAGCATGCGGTCTGTAACTGACCTCTCATTGGCAGACATTAAGGCTAGACCACTACACCAACTCTGCTTATTCAAAGACACTCTACACGGTCACGTCCCGGGCAGTTCATCCACGTCTCCGTTTCCCACACGGCTGACACTGGATCTGTACACGATCGGGGGCACTGAACCTCCCAGACACCACTATTCCAGCTCTGACTCGAGAGATCAGATGTGATGTAACTGAGAAGCCTGATAAATGAGGGGAAGACGGATGGACGCTTCATCTCTGAGATAAGATGCACACCTATCTCTTTCGTTCTGTGCATTCTTGAGTGCTTTGAGAGTGCTTTGTAATGCGGGAATAATTTTGGCTCAGGTGTGTAGCTACTAAGCAAACCACAAAAGAACAGGGTTGTTATCAAAGCCACAAATCAGATCTCGGTTCGAGCACAAAGTGGGAATGTTTCTGGTTTACCTTACAGCCTTATGAAGATGGAGGGACTAGACTACAAATAGCAGTCGTGGTCTTTTGAAGCGAGCTCATATCAGACTGCCTGCACTGGTGCTGGCCTCGCTCACACAGGAGGGAGAGGCGGACTAAAATCCTTGCCTTGAAATTGGATTTCTATCCTCAGAGATTAAGATCAGACTTCCACATTGGCAATATTGGAAAAACATGTAGGCTTGAGCCACGCAGAATTGTGAGTTCAACTGCAGTCACCGGAGCATGTTCACATTTGACCTGCAGGCCCGGGCCCTCTGATCCCCCCCTGATGGCTTCCTGAGCGTCCCGGACTCACTGACTGACAGCACAGAGGCCGCGGCACTCCTGGAGCGACCCCTCACTCTCAATGATTAGCCAGCCCACCGGTTAACAAAGACATTCTGTCTCTGCAAATCATGACAGCCACACATCAAACTAACCAAGAGAATCACACAGGAAAACCTGATTAAACACTACAAAAGTAGTTCCTTCCTGCTTTTTCAGGATATGGTAAATTGATTTGTAAATATGCAAAGAGATTCACTTGTGGGAGTTTTTGACAAAACTTTAATTCAAGAAATCTTGGTTTTGCCTTTGTGTCAGCTCTTGTTTACTGAAAAAGTGACTGCTTGTTTTTCTTGCAAAAACACCTTTAAGAGAGCAATCTGTTTTTTGGTTTTGATTAACGTTAGTTTTAATTTATTGTTGTGACTGGAAATCTAAATTTTTTCTTGTTGTCTGTTTTTAAGACAATTTATTACAGTTTTGCTCATCGAGCAGTTAGCACGACTGTCTACAGTATGCTATTAACTTGAGGTTAATTTATTTTATGTTGTCTGTTTTAAAGATAATTTTGTTTTGTTATGAACCAGTTTTATTATTTCATTGTGAAATGTTTTGTTATGCGCTTCTTGTGCACTGAATACATTTAGAATCGCAAATAAAATCGCAATTGCAATATTCGTTCAAAAAAATTGTTTGGTCCATATTGCACAGCCCTAATTAGAACCAATCGTATTTCTTTAAAGCATCTGCATGACAACACGATATAAATTAATACATTTGATTTGATGTTCGAGTGAAATAACGTCGTAAAGTGGTTTTCTAGCTCTAAACTGTTTCAGATAGGATGGCGCATACTGAAAGCAGCTTTCTACTCAAGATTACACTGTCTGCAGCTACAGTGTGTAGCAGAAACACTTTATTTCTTATGTCGTTTACTCACCGAGATATACAAATGGATCTACTTGTTCATCTCTTGAGGCCAAGCTTAACTCCTGAGTCGAGAAGGACACATGCTCTATGAATCCTTGCTTTCCAGCTCGGATTAACTGTAAAATCTCTCCGAGTACCTGACAGCTTCACCACTTCACCTGACATGTTTCCCATCCTATTATTCTTACTCACAGGCCTTCGGGGATATAAGTCCATTTTACAACATTATATTGCAGTCGCCAATAGACACATTCATGCGAAACATCCATATCTCCTGCTGAGATCTAACCCCTAAATGCTATGCACTCCGCATTCCTATCAGCCATTTCTCCATGTACTTATCTCCAGTTCCAACCACTCCCCCTCCTTCATCCCCTATTCGTTTCTTTCACATCCCATTAGAACATGTCCATCGTTTCATGCGCGCATGAGATGTGTCAGATCATCAGGTCAGATTCCGCTAAATCAAACCCTCCACATCTCGCCTGCATGCGGCTGAATAAATGAACCCATGGCGGCCCTGAGAAGTCCGAACAGTCCACCACTCCTGGGCCTTATTTTGTCTTCCCACTCCCGCCCTGTAGGGATCTGACTCCAGTTGTAAAAACATGGGTTTAGATGCTTGTTTTTAGGAGCCCTCTCACGAGCAAACGAAAGCTGAGACTAGGAGTTTGCAACAAAGACTCTTTAGAGGAACACCAAAATGTTTTTCCCTGAGGTTCATGTTTTCCTTAAAGACCATTTGCCAAGACTCCTGAAAAACTTGTATTTGGCACCGACTTCCTTTCCTTTATGTTCGTAATCAGATCTCTGTCTTAAAAGTTTAGAGTTAAATTTAAGACGAGGGTCATGTTATCCTTCGCGAGGAGGCTAATACAACATCCGTTTCCAGGCAGCGCAACAATTTTTTCCATGTATGCACCAAAGCTATTTAACATGCGCCGATTGGGTTTTAGAAACAAAAAACATTAGTGAGATAGAAATCACTGCTGAAAACAGAAAACCTGATACTCACAGATATAGTAGTATTCTCTGCCTGGCCGGAACTCGAAACCCAGGGAGAACGGTGTGAAAAGCTGAAACTTTTCAGAGAACTTGAGGGGCCCGTTGGGCGAGAGAGGTCGGTTACACTCCCAACGCTTGAAACCTTTTGCCGTGTGGTCACATGAGCTGTAGCCGTCGTAGTTGACCATGTAGAGGACATAGCGTTCCATCCTCTCCTCAGGGACAGTTTCCATGTAGTGGGGGCAGTATACATCCAAATAATCGTTAATGCAGACATCGATGTGGTAATCGCCTCGGTAGAACCTAAAGAAAAGAAAACCCACAGTGAGGAACATTTGATATGAAACATTAGCAATGGAGTCTGTTTTACGACCCTTCAAGTCTCTACTTCACAGAAAGGCCACTTCTGGAGGAAGCCACTTATTTGAGGGCAATTACCACAAATGTGAAAGCATGTAAATCATCCAATCCGAGACCGCTTGGGCTCATGGAGGATCATGGGGAAAATTCCTAATGCTGTCGCTGACGTGGATGCTTTAAATATGGCTCAAAAGAATGAGATTTCCATAGGCGAGAAATGACAGTTTGAAATATGGCACTCCGAGGAATGTTTTGGGATGGAAAAAAAAACGTGAATCTCTTGGGCCAAAATGACCAACTATTCCAGATTTACATCTTGTTTTTTCGTAAATTGAGATGTCCTCGAGAGAATCTAACCAAATAAGAATGTCAGCAGACTTTTTTTCAACAGTTCTTTTTGTCAGAGAAGCACTTTTTTTTAACATAATCCCAAAGGCTGCATTTGGGTTCAGTGCGGAAGGATACGCTCAGCTTTGTTTAGAGCAAACCTCCAGCTGGAACAGACGTCTGAGAAGTTTGGCTCACTGTCTACAATGTTCCACTCCACTTTTCTTACTTTTTATCACTTTAAATGTCTAATATCCACTATAGTTGTAGACATCTTTATGTAAGACGTTGAGTAACCTTTCGTGTTCGTGTTTTATTTAGGATTAAGCAAAGAAATATGGAAGTTGACACTCCTCTACATCCACCTGATACTGTATTGTCAGGTTTGACTGCTCAAAATGCTCAACTTTACCCAGGAGCAGCTTTGGATGAGATTCATTTTTCATTAGAAACTGCATTTATATAACAAAGTTCAGGAGGAGCTCATTAGGACTAGCCAATCATCTCTCCCTACCTATAACCATGAATCATTATTTTTCATCATGTTTAAGTGTGTTCCTGTCAAAGTTACATCTACATTGATCAAGCTGCTCCACCTCCAGCAATTCACCACACCAAAGAGGGTTCTGTTTAACGGACCAGGAGCCCTGCCTGTTTCAGTTCTCATTGGCCGTTTTATGTTCAAACAGGAAATCAGAAATGGTGAAAAAAGATTACCTAGTTTTCGTGTAATGTAAAAAAAAAGAAAAATATTTTTGAATTCTATTGTCTGGTTGATTTCTGAGATACAACATAAAACGGAAGTTACAACACAAGGGGAAGTTACAAATTGCTTAAATAAAGTAGCATAACTAGGTTCTTCCCTTTTGCTCTCCAGTTCCTGAGGAAGACACAGAGCTGGCACCTTTCCCCCTACCCCAATCTACGTATTCCTCAATGCAGCGTGTTTAGCTAATAGCATCTCTAATGTGTAAGCTAAGTAAAGCCGCACTTTCTGTTAAATCTTCTTAAACCTTGCAGAGTCTTTGGGTTTTGAAATAATATTTCAACAATACCCCACAATCAAATACAATAGAGCATAAAACTTTACTAACATTCAACATATGCAAATTGAGAGATTCTCAATTTAAGTAGGGGATTTCCCGGGTACTGATCAACAGCGTTCTTAGACTCCTGTTCCCTCAACTTGACACATATGGTTGCAATACAAGGTGAATAACGGGGTTTTTATACCACATGAACAATGTTTCAGCAAAAGCTGCTTGAAAGGTGTCCATGTGCTAGACCAGGTTATATTATTGGCTTAAAAATGATCTTATAAACCAAATATTTGTGCACACACAACTTTGCTTATGTGAATACTATTGCATGCACTGAAGAACAGTACTGTGTTTAACTTGAAACAACAGTGGGTTTCAGGGAAAAAAGTTCAGGGAGATTTGATCCAGGAAGGTTTACTCTCTTATATGTTGGAGGTGTAAGGCAGTGGACACTCAACAGGAACCCCGAAGAGAACCAGAGGAGCTTCCAGGCTAATGTGAGGTTAGCGCTGCAGTCCTGCTGTGGACAGAAGCACAGCTGGGCATGCTGACACAAAGATTTCCACTCATTACGGACAATAAAAGACCATTGAGAGCAGATGGAGCTGGAGAACTATCAGATTATCATTATGTGGATTTCAAACGCACTGCTGGAATACTGGGTTTCCCAGTAGGTTTGGCCGAATTGGCGGTGGTTACAGTGTGTGAGCATGTCCTGTACGAGTGTGTACAAATGTTTGCCAGAGTTTGTGTTTGTTTCAGGGTTGCTTGAAATCTGCAAGCAGTTTAGGGTATTTTGAATAACGATCGTTTACTACACTTGAAATCTGGGCTGTTAAAAATGTACTTCCTGAGAGAAAAACTTAATGTTTCCAGCACAAAATCTGCCATTTGAAGGTGAGGAACTACAAACCTGCTTTTTACTTCACCACTGGACAATGGCAAACATTTTTTTTATTAAGGTTATTGGCTTATTGAGTTTCTGGTTAGTTTTAAAACTGGAAGCATTTAGTCAAACCCAGAGTCCAGAATGTAATGGAGAAACAGTTTCTATATAAGGAAAACGCGGAAGTATTTTTTACATTAAAATTTTTAAACTAAAATAATTATATTGTGCTTTTTGCTCCCAAAACTCTGATTTGATTGCAACCATTTACATGAAATTATTATACAAATCAAGACATTAGTTCAAAGTGATCCTTAAAACTCCTGGAAATTTCACTTACTTTTGTTATCTGCTAACTGATAACCATTTATATTTCAAATGCCCTGACGTACAAAAAAATAAAATAAAATAGTCCTGCTGAAAATGACTCGATTTGGAATCATTTCCCCTTAATATGACCCTGAGCTACTGCTGATCCCGCCCACTGCAGTCACTAGTGTGAGTGAAAATAACAGATTTAAGCACTGTAGATAATGTTCATGCTATTTTTGGAAATATTGATGTCACAAACGCGTTAATCTGAGAATGGCTACATTTTTGGGAGCATTAAATATTTTTGGTGTTTAATAAAAAAAAAATCCTCTGTGGACTTTGATGATTTTATGTACGTCCAAACATAGAAAAGTCAAATTTTCACAGAAGTATTACAAGAAACTTCCATAAAAGATTTAAAATTTACTTGGTTATCCCCGTGCATCGTTCACTACCTTTCGTTATGTTTGTGGCTGAATGGAAGCCAATGGGGCAAAAAAAGTCACAAACAATAAATGAAGGAGGTAAAAAAGCACAAAAACTAACAATGCATCAATGCCAATATTGGTACTAATCCTTGGCACGTCCAAGACTGTGACAAAAGATAAAAAAAAATTCAAACTGAAAATAAGTATTTTTTTTTGTTTCCAAAACAAGTGACATCAAATAAGATCTTGCCAATTAAAGGGTAAAGATCCAGGTCAAAAAAAAAAGTCGATCCAATTGATTTTTACAGCAGTTTAATTTAGTGGCTGTTTTCAGCCATAACCATAATGAAAGGGTCGTACATTTTCAAAGCATTATTCCAAAACAATGTAAACATGTAAAAACACCAAATCTTTCAATTTGGTGAAACAGAGAAAAAGTTGTGGCCATATCTGAAAACATCCCCAACACCACATAAGGGTTAATAAAAGAAACAATTTTCTTTTTGTCATTGTATCCCATGAAAAAAACACACACAAAAACAGCTGAAAAAAATTACAAACAAAAGTAAACGTTTCCACCTTGTAATAAATAAAGAATGTCAAGCAAATCAAGCCTCTGAGCCAAAAGTTTAAGAAGCAGAAAAAATGTTATAAGTTCTCGAGACGACTCCTAAAGGCAAAGAGTGCTTTTCTGTGTCAGTGTCAGAAAAATCAATGAGTGAGGGATTGAGTCACAATGTGCCACTTTAAAATATTCTTCCGTGATCCCTAAATGAAAAGCCACCTCAGCGATTTATTCTCAATGTGTATCAGATGAGCTCCACTGAGTTATAAAGAGATTTGACCCCATTAAACTCAATAACAGACAAACAGCTCATCGATGTAGAGCTTTCTTTCATGTGGCTGAAGAGCGATGGGCCAGCTGGTCAATAAACCACACAATGCTGTGCCGATTCATCATTAGAATTCAAAAAGAAGCTCATTAGTTGTACCTATCCGGGCTCCGAGCACAAACATGGCACACGGCTGCATCAGAACAAGTCTAACAACAAAAACCTCCCATAACGATAATCCTTCTTTTCAGACAATCCTCTCCATCGCTCTTTCTCTACATGTTGAAACACAGGCCGATGGGTGATGACCGGGGCAGACCTGAGTGGAAAGAAAGCCAAGACACCGGGAGGCAGCAGGGCTCCAGGAGTTCATGATTAAAAGTTGGTTCATCCCAAGGTCAGACTCCTCAGACTTAACAATGGAATGAAAAATGAAGAAGATTCTTTACCGAAGAATCTCCAATTAAATCGAAAGAGCTCTGAGGAGCCCCCATTGATTTTATAATGAAGGGCCGAAAAAATATGAAGCAAAGACACAGACAAAACACTATTATTGTTTCACTTAAAAGCAAACCCTTCCAAAATGACTTTCCAGGAAGACATTTCAACCGGCTTCCTTTAATAGTAGCACAAAAGATGTAATTTTGAAAAAAATGTCTGCCTTTTGTTCCTACGATGAAAGTCAAAGTGGTTTAATGGACGCCATTGACTGGAAAACAATCCAAATTGTTCTTAAGTGTTCTCATCAGTGTTGGACTGGCATTCATCTTTGGGTGTTGTGTTTGTAGCCTTTAGAGGGCGCTTGTGGGGCAGTGACTCCTAGGGGTGTAGGTCAGCTAAGCCTTGAGCCCTCCAGGCCTTTCAGTGGCACAGATGGAGGATCTCCTCCTCAAGTTTCAGCTCTCGGAGCAGCCGTGGAGCAGTTGTCCCATCATTCAGTTGGGAGGCAACGGTACATCTCCAAACGCCTCAGATATCACTCATTCACCCCTTCCAAAAGAATGTCTGCCCAGAAGCATTAACATCACAGACAAACAATGGCCTGCCAGAACTTCAAGCTGTGCTGGCTTGGCAAACGCCTCAAAAGACGAAAGAAGGTGAAGGAGGGGAAGAAAAAAAAAAGAGGCGAACAAGAGCCGCCTTTTTGCAAGTTTCCCATGGAAAACGCTCCATGTGAGATTTTCTTGAGGAGACCAGATATACGGCTTGCTACATTAAAAACATATTGGTGATTGTGGGAGGCATGTCTATATTTTAAAGATATTGGCAAGGGACTCGTGGACAAGAGAGTTAAAGGTTTGCTGCAGGTAGATGTTTCAAGATAAATGTGAGGGTAGAACAAAGCAGGAAGACATGAGTGAGTGAGAACGGGGCTATCGGTCTTGGGTGAGATTGTTGCTTGTCTAACACGCTTGATATGTGGAAAATATTTGCAGCACCATGAGTTAATCTTCCTGCGCTCATGTCGTGATTAGAGGAGCGTTGTGTGGTGTATGTCACTCATCAGGGCACCGGACACACACTGATCCACTCAAAATTTCATCACGCAGACGCAAGATATGCTTAGCTTGGTAGTATTTTATCGATAATAAATTACACGATGACAATCGGTGCTAGTAATCTAATCCAGATGTTTTAGAAGTCAGGTACCTTGACTAATAAAAGTCAGAGTAATAGTTCAACCAAAAAAGAAAATCTTGTAATCATTTCAACACCTTCATTTCGGTCCAAACTAAACCAAACCTGACTTTTTTTGTGGAAGACGAAACTGTATCTGGCCGCATCATGAAAGAGAATGGAGTCTAGAAAACACAGCACCCCTCGGGATACAAAAACACTCTTACCTTTCTGAAAATGTGAAAAGGTCCTTCTTATTTTGAGTGATATGACGTGGAGTAAAGGACAAAAAAAGTTGAAAATATTTCATCTTAAATTCATCTTTAATCTATTTTTTTTAGATTTTCCTTCTCTTATAGGAGACTTTTATAAAATGTACTTTATTTTCTTTGTTCTAAAACACACAACTGAAAACACAATTTAAAATAAAGAATTCAATGTGAAATTTAAAATGAAACGACTAAATAACAGTGATTTAAATTATTTCTTTAAACTTTATCTTTAAATGCCTTATATAAAGACACCCCCTTTTTAGAGTTTTACTATTTATGATTTTTGTTGCTTTAAACAAACCAAATATAAACTGAGCTAAATCATATGACTTTTGTCTCGCCGTCTCAGCTACAGCTGACAAGACAATCAACAACTTCATATGTGTCGTTTTATTGGGATTACGGGAAGATACGTACATGGAGTCTGTTGGAGAATTCAGATAAACAATTAATTGATTTATTGATTTTAACAGCAGATCTTTTTCTTGTCAAATGAAGTTATCTTCAACTACATTTACTCTATTCCTTGTTTTATAAACATATTGTAGGTGTATCCCATACATTTTAATGTTAAATGTACAAATAATGGACTTTTAGTATTTTGCAGTAAAATGTACAATTTTTTCAGTTTACAGTGTTTTTTCAACAGTTATTATGTTTTGAAAATTCCTTTTTTTGTAGCATTTATACAATACTTTGCCATTAAAAGTATTTTTTTTTACAGTGTACAGTGTTTTTCATAATTACATATTTTGTAAAATGCTGTTTCTGTAGAGTTTAAATAGTATTTTGAAGTTAAATTTAGAGACACTGTTTTACAGTGCAACTTTTTTAAAAAAATTTAAGTTTTACATTTTTTTGAGTAAATTCTAAGGCTTATACATGTTATGTAAAATAACTTTAGCATTTCTAGCATTTAAACAGTATTTTGCAGTTAAATTTATGAACATTTATTACAATGTACCAAACTGGCATTTTATTCCCGTTTTAGGGTCACAGGGGTTTGCCGGAGCTATATCCAGTGCACATTGGGCAAGAGGCGGGGGTACATCCTTGACGGGTCGCCATCGCAGGGGAACACACACTCCCACGTTCACAACTATAAGGGGAATTTAGATTTTTCAATTAACCTGTCGCATGTTTTTGGGATTGTGAGGGAAATCGGAGTACTCAGAGGAAACCCATGCAAGCACAGGGAGAACATGCAAACTCCTTCCAGGAAGGCGAGCCTCGAACCGACAATCTTCTAACTGGAAGGCAACAGTGCTACCTAAAATTTATGGATGTTTGACATTAAGATATTTTGATTACTAGACCTATGATTACATGAACTAAAAGAGCAAGATTGAATGTTCAGAAACAAAAAAGTTATTTTTATGCTTTCAATAGTAAAGGAATAAAAAAGTGTTTTCGCAATACAGAATAAAAAAAAAATGAATGAATGTAATGATCACAGAATGTTCATTTTCAGGTTAAGAGCCTAAGAAGAGAAGTTCTATGGTGATTTAGTCATTAGCAGGGGACTCAGGTCACCCAAATTGCAACCACACAATGTTCCATAACGGCCAGAAAATATCGTAACAGATCTGTTTACTCCTTGAGCAGAATATTGTGTAGATGCTTTAGAGATCTGAATAAGCTAGATTGACATGAGCGCTTGGCACCAAATATACTCCAGTGGCCCAAATGCAACATCGAGACCACGTGAGGTCAGAACTAGGATCAGAGGTCATGGATCGCCTATTATTAATGAAGGCCTCCATATTCAGAAGAGACCGAGTTGAATGACAGCGCTGACCCAGGGTCATTCATCTAGTGGGTGTACAAATAAAATTCAAGGCTACAGACAAAGTGAAGAGGAAAAATGATTTGTTGCTAAAAAGGAAAATAAGAAGAAGCAACCTTTCAGCCGCAGAAATGAGAGGAGAGTAAAGAGTCAGACCGTGGGACATCTAAGCAAACATGAACCTGCCTCCTACAGCAGGCTGGAGATCTGACCTCTCCCAGAGGGGCCATTCCGCGTCTCGATCTGCCCAGCTTGGTTTACAGTGCCTTGGGCAAAGCCGCTCTGCACCCAATCAAGACGACCCTGAATCAATTAAAAGTGTAGAGGCAGAATTTAGCGAGCCACAGAATCTGGCTTCAATTAGTAAACCTCACTAATTGTCCACAATGCTCTCCTACTGATTTGCGGGTGACTTAAAATAGTCTGGAGCACAACACGTTTGGTTTATGTGCTTGTAAAGTCTTGTGGGAGCTTTACCGGGGTGTTTTTGAGAAATAAAAGTTACTTTAAAGTATTATCTTGGTGGCAGGGTGCTGTGGAATTGGAATTTGAGGAAAGAACGTACGAGGGCTGTCTGGTTTAAAGAGATAACTACTCGCTTGTGAGGAAGCTCAAAATTAAAATTATTATTAAAATTAATAAACTACTTTTTAATTAGTCACAAAAAAATAATCCACTTTTTAATAACAGACGACACGAATGCCGCTCTGCTTTATTAATGTGGTTAAAAGTATTTATTTTTGACTTTGAAATGAGTCTTGAGTGGGAAAAGACATTGAAAATATCTTCAAGAAAAACTAGGGGGATTTCTTTATTGTAAATCAACCTACATTTTTATGACAGCTGCCTAGCAACCAAACTGTGTACCCTAGCAACCAAAATTCCTGAAATCTATCTCAGATTTGGTAAATGATGGAGACATGGGGGTTGGTTTATGCTACTCACAGTGACACTGAGAACATTATGTTATGTCACTGACTCCTCCATAGCAAGCAGATTATTTAGCTTTGCTACCAGTTTGACTTATTTCATGTTTTGAAAACCAAAGAAAACTGGTGGTTGGTTTATGTTACACATTGTGACTATAAACATTGTAAAAAAAAAACCCTTTTAAATGGCACAGTAGCAATCCAGTTCATAAGAATAATGTCTGATAGGTATTTTTTGTTTTATTGATGAATATTAGCTGCCGATACAATAAAGTAGTGCAACGCTTGTTTTAATTGTAGGATTGCACTTAAATGTGTTAAGAAAATGGCAGAATAATTAATCAAACAATACTAATGAATAAAATACAGCCAATATGCGAAAATATTTAACTAAAAGAGGACAAGCACATGCTAAAATTCTATGAATGAATAAAAATAAGATAACCGTCCAAATACTATAAGCCAATCAAAAACCTACTCGTGAAAAGGTCCTCTAAAACATTGCTGCTATCAAAACTCTCCTCTTCCGATTGTTGCCAAATCCCTCAATATCCTGAGAATTAATCAAAGAGCAAGACTCATTACGTGACTTCTGTAACTGGTCAACAGAGCTTGCTACGAGGGGTGAATGCTAACGTTCAGAGAGAATTATGACAGAGTCAGGCACAATGTGATTTAACACCGTGTGCTCTTCTTGTGGTTAAAGAGTAGGAACCTTTTTGAACCTTTCATCTTGTAGCTGTGAATTTTTACCTTCATTTTATGCAAAGTTCTGCTTTATTGCACTGCAACGCTTCCTGTTTGTTATGTCCAGACTTAAAAGGTTTTGACGCAAAAGATGTTCGAAAGTAGAGAATCGACTAGAATACGAAGGGGCTTTTCCCCCTCGCTATAACCCTTGTGATTGCTTATAGATCTTGAACATCTCATCTTGATGGAAAGGACTTTTTTCTTTTTTTTTTTTACAAGAAAAGTTGTCAGATGGCGTTTTCTAATTGAACTTTTCTAATGCTGTACAAATTAATGTGTTTATTACTTCACAAAATCACAGAAACACTCAGTAATGTTGAGATCAGGGCTCTGTGGGGGCCATGGCATCAATTTTAGTACTTCTTGTTATTCTTACCGCTAGTTTTTAAAGACTATGGATGTGGGTTTGGGGTCAATGCTCTGCTGCAGAATACATTTAGATCCATTCATGGCAATGCATGACAGAAAAGTATCTGGATGATTCATAAACATGAAGAACACCATTAATCCTGAAAATTTGCAGATATGGTGCCCCCAAAAATTCAGAAACCTCATGCTTAACTGTTGCCCGGAAACACTTATTGTACCACTCTACATGCTTTTAATGAACACCTCATCATCTGCTACAGACACACATTTCAAGTTTTGACTCCAGAACACCAGCTGCCATTTTCTCTGTCTTTGTTCATATGTTTTCATGCTAAATTTAGACCACACCTCTTTTGCACATTTTGGCTGCAACTTTTTTATGAAGACCAATTTTGGACAGACCTTGCTGCTGTGCTTTCTTTGACGTTTTTCTCAACCTCACCCCGGTAACAGAGTTTGTTTGTCAAAGCCTCCTATTCAGCTGTTTCTGTTTCAGTCTATGACTGGGTTTCAAACATATGTGACAATGATGTTCAATAGCACCTGTTTGTTTTAATTGGATCATAAACTTGGCTATAATCCTTCAAAACCCCTGACTTTGTGCAAATGTGCCTATAAGAATTGAAAAATGTGGTGACACCAAATATTGATTTGAATTAGAGTTTTCTTTTGTTATTTCGCTTATGTTATATTAAAAGCAACACTTATTATTCCTAGTTATGGAAGCATTTAGGCAACTTTTACACTGACTGTAAATAAAACATTTAATCTTGTCAGGCAGTAGAGTCGGATTATCAGCATCCCATCATGAGGACCACCAGGCTTTAAATCACAACACAGCAGCTATGTTGTTTTAAAATTAGGACCGGAGGCACGGTTAGAAATCGAGGGTGGCCCTCCAGACTGGCACAGAAGTGTTTTACCTTCAACAAACGCAGCAGTGCCAGAAAAAACAGCACATGTAAAATACTGCAACATCTAAACTTAGAGCCCCTAGGAGTGCCAAGCATGCCGTACTCAGACCCCCACAAACACACCTGGCACCCTCAATCTCCCTCGTTCTGCCCATTTCATCAGAACCCTCAGCGGTCCTGTCAGAGCCTCCTCCATCAGCCAGCCAGCACACCCTGCAGGGCCCAGAGCCAGCAGACATTGAGTGGAAAGTATGTGTCTATAAACTAGGAGGATGCTTTAACACTTCAAGACAGAATGTAAATGTGAACTCCATCTATAGGGTGATGCATCAAGCAATGGATTTTTCTCCAAGTGAAAATGCCAGAGGTTTTCATATAAATAGCATTTTTGTAAGTTGAAGTGCATCAGTTGCCACAGAATCGCTGATGTTCAGTTACTAGAAACAGCTTTCCCTTAGAATTTCTTTCAGTGTATAACTGTTGATCAAATGTGGCTTATGTTTGGGGTTAAGAGTTCCAGAGGTTTACTATATACTAGGGGTGTAACGGTTCGGTACGGCCTGTTCGGTTCGGTACACTTGCTTACCGTTTCGGTATTCTGTATTTTTATTAAATGATATAAATGTATTATTAGCGCGATATTAAGCGCAGCGGAACCATGTTCCTAGGCGAGTTTCCGTATGGACGCTATTGAGTGA